>VWZW01013754.1:3735815-4132603 GCA_013397115.1 Edolisoma coerulescens | reverse complement strand
AAAAAAATCTTATCCTATTGTATCCTATTGGCTGTTGCTATGCTGACAGATGTGCTACAGACTGTGATTTAGACTTAATTCATATCCTAAAAACCTTTGCACATAAGAACATGCCTGCAAGTATGTGGGTTATTTTGAATCTAGATATTCAGTATCAATGAATATCATTATTATAGTTCAAGTGCTCTGAAAAACAACACAGAAGGGTACAAGGTCCATTCAGTTAAACCTGCTTGCTTTGAGGACAGTTCACCCTGCTGGAAGAGCTATCAAAAGTACTTTACGGTATTTTAGTTTCATTTAATCCACTAATGTAATTGGACTTTCTGTATTTAGGTATATTTTATGCTCTGAGAAAATATCTCCACAATATACTTCGTAGAAATCTAATTTACAATAGAAATATTCAATTTAAATAATTGTTCCATATTTAAGCAAGTTTTGTATCAGTTTAAATTAATTACATAGCACAGTAAGATCTAAATTTGTAAATGAAGGAACTCTGATTCTGTCTAAATATTCTCGATTTGTATATATATGTGTTTCCTTCCACAAAACAAGAGTAAGTAAGTTGTGTGTCATGTTTTCCTAGTGTTGACCTCTTTCTGCTACTTTAATAAACTGCAGTGGAACTAATCTGAAGTATATGTACTACGGTAAAATAGAATAAAACAACATCTGCTATAGAAATATCCATCACTAGCCCCATATTCTCAAAGCCTTCTGCAAGCTGGTAATAAGGAGATATAAATGACTTGGCTCTGCCAATTTCTAGTTGTGCAGCCAGTGTGAAATACAGAGATTATAAAATGTTCCTCTGTCACATATTTTGGTGGTGATTGGACTATCTAGGGAAATATGGGATTTTATTCTTGGTACTTTAAGATAATAACAATAACTGTAAAACTAATATTGTTCTTTTCTATAATTGCTGCTATTCATCATATGGTGTGAGAAGCTCAGGAACAAATATGCACCACTTTGTTTCATCGTAGGCTTCTGGATAAAACTATCATATTATTACTGAGTCTCTCTCACTTAAAGAATTATTCAAGGAAATCATATAATAATGACTGGTTACATTTGAAGACAGGCTTATGAAAATAAGATCATGTTAATAGTTTTATGCCTTACAGCAGTCTTTCTATCCACCCTTTGAACACAAAGACACTGTTCTGAAACTACCAGTATTGTCAGTGACATATACCCTGTAGTTAATACATCGAGGTAATGTAGTGCCTTGATGCCTTGCCTGGATCACTTGCATTCCACAATCATGCTTGAAAAGTCAAAGGCAAGTCACACTCAAAGTTCAAAATTTAAGAAATTTTAACAAGTGATGCTTCATAGTGGTTTGAAAGCTATGGCTTCATTATACTCAATTTTCCCCACATTTATCACTTTGATGAAATTTGTCAGACCTTCTATTTATGTGAATTTGTAATTGTTTCCAAAGTGTTAGCCAAATTATTTCTCTTTTTTTGAAAAGAATGATTTTTTCCCGTTTCACTCCCCAGTGAAATAAAATCTTACTCATGTAGTGTAAGTGTAATATTTCTTATCTTCATTAATGTTTCAAAACAACCACTTAAGGGTTAATGAGTGTTATTTTGTTGTGTGGGGAAAGATAAAATGTATATTTGAAGAAAATTAAAAGGAAACATGAGAGCAGATTTATTTTAATTTAATTGTATCTCATGTGAAATTAATTAGATGACACTGCACACCTTGGTTTATAAATTAAATTTAAAAAAAAAAAAAAAAAAGCCAAACAAACCAGTCACAACTATTTAAGTAGTGCATATATGTATATGCTATAAGGCCTTTTTTAACACACTTAGGCAAAATCCTCAAGCTCTAATAAAGCATTCAAGTCATTAAGAGGCAGCTAATGATTTATAACATCACAGACAGAGCTCATCTAATCTCATATATATATCTTCAGCTGAGCTATTCACTATCGGTTTCCAGTGTTTTACATGGGAACAAATAAGGCTTTGAAGGACAGGATTTATCCTAAGATTGGCACCTAAAATAATAAATTCATGGAATGATTTGTATTGGAAGGGACCTTTAAAGGTCATTCTGTGACCAGGGTGCATAGAACAGAAAGAGGCAACAGGATAGTTGCCCATATATACAAAACTATTTTTTGCTTCTGAATTTTTCAGTCACTATGTTAAAACTCAGCTCTAACACTTCGACTGGATTTCATAGCACTTTTGTTTCTAATACATATAATGGTAAAAAATAAGTAAATGGTCACAATAGCAGACGTATATACATTCCTCAGGTTGAAGCTGAATGGTACAATCCCCAGCAGATAACACTGAAATATAAACCTTATACACTGATTTAGGTCAACTGTGGGGACTGAAATGCACAAGAAACAAGAAACTTCTTTGGAGCAGGAGTCTCATTTTAAAAGTAAGCCCATTTGGACTTATTTGGGGAATATATCAGATCTCTATGTCCTTATGTAGTGGTGTGGTTATGGTGATAAATGGAAGCTGGGACAATACTGTACTATTTCACTTATGTCTAATTTAATTCATTAAAATATAACTGAGAAGGTAGGTAGGTAGGTAGGCTTCCTCTTTCTCCTCTTCAAAACTTTACAAACTCAGAAAGTGCACATGAAATTATAGGAGACATGTTACTCTTCTGAGAACTTCCCTCTTTTTTTGGTCTAACAGCACAAGAGAAATTATCAAAAAAAGGGCTGTCAAATTTTTCCATCCAAAACTCCTCAGTTACATTCAGCAGGTGTTGCAGAAGAAAACAAACATCCAGAAATAAAAGGACTATTACTATTTTCTTGTTTTGATCAAGAAACAGAAGACTATTCTATAAATTGTTCATTGTCAGCATACTAAGTTTCATACGAAAGTGATTTCCTCAGAAATTTTTTAATATGTATAGAAAAAAAATCAAAAAACAACAAAACCAATAAACCACTGTTATCTCAATCTTTCAATGGTTTTTTTTGAAAACTAAAAAGACATGAATATTATTTTACAAGTGGCATTTGTGCTGGTCTGTGTGTCAGTAAACAAAGCTGCATAAAAGGAGTCACTCCCATTTTGTCTTTGCAAGACTGCATTTACTTCTTTTTTCCCATGTGTGTGGGAAGGAAGGAAGCCACTGCTCCTCAGAAGGACTGAGAAACAAAGGAGTTCAACAAATGAGTTGCTGGGGAGAAAAAAAGAAAAGATTTAAAAAAGGAGTGTCCATCTTGTTTTTAAGCATGGCTGAAAATATGAAAATGTGGCAGATACTGGATATCAGATAGAAAAGACAAAAAAAATCTGATTGGAAGTGAACAGAAAAAATAACTTTTGTAATGAAATTTGGGGTTTCTTTTAATGAAATTTTGAGGTTCAATGTGTTAACACTTTGTTAAATAGTTAACTAAATGTTAAATAGGTGGCTAGTATTAGAACTAAAATTCAACCTAGCTTCAGACATTGTGTTAGAAGTGATAGCCTTTTTACAAATTTGCAAATAAGAATCTCAGCATGGAAACAAGTTCAGGAGAATGCCAGAACACTTATTCTATTATATCTAAAATAAAGCTGCCTTACTACAAATAGGGTGAGTTAATTTGTTACCTACTTCTGAGGAGACTAGAACTAACCTTAGCCTAATACTTATATCCTGTGATTGATGAAAGTAATTTGATATCATTCTGTAGTCAGTTCTAGAAGTGTGAGACGTGTAATACTTCTACAGCCTCTCAGCTATACCATTTCTTTTTATTTTATTTTCTTTGTAATCTTCTATGTGTATTACTTACCATGATTACATTCCCTATAATATTATTCGTACACACTTTCTGCATACTCTGTAACACTTTCCCCATGTGACTAAAACAAAATACATATTTCTCCTAAAATGCTGTCATCTGGTAAATTCCCATCTCTTATCAGTCTTATACTTTTGATGACATTAAAAAACTAAAATAAGTTATTAATTGGAATTTCAAGATAGAAGAGCTGCTTTGCTGTTTTATTGAGCTAAAAACTTCACTCGAGAACTGAGTCAAATAACAAATTAGTGTATACGCATTTTATATGGCTTCTGGGTTAAAGCAGATCAAGATACGTAAATATAGGAAATAGTGAAAACAAGCTTACAGTGTTCAACAACGTATTGAATCTTTCTGTTCTCACCTTCAGCACTAAGATAGGTTAGGAGAAGAATAGTGTAGAAAAGGAAAGTAATACATAACTTTGATTTACCAAAGAAAGATCAAACTGCATTTCAGTGTCTGCTGCTTCTGAGTAGTTCATTTCAGTATATTCCAAATGCTATTCTTTGATTTACCCAATACGAGTAAAAATTTTTTTGCCATATTTCATGTTTTAAATTCTATCCTTTTACCTGGTGTTGTGTCCATGGTCTCTTGTCATTCTAAGCCATTTGAAATCAATTGAACCTGAAAACTTCTGGAAGAAATGTATAACTTGGTTGCTTTCAATAACAAAGGATTGGACTATAATATTTATGAGTTTGTTTCCAGGCCTCTGGTTTTGTATTCCTTTCAAATGTCCTGGATCAGACATAAAAATTGTAAACGTTGTCACTGTCTTTCAGTGTTGATTCTTCCCCCCAAATACTCATCTTAAATCTGGAAGACACCAAAGACAAGACTCAAGACTAAGTTAATGGTTATAAAACTGAAAAGTTTATAGCTGGTATTACAGAGTACCTCTAAGGATTTTAAAGACAGCAATGTATTTAGCGGCATGTTCTATTTAACCAGGATCTTGCTTGGTTAGGTCAAGGTGGACTCAACTAAGCTAAATCTGTGGTAACTCCCAGTTGCAAAGTTGTGATCTCAGCAGTATCCCAACAGGGCAGAGCTGTGTAGGGTCGTATAGGGTCTAAGCATATGAGGCAGAGCCAGGGCCTGGTCACGGGGTCCATCCAAAACCCTCAACAATGCAAGGGGAGTTAACATGGCCAGGTCTAGGTGAGTCCATGGAGGTCCGGTCAGGAGAAAAAGGAGACAGAAGGCAGGTACACCTACAGTGTAGCTTAGTACAGGGTGTGAATGGTTTGATGAATTGATTAATTTTGGACAATATGTCTTTAGGCCAGGTTGAATTCAGAGCCATTTTTATGTCTTCCCACGTTACACATAACAGTACATAAAGATCACATCTGCAATAGATAGTATGCTGTGCTGATTGAACAAAAAGGTTTTGTTCTGATGCCACACGAGGATTAACTATGTATTTGTGCCTGACCTGGCAGCATGTAGGTTTAGTATGAAAGCGTGGAAAAAAAGCCCTGCATAGGTGGAGATTTCCCTACTTAAAATAAATTATCTTGAAATGAATGTAAATTTGGATTGTTAGAAGGTACTCAAAATAAATGTTATTCATATCTCAAAGGCATACCGCTCAAACAATTTTTCAACAAAGAGCTTAAGATAATTATTTTAGTATATTTTTTCTTTACTTTAAGAACCAATGTCTCAACATGATTTTTAATATTAGAAATTCCTACACTCACCATACAGCATATTTCTGTGCTATAGATAAAAAATTCTCCAGTAAGTTCATTTTTCAGAATGCATAAATAATTCAGAGTAACTTGCTGATTGTCTTAAGGTTTCTTTTTTTGTGGTTTTTTTTTCTTTGTCCTTCTTTTTCTTATTCTTCTGAAATAATCCACCAATGCTCATGTTTTTTGAGATTTGTTTGGTGTTTTGTGTTGGGTTGGTGTTTTTTTTTTTTTGGCTTTTAATTGCATTTTACATGGGAAGTCAGCAATGGAGCATTTTGCTTTTCTATGTTCTCACAAATAAGACGTCTTTTTTAAAGACCTGTGAAAATGGGGGAAAAAAATCACATGGCAATAAAATGAACAATTGCTTCAGCACAGAAGAAAAATGGTGAAGCTATTAATTCAGTGACATTTTAGAATCAACTAAGAATCAGCGTAGTACTCCATAGTTTTACATTTTTCACCTTTCTTTTAATTGTAATGGTAAGGGATTAAACACAGTATCTGAATTTGTCTTGAACCCTGAACTTCATGCTACCACTTTGCTTTGCTAAATAAACTCAAACTGCTACAGGTTACCAGATTTCATGCCATTTTCTATATCTTTCTCTTCATTCAGCAGACAGATGGATTTCTATGAAGAAATATATATCTACATATATAAATGTTATCTTGTATGAGATCCTTTAACTCAAATATTACTTGTTCACCTCTTTGTACAATGGTGACATGTTACTGGTTTATTCCTACTATTCATTGAATCAGGGAATCCATCACATCACTCTTCTTCCTCACTGAAACCCTTGATTCATTTGTTCTGACAAAGTGCACATGGAGTTATCCCACGTAAAACACAATTCTTCATCCTGCAATTCAATTACAAAGAGACCTAACATGGAATTGGAGAGCTCCTGAGCTTTGGGCAAAAGGTGCCACTCCTGTCAGACACATTCTGTGGAGAGATAACTCTTACAAGTAGGTTGTTTTTGTGACTACAGGATGGAGTTTTCTTACAAAACCAACTATATGTTGAAAGAAACCTGTAGGTGCTGAACTGATCAGCACTGCCAAGCAGGTATGTCCCTGCCCATGTAAAGAAAAGTAGCATGAACTTCCAGTGAAATGTCATAGGGAAAAATTCAGCTACTACATATTTCCAAGAATGAACGGAAACTTTGTTGGGGCTTTGACAATCTGAATTAAGCAGCTATATTGCAATTATTTAAACCTTTTCTTTTACTCTGATTCCAATTAAAGGTTATTATGCCAGGTACAAGATAACTCTTTAGATTCATGATGAGGCAGGAATGTGCGGTAACTATCAGCCTCTAAGGTGGGTAGTTATCAGGGAAATATAGTTCAGAAAATAGACGATCTTTCTCCAGTCCTCCTCACTTACCACATGATTCAGCAACAACGAACTACCTAACAAGCTGTCTGATGAAACCATAGCTGTTGGAAGAGCAGTGTGATGAGGGAAGGCAGAACACTTGTTTATAATTCATAAGAAGGCATTTTGTCTCACTTTGGGCACAGTTCTTTATGTATTCAAGACTCTGCCATTTCAAAACAGCACACAAGTTTCCTTCATTTGCTGTTATCATTAGAGGAAGTAAAATTTTGGAAAATGTCCATGGATCTCTACCTTGCTTACTGGCAGATCTTCTTTCAAAAGCAGGCATGAAAGACCTCTGAAAATATGACAAAAGGGATACAGAGAAAGAGAAGGGAGTTTTCCACTGGTTCACTTGCAAGTTTATACTTTCAAAACTAGTCAACTAAGAAAAAAGTCTTTCCTGTATAATTTTTTAAAGTATTCTATTATTCAAACTAGCATATGCAAAATCAGCTATGTTAATACATAGGTAGAGGCGAAAACCAGAAAAAGTAATTTAAGCAAGAGAATGTGAGTGGGATAATGTCTGAAAATAATCATAAAATATCCTGAACAAGTCTGCTTTATTGTTAGCAATTGAGATAACAACTATTCTCTTTATAGTGAAGGTGATGCTTAGTGACACCAAAGGAGAAAAGAAATATATTCCTTAGTACTCGCAAATGACTTCAAAATGTTAACTATGTTTCTCTCACCCATCTTACCTGCAGAATTCTAATAATTATATATCTCTCTATATATACACATAATTGATGGAATAGTTTTAAAACTTTTTTTTTTTGGAGAGGTGAAACTCAAAGCAAAGACAAGGAAAACTACAAAGGAAAAGAACCATTATCTGAGGAATCATAAAATAAATGCTAGCTTGTTTCTTATTGAGCTGTTTTCTTGACTAAAAAAAAAAAAAATCTTTCCCTCAAAACACAGTGTTAAAGAGTGTTCTGTGCCTTTTCACAGGAATAAATTTGCATTTAAGTCAATATCTCTCTTTCTGGAATCTACAGCTCCCAAGAAATAGTGCTGTTCCACAGAGGCCTACCTATAACTAGAATTACTATTATTTCACCGTAAAGCAATTCAGCAGGAATATGTATGGGTAGCTCCCTTTGTGTTCCTGCCATTTCATGAGCACAGACGAGCTGCTGTCAAAAGTAGAGAACAAGTGCAAACACTTAGGAAAAGGAAGAGGCTCGCTTACACGTGTGAAAGAATGTCTGGAGAAGCAAGGGCCCATGTCTAGGATGACTATTTAGCCTATCCATGTTAATGTGCTGTTTTGGTTTAACACAGCCTGGTTTTAGTGGATGGGAGGAGCTGCTCAAAGCTTCTACTATGTCCGGCACAGAGCCAGTCGCTGAAGGCTCTGACGATGGGCAAATTACTAGCCCAATTAGAGAAGTTGGTAACGCCTCTGTGATGACATATTTAAGAAAGAGAAAAAAACCCGGGAAGCTCTCTTTCTTCTCCTGAGGGGTGGTGAGGGGGCTGCTGGGGCCCATCCCAGCGGGGGCTGCTGGGACCCTCCCGAGGCCAGGAGCGGCCCCGAGGCTGGGGCCCTCCTGAGGCTGGGGCTGGCGGGGACCATGTGGCCAGCGATGAAAACATGGCAAACAATTCCCTGGCACGGAGCACAGACGAGATCAACCTTTTCAGTGCAGTGAAGCTCTAGAAGAATTTTTCAATTGATAGGACTTGAGAACAATAATACCTATGGACAACAATTTTCTTCCGAGTCAGAGAAAAAGAAGAAGTGAGAACACGTGAGGAGAACCAACATGGCAGCACTGAGGTCAGTGAAAAGGAGAGGGGGGAGGTGCTCCGGGCATCAGAGCTGAGATTTTTCTACAAGCCTTGGTGAGGACTATAATACAACAAACTATTTCCCTGTAATTCATGAGGTGCGTGGGGGAATGCAGAGATCCTCTCGCAGCCCATGAGGAACAGTGCTTATGCTGGAGCATGTGGATGCTGCAAAGCTGTAACCTAGTGAGAAACTTGGACAGAGAGAGAGGACCCTTTCTTCCAGAGATAAAGAACCCTTGTTTCCAAACTAGAACAGATTATCCTTAAAAGACTACACCTCATGAACTAAAATGACCCACGCTGGGCGCTTGACGGAAGACTGCTTGGCCTGTGGGAGCGACTCACCTTACAGCAGGTTGGGCGGGCTGCTGTTTGTGAAAAATAGAACCACGCTAGAGAAATTCATAGAGAACTGTCTCCCATGGGAAGGACCCCACAGCACAAAAGATAAAGAACTCCTTTCCCTGAATGAACTGAAGAAAGATTCTTAGAAAATGAAAGACTGACTAAAACTCCATGTTTTGTCTCTTTGCGCTGTTGATGGGAAAGAGGGAGGGGGCTGGGAAGAAAATAAGTGTTCTAAAGGTTTATTTTAGTTCTCATTACCCTTTTTACTTTTAATTCTGTTAATAATAAATTTTCTTTATACTGTTCAAGTTTTGAACCTTAAAGTGTTTTTCCCCTAATCCTTATCTCAGCTCATGGAGTTTTCATTTTAATTTCCTCTGCTCAGCTATAGCAGAGGAAAATAAACGGATAGTTTTTCATGGGTGCCTGGCTTCTAGTCAGTGTCAAACCCCAACATGTGCCTACGTCACATAGCAGATGCCAGGTACTTCCATTCCTTTATTTGAAGCATACAGACATTTTGATTAAGAGTTCTTGATATTCCAAAGGTAATCAGGGGAGCATGGGGATTTTGTTGTTTGGAATTTAAGCAGGCTGGAAAGTATAATAGATGCTATTTATGTTGGACCCAATATCTTAACTGTACTCTGGGGACTGATAGACTACACAGAATATAGTATTCCTTAAAAAGTTTTTTCTTATTTAGAATGCATTCAATGTGTCATTTCTGTTCAACTTAGAAACCAGAAAAGAATAGTGAATTGTGTTTCTTGAAATACTTATTTGAAAATAGGATATTATATTATGCATGGGTTTATGAAATTATGATCTGGCTATAAAAGATTCACAAATAAGTCGTAAAAAGGCAACTGCAGATCTCTGACATGAAGCAAACCATTTCATAGAGGTGATCATTATCTAAACATTTCAGTAGTGAGTATTAAAGACCTAGTTCTGCTCCTACTGCAATAAATATCATCACCAGTTATATTCAGTAGGTGATGATATGTCTCCAGATGTCTTTATTTTTCATCCTTTCACAATAAAAGTGAAAGCCTTTTTCGTAAAATGGTTTGCAAGAATTCATATTCTGCATGCATATTCTATAATTGTTTCTATGACATTAGGAACTGGAGACACCATGATGTTTATTCACTGCTGAAAAAAATAACCAAACTCTATGGTGTAAAAAGACTTTGTAATTGATGTATCCGTCTGAACTAGTTTTTTTATCTGGAAAAAAAGGAGCAAGAAAAAAAAAAATCTCTGCCTTTCATATTGTCAAATATATCTTTCAAAAGAAAGCTTTGTATGAAGCCTGTCCTGTTTAGAGGGTTTCCCCTACGTGCACTTAAAACAAGAAATCCAGACAACTTTGCATAGAAGAGATGCAGTATAACAAGATATCTTAAAGGAGCAAGACTTTTAATTGGCTCAAGGACTCTATTTTTCTCTACCTTCAAAGTATATGAAAATCTATGGACAGAGAAGACGAAATATACACTTATGTCACAGAAGCGAAGAGCAGGAAAGAAAGTGTATTCTTCATCACAGTTATAATAGATAAGGATAGGTGAGGTAGAATTTTTTTTTTAAAGAAAACTTTAATGCTAATTCTTGTTTCTAATGGTTGATCTGCTCTATCTACACCCTTGTGAGAATGGTTTTGTAGCAGAGAGTGTATTTGAGAGCAAATGTCACTGACATAAGAAAAAAAATGGAAAAAAAAGCGCACCCCTCCCCAACACTGAAAAAACGAAAGAGCTATTTAAACACAAATGAAATTCAGGACTGTGATTTACAGCCTTCACCTGTATAGTGAATAAGTAGACTCTTTTTGCAGGAAAAGTTGTTAGAACTAGTCTCAGGAGTTCTAGTCTTTCCATATGAATGAACAGTAATGTAACTGAAAAAAGTTTTTTTTCTTTGCTATAATATTTGCTATAATATAATATATTAGCACATCTGGGAAAAGCTTTCATAACGGGAAGCTTAAACCACTAACAAAAAACCTCCACATTATGACATTTTCACTGATTCCTAAAATCCAGCAAAACATTAAACAATTAAAAGAGGGCAAACTTTGGCTCACTTTCTCTTCTTATGAGGTAATGGATATTGTAAATATACAGTTGGCTACAATTTGTCAAAGAAAAATTAAAAGTAATAGTAAAACAGTAGACATAACCTAACGTATTTAAATTCCATTTAAACCCAATAAAAGTAATTTGAAATGAGCACTCAGGAAAATTTTCACTGCAACCTTCTAATTGGTGTTAGAAAACACCAATTTACATGCATGCATTTGTCATTTACAGTCAAATCATCTTACAAAATGAGTTAATGCATTTTTCTTATAAAAAAATGAATCTTTTTTTTTGTTTCTAAGAAAGCACTAATGTGAAAACTTTTGCTTGATGAAGATGTCTTTTAAAGTTTCAGTGGAAAATAGGTCTCCTTCTGTTTTTACTTCCCCCTCTTGGAGATGAAATACCCAGGATTTTGCTTTCTGTGGTGTAGTTAACAGAAAGGTTATACTGGAATACAGTTTCTAGTCTGTTCTCTGTGTTAAAAAGAACAACATTGTATTTATGATTAAGATTCCCCTTTTGTTGGACCATTTGCACCTATGGGCCCTATACTGACAATTCCAGCTAGGACTGAAACACTTTCTTCTCAAAACAGCAGTAGAGTAAATCAGGTCTGCACTGGGATGTATGGATACATCCAACAACTGATAAACACATCTAATTATATCACAGCTGGTGTCATGGATAATGTCAAAGCCCAAATAAACTGAGTTTATACTATCGTATTTCTGACCATAAAAACACTATTTTTTTAAATAGAGGTATTTTGTTTTAGAGAAATGAACAATGGATATAATTTCTAAGTAAGCCTCAGAATAACTATAGCATAATCAGAAGACCAGTTGCACTTGGGTCATGAAACAGTTGTTAATTTAGGACAAGTTTTGTTTTGCTTAGAGTAAAACCTAGCATTCCATTTTAATGAATGACACGCTTTTCAGTTTCACAAATGAACCTACTTAAAATTTGAGCCGAATATGTAAAATGGGTAAAATCAATAGCCTCTTGAATTGACAGAAAATTAGCAAGGCTTATTAAGCTTCATGCATGACTCATTATCCCAGTGGTACATCAAAAGGAAGATGAACAAATAATCCAATTTCTCTTTAAATGGTATCAAGTTGAAAAATGTGATTGAAATAGACATTAGTAAAAACTTCAATGTAAATATGGCTGTCACTATTAATAGCATAGTTACTATGGGTTCGCTTTAAAATTGTTTTACTGGTCTAATTTGTTTGTTCTGTGTATTCATAAGCGCTGTTTCAGCTTCAGCTTATATTTACATTAAGATTTTTCTGATATTTTGTATCTTTCTAACCTGCAGTCTTGAATGCATCTTCTAAGACATCAATATAGCAGCGTTCTTGGTGTATTACATTTCTGAGAAATGGACATACTTCTAAAAAGGAAACACAAGTGAATGGTTTTATTTCCTTCTGTTGACTTGAGTGTACTCTAAACTGTCTGTCTTTTTCCATGAGCTCTGCACAACAAAAACTGTAGACTATAGCAATGACTGCTGTCAACAGAAGATCTGCATACATCCATCCACATGTGTGTAAATATTTGCACCAGCTTTGAAAATGCCGTATGCCTCTAACAGCTGTTAACACATGCACTCACTTTCCTGTTGTTGTATATCCAAATAGCATACAAAGCAGTGAAAACTCCATGACTGTATCTGAAGGGAAGAAGCTGGCAGATCATGCTGTAAATATTTGAGCAATCAGTAAAAACAAATGGCTTAAATTTATGCATTGTGCAAATCCCCTACAATGGCTGTTATGCAAAGAAAATATGTTGAAAAGGATCAGTTCATGGTTTAAGAGTTGGTGCTGCACAGTTTTAATCACCACTATTGCACAGGCTAATTATAGCCTGATAATTGATAAAAATGATCTGAATTAGCTGCAAGGTTGCAGTCTTAATTTCTTACTTCAGACCACTCAGTCTTTATTGATGCTGCTGTATTGCCAAAGCCTTAGAATTCCCCCAGTGAAAAATTATTTCCCTCTAGGCTCCAGCCAGAAGAGAACAACAGTGCTTCAGTTGCTTTTCTTGTCTGCTTGGATCTTTGCCATAACTTCCCTGACTGAATCAATGTGCAGATTTGATTCTCTGATTTCAATGTCATTGTTTTATCTTTCCAACACACAAGGGTACTTGACTCTTTATTCTTTGCTTCTATTTCTTCTCTCTTCTTTTGCCTCTTCAGATTTTTTTTTTTAAACCTACAAAACATTGCTTAATTGATGAAATATACACTGTGGGTGGCTCTCTCTATGTACTTTGACCACATAAGCATATAAAACATCTTGTAGAGGAAGCTTCTGTCACTACGCATTATGAATGCTAACTGGTTTCTTCATCCATGCATATATGGAATTGCAGTAGTTTAGTGGTAGCTGTTGCCACCCACTTGCTGCTACAGATGTATGCTGGATCAGAGCTCTCTGTTAACCATGACATGGGTAATCCCTTCCCTGAGTAAATGTGAAACCTCCAAGGGATATTTCTCAGTGCATATCCTATAGGATTAAACATTGCTATTCTTTCTGATAGTTTACTGTTACTAAGAGATGCATGTTCAGTATTTTAATGCCAGCATGCTGATGATAGTCATGACTCATTGTGGGTTTTTTGTGGTGAGTCCACACCAACTTTAACTTGGGGTACTGCCATTGATGGTCAGAGTAAGAAAATCCAAACATATGCCAGGCCATCTGGAAGGGCAGAAGGAGTTATATTTCACTGGTGCTGAAGTATCAGTGGCAGATGCAAATGTTAAGCCAGATAACATAGAAGGAAGAGAAAATATTAGGTTTTTTTGAACAGCTGAAACAGCTTATGAGCCATAGTGAGACCCTTTCTTTCTTTGACATTAAAAATAGCAGAGGAATTAAGAACTTAGAAGTTATGTACTTAATGTACTTAAATATTCTAATTTTTCCACTTATTCTTGTTTTCTTAAAGTGAAACAAATATACATTTATCTTCTGAAGCTTGGTTGTCTTAGGAGAAGATCCTCAGGAATGCACTGACATTTTCTAAACTTTTTAAAAATGAATATAAGGTAGGGGTCCTATCATTGTCACTTGGACTGGAAAGAGCCCAGATCAGCTGAAAGGAATTAAATGGAATGAAGTACATCTGTCTTGTTTGAAGTTCTGGCTGTTCAGCAGCATTTTTTTTTTTTCCTCACCTACTAAAGAGATTGACGGAAAACATTCCAAATCGTAAATACTCTCAATGCTGGTCCAAATCCTAACTCTATGCTATGCAGCCAGAAATTATAAAGGTAAAGAGAGCTCTTTTTTCTGTCTCCCTGCTTGATTTCCCTTGCATCCGTGTGTTCGCACAATCTTCTGCAGCAATACTACGTTTCATCTCAGTTTTTCATTATTAAATATATAATACAAAGAGCTATTTTAAGCATCTTGGAGATGTAGATTTCTATCCTTTCTCTGGATATTATCCCTGCACAGCATTTTTCAAACATCAAAAAGGCAAACTCTGCATGCTTCCACATACTCTACATGGAAAAACTTAAATGCTTGGGGGCTTGGTTTTAAAGCAATTACTTTTATCTTGGTGTGATGCTGTCACTTTTTAAAGTAGAGAAGTCATTTAAGCTCTGTGCTCTCTGGATTACAATAGGCGTATATTTCCATTGCCTTCAAAATGCAGTCTTCACTTTACCAATCTCAACAGAAATATGTTAAACTTCAAACCTACTTAAATCCTAAAATTTGCTTGGAGACCTTAACAATAATGTGACCTGAGGATCAAGGAATGCATGAGAACTAGAAGCAAAGGAAAAGGAACATTTTACCCTGGCAAATGAGTAAACTCCTATAGTTTTTAAGAGCATTTGTTTTCTTTCTCCATCTCAGGTTTTTTTCTCTTTAATTGATGGAAAGACAGTATATGCTTTGATATAACTCATCATAAAACCATCCTGGTTATTTTGTTTTTAAGAAAAGGCTTAGTCCCTCTCTTATAAAGGAGGCCGTCTATGAGCAGTCTCCTAACATTTAGAATCTTTGAAATCACCCAATTTTGTGCCACAGGTCTGTTAAAGAGATGCTACCTCATGAGTTTTGGTTTTTTTCACAAAACCAAAATTGCAATTGACCCTTGTCAGTCTTTTGTAGGATTGAAGTTACGCCATTGACTGAAGACTTCAAGGAGATTAACTACCAAAAAAGCATACCTTTTGAGAATTTGACCTGTAACTCTGGAGACCTTTATATATTCTTTTTCCAAGTATAGTTCTTTTAAAAAAAGTCATTTGGGCCACTCTCACATTTATCAGAGTTAAGGTACAAGGCTGTAGGTGTTCTGGCATCTGAATCACATACCTAAATTAATCATTGTAAATCTTCTCCAAAGAAAATGGAAGCTATACACCTGAACCTATGTAGAGTAAAAAGCATCAACTTAGTAAAGTAAAAAACAGCGGCTCAATCTGTGGACATGGAAATTGTTGCACCATGAACTTGCAATATGGTGCTTTATATTCATGACAACAGGAAGATGTAATCAATGAAATTTTTATATTTCTATTTAAATTTACCTCCTGATTTCAAATGTGCATGTTCACACATTAGGATTTGCAAGAATGAAAGGAACAAGATAATGCAGATGCAGGGAAGTTAGAGACATTTGAGCAATTATGAAATGTGGTTCAGAATAGAAGATGTAAGATAATACATCTTGGAGAAAATACTCTCAAATACAATGCAAAGGGAGGTAGAGCTTTGGAAAGCTGGAATTCTAAAAAAAAGACCTAGAGATGATGGATAGTAGACAGTAAATTAGATATTGAGCTTGCAATGTAATAGGAAGGCACAAATAGACCACCTAAGCTTAGGCTGCACCAACAGGATATGTATGCCATAATCTGTATGAGCACTTTTGAAACCATTACAAGAATAGTAGGTACATTCCTGAGGTTTTGCTGCTGAAATGACACAGAAGTTGAAATAAAGGTGAGGAAAAATCACACACACACAACAACTGAAAAGATGGTGAGACTGCTTTTACATTCCAAGTGAACAAACCGTAAAGAGAATACACCTCTAGAAATATTTTCTTTATATAAATACCAAGTGATGAAATGTTTTGGGATTGTCATGAAAATTTGCTCAAAAATGAAATAAGGAGACAAAAAAGACATAAAAAGGTTTTGAAGGAACAGGTAGTAGAGAAATGGTCAGTATCTGTTGAAAGATATTATTGGGAAAAAAATTGGCTTCCAAGTTCTTGTTCACATTCATATATGCAGAATGCAGCCTGCTGGAATTTATTATCCCTTCCCTAAGCACCTCAAAGATAAATGTTTGTATGTGAGCTAACTAGCCAAGACTCCCCTTGGAGAAAGATGTAGACATACCCAGAGGATGTTTCTTCTCACGCCTAATTATATATCCATGATAGGCCAGATTAATCATGTTCAAGAAGAGACTGTGATGGAGATGTCCACAGTAAGCTGCTTCACTAGACATCTCAGTAATTATGTTTAAAGATAAGTGAGAGGAATCCAAGGTAGCTTTGCATGAATATTTAATGTAAATTTATTAATTTACACATTACTAAAACTTAAATAGAAAATGTATCAATAAAATATTGTACTCGCAGCTTAGCTAAATTTTAGGGTTTTTTAGATCTGTTCTTTCATCCTAATCCTTCTGTATCATCATTTGTCATCTATATCTATTTAGCATTTAGAAATCCTATGAAGGGATCATATTTAAAGTACTATGTGCTAGCCTCATTGTTGGTGTTGTAAATTTACATAATAACATATCCTAGTTAATTTATAATAGTGCAGAAAAAGCTAGATAATGGGACAAAAGTATCTCATGTTGAAGTTCAGTTGAAATCTTAGCTCCAAAAGAAACAGCAGAATATTTATCTGTATGATAAGCACTTTGCAGTACACGATACGGGTTACTGTGAATTCTGCAGCAAGATCTTAGAAGATGAAAGCTTGTAGCTTGCTGCGAATATACATGTGTTACTGAGACACTATTATTTATTTTACATCTTAGTATTCTGTGTTAGCACCTTGAAATCTGGATGTCCACTAGCAAAAGGGACGTGTTTCCATTTTGCTGTAGACAGCTGTCACCTGCATTAATAAGTAGTGTAACACATTTTCATAGTGATTCATCACATAATTGCCTACCATTCCTGACCAGGATGACAAAAATTATGTCTTCAAGTATGCATAAAATATCTTAAACAATGTGGAAGTAATGGTAGCATTGGATTGATTATTTTTTTATTATTTTAAAACATTATAAGAATTCTGAGACTACTGGAAGTCACTCTAAACATTTCTCCAACACATTCCAACACTCTCTCAGTGTGAGTTGTGACATTCCTTGTGCTGGCTCAGCATGTTTGGAGAGGTAACTCACATCCTCTTGACAAATAATACAATTACAGTCCTCTATTTCTGAATGCTTTCATCAGAGGTGAGGAAGACGGGAATGTACAAAACAGGGGGTGGGAGTATATAAAAGAGGAAATGTTATGTGGAATCTTTTCTTTAAAATTATATCTTTTTTTACTTTTGCTACATTTCCACTGGTATGAAATACTCACTCTTGATTTATGCTCCAAAGATGAGGCTACCTGGCATATTTTGGAACATCTGCTAATTCATAAGTATTCATACCATCATGTCCCATGGATTTATACATGCCCAGTTTGCTTAAGCATCCCCTGACCTGATCCTCCTCCACCAAGTGTACATCTTAGTAGCACAGAATCATGGAATGTATCAGACAGTCTTGTAGGCAGGTAAGATAGTGAGAAGATACTTTTTATTTGATTTAAAATAATATATAGCAATAGATCATGGAAGTGCTGGACTGCACTGAGTAACCAGGTATTACAATTCAGCAAAACAGTGGTTTGGGGAGTCTCACTGAGCCAGCTGACAATGCCATTGTAAAGACCCTTGTCTTGTCTGACATCCAGGCAGTGACCAAACATCTGTTTTGAAATATTTGATTCACTGTGCAAACATTGACAAAACTATGACGAGACTGCAAGATTTAAGCATTGGTTAGATGAATCCCACTGCCATTGTAGATAGTACAGTAGGAGACTCTCAAGATCACTACTCAAGTTCAGGATTTATGGCAGCAACAAAGCATCCATTCCACTGCCCAAAACACAGAAAACTGAATTTCCAGAAATTCTCTGAGGGATGTCTTCTCAAATACATAGCTCTCAGTCTTGGGTGTGATTGTTTGACGTGTACCAATCTGGAAAGTATAACTATTACTACAGAAATGACTGCAATACTACTTTTGCTTGAGGGATGCTGAGTAGCATGTTTATTAGAGATGAACTCCGAGTGTCCAAGATCAGCTTTCATATGATCTTCTTTGAGCCCAAAGTATCCATTAGAAGATCACTGATAGAATACAAGGACTGAAAGCAATTTATTCAGATCGCTATATCATAAGGACTTTTACCTCAAAGACTCCAAATCTGATTGCCAACTCTTTCCTGCAGATAAATCAAGTGATGAAGGTTTTAGAAGAATCTGAGTAAACATGCAAATTTCAGAGCACTCAGAATGGTTGACCTTTAAACAGAAATGTGTTCTTGATCATAGCAAAAGCAGAGCTAATGCCCTATATAATTCTGAATTATCTTTAACAGTTAGAAAGGCACTTTCAATATGTCAAGAATAGAGCAGCTCAATAAAGAAAAAGTGGTTCTAAAAATTTTTTGCTCATACATCTTGGTAGCCCTTGGAGACATACCTTCCACATTAAGATTTGACCCACAATGTCTCCCTTATTTTAAAGAAACTGCAAGGAGAAGTATTTCAGAGAATGAATTCTGTCTGTTATTTTTATGTACTATGAGCTGCACATGTCTTCGAGGGCTATGGAGCATTGCAAATGGCATGGGGATTTTCTTGAAATTTTCATCAAAAACTTGCTTCTCCCAGCAACAGATGGTTTCATATAGAGATTATACAAGAGAAATTCAGCAGGATGAAACAGCAAAGAAAAGTTTAGCCACCAGAAACAGTAAAAAAATCCTGATCTTAAAGCCATACATAAGAGTAAAACTTAGTAATACGCAAATTGTTTTGATTATTTTGTAAAGCAAATAAAAAGGCCTCAGACATTAAATCAGCATCATACTGAGGCAACAGTTTATACCTAAGTTTAGAAACACCACTAATAGTATGTTTAACAGTGCAAGAAAGGATGTAAATCCTTGATATGCTGCTAAGTTTTTCTACTTGCACCTAGATAAGCTATTATACATATAAGGAGCCTTTTACTGGTTCTCTTCCATTTCATCTTCTCAAATTTCTGAGGAAAGCAAGGCATGTATATTCCAGTAGTTATAATACAGGCAAAGAGCACAAAGAGTTGCAGGTATTGAGAAAAGCTGAGCTTACTGCAGCAATGATAGGTGCATGACAAAAAATTAGCACTGATTAAATATGACCTTAGTTAAGTGCCTTGCATTGGTATTCAATTAAGAAGACAGTGTCATGGAACAGACAAAAAAAATCTAGATTCCTAAGCAGGGAACTAATTGAAGACACTCTCAGCACAGGGCTGCCTGAAGCTAAGCAACAGAGAAAAGTTGGAGAAAAGTCTGGGACAATTTTAAATCTGCTTTCAGAATCCTCCAAGAGCAGTGTAAAATGGTGCATGATGCTCAAAATTTTTTCATAAAGATAGTAAATTAACTTCCAGGAAAATGAATAGAAAACAAGGAAGTTTTCTTTGAAAACAAGAGAGCTAGCTGCTATAGCTCAGAGGTATACTACATACTATATTTGAGGGTGTTACGTGCCTTCATTTCCACATTTTTTCTACTCTGGTGTAAAGAATTGTCTTTTTTTTTCTGATCACTTTATTGTAATGGTTGCCATTCAGTAAGAACTGGCAAATCCTCGACCTTGGATCCTCCTTTCCACGGTTTTTAAATGTAGTTTATAAGATTATTTCCCAGCAGACAAAAAAGGCCTTCCTACCATGTGAAAATGGATGCCCCTTACTCCTTCAAGTGTTAGACATCAGTAGGTTTTAAAGGCACTTTTCATTCTTGTGTTTTTCTTTTTTTTCTCTTAGCCTGATTCTTTAACCTCTCTTTGCATATGAACATTAAGCTCTGGGATCTTTGTAGGTGAGCTTGCTCTCAGTTAATTTTTCTTGTAAAGAGGTTGATAGCAGCTGAATGGTTTTCACTGCTGGACTTTGTTACTTGCATTGATGGTCTTACACGAAAGACATCTTTCAGAAGATTTGATACTTAAAGCCTTGTGGGATTTAGGTCCCTCTCTTGCATTGATCCCTACTGAAGTTACAGGCTTAAGAAACGCTGGGAATCTGAGCCTAAGCCCTCCAAACTGTTGGGGCTTAAGCTGTACACCTCTCCTGGGCATTTTATGTTGCCTAGTTTAAGCACTGACTATAGTGAGGTTTCTTCATGCAGTTTAAAGTTCCTGTTTTACCACTTAGGAGCCTACAGATTTTATTTGGAAAACAAACAGCTGCCAAAATAAATGTTAAGCTCTGAAATGTACTGTAAGTAGTTTCCTTAGATACTGCATAAGAGCACTAGACCCTAGTCCTTCATGGGGAAGAGAAAGACCTCCTAAACATAGACTGTATGTGTAATTAACTACTGAAGAAAAGAACTACTGGTGATAAGGAATTCAATGGAAATGCCCAGCAATAAAATCAAAAAGTATAGAACTGGTGATTTTAAAGGGGTGGGTATTTATCCAGAAATCTGAAATCAAATAATTAATTTTGAAACTCTTTTGTATTTATTTTAAGAGGTAAAAATAATGAAACTCATAACAGAAAAAAAAAGTTACCAAAGAAAAAGTAACCAGGGAATATACATTTTTTTTATTTCCTAAAGAAATATTATTAATTGCTAAGAAGTTTAAATTGGAAGTGTATTTTAAAATTGTTAATGATACATTATGTATCCCTATCCCAGTGTTCTTTATATTATGCAAGTATTTAGTTGAATCCTCAAGATTCTACTCTACAATTTTTATAGTTCAGTATCCCTAAATTAGATTAAGTTTGAATTAATAAAATAAATAAATAAGAAAGATTCTCGTTTGTATGGTGTTGTATAACTGAACTGGCTACATAGCTTCTTCCTAGTTTTATTTTTCCTAGCGAAACATTTCTTTTTTGTCTTTCATCTAGTGTTATTGTCTTTCACTCATTTCCTTTTAGAGACTTATGTGAACTAAATTTTCACTGTATCTGCAAAATTCCCGGAGTAAATTAACTGTGAATCTTAGGCATATCTCTCAATTACATGCACCTGTACTGGATCAATTAGCTTGCCTAATTTCTAGCAACAATAAATGGCCCACAAGTGTTCTCCATTAATTAAAATGCTATCAGCCTTTTGCGGGTGTGCTCCTAATGTATTCTGTCTACAGCACATTTGAGGGCAGCTACTTTTGGGTGGACATTACGGTGTTAATTTGTGTTTTGAACACAAATTGTCCCTCCCTGAAAACTAATGCTGGATTTTAATTTTTTTTTTCTTGTGAAGAATAACTTTTTTTTTATTAGTTACTGTGAGAATTGCTTGCTGTAAAACTAAATCAGATCTTGTACTGTACCAATTTGTATTTTAAATGAAAGGGTTTTGTTGCTGCTGCTCTTTAATTTTGGTTGTAAAACCAGATTGGACCTCTTGTTAATGGCTTTATTTGACGTCAGTCTATCCAGAAAATAATTTCCTTGCGTGGATATAATGCATAGGCTACTGTAGAATAGTAATTCTTCTAGGTGTTAGAAAAGCATGTTTAAATCATACTTATGTGCTCATGACCTTTCTAAGGCAATGATTTAAGAGAGTTTTGCAGATTAACTGCTTTATTCTGCACTCCCTGAAAACTCTCTGCTTAAAAAGCACCCTGACCACTCTCAAAGATTCTGTTTAATGATGCAATTCAACTTTTTTGCAAGGACCATTTTTAAAAAGCCATACTGCTAAGTATGGCTTTATAAATTATTTACAGAGAATTGCTGAGACAATATCTTTCTTGGTGAGTTGCTGGTGCCAGTAACACTGAATATTCTGCAGAAATTAAGTCAACAAAGCTTGTTCCGTTCTTTTTCTCTTCCAGCATCAAACTTAAGTATAAATCCATGCCAGAAGCCATTTTAGATTTTATGCAGAAATATTTTTCATTGCTTCACTGAGTATTTCAAAGAGGCAGAAGAATCTTTCATTACTAGCCTGCTCGATCCTAATTAGCAATTTTAAGTCAGTTGAGTGATATATATAGGTATTTGGTAGACATTTTCATAAGACATAGTCAGCCTAGAGTTAAGAAAAACTGAGTAGAATTATGAAAATAATCACATAAGTACATTAATAAAGTTAACCTACAGCTAAATAAGTATTAACGGAAACAATGAATTGGTAACATAGACCTCCTTATTCCATTTTAAATTATATCTTTCAGTTTTCCCTTTATTGACCTGTTTTATGACCTTTCCCAGAGACTTCAGTCCAACATGTTATTGACATCAAGGAGAAATTCAGTGGGAGCCTCTTGGATACAGTTTTCCTGAAATCCCTCCCTATCAGTTGCCATGACAACACAACCTTTCTTTCTGGAGAGGATGTTTTCTCTATTCCCAGAAAAATAATTTCACAGCTTTATTGTTGCAAATATTGGAGTGGGAAGAAGAAAAGAAAACCCAGGAAACGGCCTGAAAAACCATGCATTCTAAGTGGACTTTCTTAACAAAGGAAGGAACCCCTAGGATTTGAAGCCAGTGGTCACTTTCCGTAACAGTTTTAAGTTTCTGCACATATAAACATCTGCATGGGATGTTCTAACTACATGCTAAAAAGATACAAAAGGTGTCACTCCTGATTTTTTGGTTTTGAAAAAAAAGTAGGGTTTATGCAAGGTTTTTTTATGAACCACAGCTCTGTGTTAGAGGCACAGGCTGAGAATGCTACTCGAGTCAAATGTCTTAAGCTACTAAGCCTATGCAAAGTCTACCTGGACGTAGTTGCTAGCCATCTAACTTCTGTTAAATTCCACAGGGAACAGAAATTACATGGAATAGCATTTCTTTGCCTCATCAAAGTGTAGCTAGCACAAACCAATACAATTATATTTCTCTCAACATGTAATGACATTATGAAGATAACGGGGGTTCAAAAAAAAAGCGACACAAAATGTCTTCATTATTCTAGCACAAAAAACATCAAGACTGTACATCAGGGATCACAGAATACTTTTCAAGAATAGGAGTGCAGGTCCTACTTTTTTTTTTCTTTTATGCTGAACCGTTTTAGCATAACTAGACTTTTACCTGAAAATAGAAATAACCTGACATAAACTGAATAAGATTTGGAAATCTGTACTGGTAAGTAACACAAAGGTAGTGTTATATGGAGTAATTTTTAAAGATGGTCTAATATTCCTTTCAAGCATATGAATTGCAAACTTGCTATAGGTTTTGTGTCATACACTGACAAAGATGGGTATTCTTTCTTCGCTGCCCCTTTTACTTAAATTATATAGCTGAATTGGAAGTAAAGAATAAATGTATCATGCCTTTTTCCTTTCAGTTAAGTCTCTAAAATCAGCACTTTCCATATAGGTGATTAAGTCTTGTGGGAAGAAAACTAGTAATAAATTATGATAAAGCTTCAGGAATATATGGAAGGTAAAATAATATCCTTGAAATAGTAAATAAAAGCATTTTCATTTTCCTAATGAAAAACAGGGAGAAGATAAGCAATAGAAAATTTTCAGACTCTAAAGAGGAGTCTGCTGAATTATATAAATTGGTATTATCATTTATCTTTATTGTGAAAAAAATCTATCTTTCTGCATTAAAATCTGCTCCGGTTTCTGTCCAGACTACATGTATGAACCAGAGTAATTTTGATTTAATTTTAAAATATGCATCCTGACAAGGACTATTTTTGTCTTAAATAATTGTTATGAAATCCTTTACTTAATACATTTCTTGAAAGTAAATTTTTAAAATATATTTCCAATTCACAAAATAAACACTATCTGCAGATGGTCAGGAGAACATATTTGACACAGTCAACATTTAGAAGAGAAACAATGTCAAACTAATTGGTTCTGTAAATGCTCGGCAGACTGTGGAATTGTATGTGGTTTTGTGACTACACAAAAAACTTTGAGTATTCTGAAATCTTAAACAGACTTGGAATGAACATCAAAATTTGTACACAAAATTTACATGTGAATAGTAGAAGACTTCTGAATAAATAAAGACAAGAAAATGGAACTTCTCTGAATCTTATTTTAATGGTATTCTGCAACCTCTTTTATCACTTGGAAACTATTCAGTACTAAGAGAAAACACGTTTAATTAAACTATTTAGAACAATTTAAATTATATCCTATTCTAGTTTTATACTATTCTAACTGAACTCAAAGAAAAGCTAGAGTATAATAGAAGATCAAAAGGTAAGCAGTTCTTTTATAAATACTAGAATACAGTTTTATATATAATATAGCCATCACATTTGTCTCCAAATGATCTTTTTATATTTCTGTATGTTGAATTTTTTAGCTTGTTTAGAGTATAACATAGCACCAATGATAGCATAATAGCAAAGAAAATTAAGAAATCCTACTAGATTTTATAGTCAGACAGACTGCTATAGTATTTTTTAAATAAACCTGCAAATGTTTTACCCAATTGTGTTTTCAGCACTTCAAAAGATAATTCTGTTCCCTTTTTTAGACTGTAATTGTTCTATATTTCCTTAGCAGTTATTGTGACAAAATGCAAAAGTGTTAAACATAATGATTCTGTTTGCTTATGCATTTGTATCCTCTTCCTCCGCAGCTTAAATAAGGTCATTATATTCAGCTTATCTCTGTTTTATTACACTGACTGCTTCTCTGACAGGAGGAGATATTTTGGTAGGCTTCTGTAGACTGTAAAAAAAGGAACTTTTAATTTAAAAATTTCTTATAGTGTTTTTGCCACTAAAAATGTTATTTACCATCTTGGCTTCTTGCTTTCTGCTTTGAAACAAGGTCCTCCAGCAATTGCACGCAGCAGATTTGTGATGGATCAGCCATTTCAAAGTCATGAAGAGTCCTGCTCACATCACAAGGCATCTCTGCATATATACTGTCTCCAGAGCACAGGGCACGTGGTGGTGGTTTAATGCCAACTGGAAATTAAACTCCAAATAAGCCACTCAACTTCCCCCAGCTCCCTGTGCAAGAGTGGGACAAAGAGTGGAGACTATGGGTTGAGATTACAATTTACTGAAAGCAAACAGCAGTGGAATAAGAAACACACAGGAACAGCAGCATTATTAATAACAAAAGTATAGAAAAAGACAAGTTCTTTACACACAATAAAGATGTTCACCACCTCAACTTAGTTCCACATGGCTCCTGGGAAAAAGACAAGGTGGCAGCTGCATCACGTGGCTTCCCAGATAAAGACAAGCTAGCAGTTGCTCCCCATAGCTGGCTTTCCCCATCTCCAAGCCCAAGACAACAGAAAACATCTTTGTATCATGCAGAAATGGGTCATTTTACATACGTGATCAGGTTGTCCTTAACATTGCCCAGACTGTTTGCTAATTAAAAAAACCTCAAAAAAAGGCAAAAAAAATTCCAAACATAGCATGAAAACAGATTTGTAATGTAATGCCTTACTATAAAGACAGTAAAATTCATGTTTAACTTCTCCTCTTAATTTTATCTGTTTAAAAGCTGCTCTTTTTTTGTGAAAAAGGTATCTTTTAAACATTCTACAAGTTGCCATGGTATACACTTTAATTCTTACCATAAGTGAAAAGAAGGTTTTCAGTCACAAGAAGTTTTTTTACTGAAATGTTTTAGACTTCTCAACATGTGTATTTGCATCTTTTAGGAATTTGGCAAAGCAGCTCAACAAACTCTGTAATGGTCATAGGTTCTGGTGTTCCTTGAGATTTGATTTGCAACCAAGAGAAGAAGTAGATGTCAAGGAAGATAAAATTGGACTATCTGGCAGCATTTGAATGGCTAAAAGAAGGCCAAAACTTGCACTAGATCAGCTTTGGCGTGCTTAATGGTTTGGGCTGGCAAAATGTATATCAGCTATACATATTTCTATCTATCTAGCTAGCTAGCTGATAAGGTTTTCTCTCCCAGCATAAGGTCTATCTCAACTGACAGGCTTCTTTCTAGCCTATGACAGAATCACAGAATCACAAAATGGGGAAAATATAATACTGATGCTATATAGTTATACAGAGTTGCAATCTTGTGGTTTTGATCAGTTTCTGTGAACTAGTATGGCTTTTTCTTGTCTCAGATAATTAATGTTGTACCTTGGGGGTTGCTTAGTAGTAAATGTTGTGTCTGAGATATCCGACTGGTTCAGCAGCCTACTGAGAGAGTAAAAAATCCTCTTGTCTTTTTTTCAGACTTGCTGGTATCACAGGCTGGGAGGCTAAGAGATGCAGAAACTCTTCCTTTTCATCATATCAGGAGGCTGTATAACACGAGAAAGTCCTATTCAAGATTTTTCATTTGTCTTCTGAGGACATATTGGCATCAGCCGTTGATGTTCAAGGAGCTTCTTTCAGCAAAAAAAATAGATGAAAAACTTATTCTAACATGTTGGAGCTCATAACAGCCTTAGGAAAAAAATATGTCCAACTAAATAGTCATAAGGTCCACATATTTTTAGACGTACAAGAAGTTAAGATTGGTCTTGATCACGAGAAAATGAAAAAAACCTGCAATGATGAAATGATGAAAACATCCTGAAATAACAGAAATATACTATTCATGTATTCATAGCTGAAGACTGAATGTTATTCTACACAGCAGTGCTGACTTCTTAATTTTTTTCCCTGCAATTTTTAATAGCACATTAAAGACAAAATTTGATGAAACTTCTTCTCATGAAAAATCACAAAATATGTTTCTTCCTTGTTTTGACCTGCCTCATAATCTAGAATTTGGAATTGTAGTTGATGGACAAAGTGAAATGGATGAACAGCACAGTTTTGCGTAAGATTTAATGTTCTCTTCATTTTTCTTGGACAGACAGATATTGCAACAACATAATCCATTATGGTTTGTTGTAGCCAAACTAGAGGCTTATTTTGATGTTAAAGCAGAAATGACCATTATCTCTCAGGAAAGGAAATAGAAACCCTTTAATGATTGAGCTGACAATCTTCACAGTCATTAAGGACACTGATAGGAACATTCTCACCACGGTATACAGAAACCAGCTGTCATATATTATTATTACCTAATGTCAAATTCCCATTCACCATGCTAAAAATACAACCTTCGTAGAGACTACATTCGCTTCACACAAACATAGTATTCTATTCTTATACAGTGTTTCATTGAAAGGAATAAACCTCTGTTTATAGTCTCTGATTCCCTTATTTTCAGAAGTAGGAAGTATAAACAACTAATAAGACTCGGCAGACCACAGGCACACAGGACTCAAGCCCTCAGAGATGTACCTGGGAGAGCCCTAGAACTTCTGCTCTGGCAGCAGAACCCTGCCAGGACATGAAACAGATCTGTGGGAAGTGCTGTGCAAGGAGAGAGAATGGTGTGGTACTCTGTGGATAGGCCTGTGTGTGGGACAGTGCTAGGTTATGTAATAAAAGCTCATGAACTCATCTTCACACCCACAACATGGTTCAGATAAACAGTGGCAGGAGGAGGATCCCAAATAATGCCCTCACCCGACTCCACAAAGGCCTCTTATCATGGGAAGGCCATCAAAGGACCATCTCCACAAGCTCAGAGGAGCACAGCAATGCACAATGGCAGGCAGGATCCCATATTAAGGATTCATAAAGGATGAACAAACACCTTGTCCAGACCCCTCCCAGAACAGTCCCATGAGAGCTACCAGCCCTGTTGTCCATGTCTGAAACCCATCAAGTCATCAGGAGCAACACTCTGGATCACCTGTCAGACTAAGTATGGGATGTCGAAGGGTGTGGGACACATTATGGAATTCAGGGGAAGAGCAGTTTATGGTTGCAGAGAACTAATTATGGGACATTTAGGGGAAGACAAAAAGCAGGAAAGGGGAGGGGCTTAGGTGATTTGAGGAAGAAAAAGCGAGGGAAAATGAAGAGCTGTGTGGTTAAAAAGGGCAGCTGAATGCAAATTCTTTTCTGGTCAGTACACTTGTCTGGCTGCTGGGACCTGGGAAACTAGAAACTGAGGAGACTGGAAACCAAGGATACTCACTGGGCAGACTGAGGGTCTGAACTCAGTAGACAAAGGGATCCAACTTGTATATATATACATATATATACACATATATATATCCATATATATACACACAAACATATATATATATTTATATATGTATATGTGTGTGTATATATGCATATATATACACATATATATATCCATATATATACACACAAACATATATATATATTTATATATGTATATGTGTGTGTATATATATATATACATAATTTTTCTCCTCACTATTTTATCTTCATCCTGCTCAGACAGAGAGGGGAGCAGCATGAGGTTGTTCATGCAGTCAGTGATTGTGTTACTGATTAGTGTGTCTGTCTGTGATCTGTGCCACCACCTGAGTGTATCTGTAAGTATGTGTTGTATATGTGCCCTGTGTACATGTACCTGCTGGAAATACATCATCAGTCTCACTACTGGTTGGAAATAGGAGCATGGAGTCACAGAAGCCTCACCTCTCTCTCAGAATGTTAGATCTAGCATGATATATGTAAATTTTGATCTAACATAATGTACTTAGAAAAGATATTTTAGTGGCTTATGGGTCCCTATAGCGTGAAAATATTTTAACTGTATGTTGTTATTGAACATAAAACACGTTTACTAAAATATTTAGTATTTATAAGTCTATAGCAAATTTCTAGAATCATGAAAAGAGCCCATGATCTAAATAACACAAATATTTTTTTCTCTTTTTCTAAAGGGTTAGAATTTTATCAACCCTTGCAAATTCCCTCTACATTTTAGCTTTGTTCCAAAGGAAAATCCTCAAACCGGATGGTTTTTTTTCCCCTGTTCTCCTCACATATATCGTTTTGTTTGCTTTTTCTTCAAGTAGTCTTGAAGATTTTTCTTGGGAACAGAAGCATAAAGAAGATGAGCAGTAAGTAAGAAAAGGTTTTGCAGTTTAATGAGCAACCTCATTTCCTGTCCATAAACCTTTACAAGGTTTTAATATGCTCCTAACTTTATATCTGCATCTTAGTTTGAAAGACTTTTTAGGATCCTACAAATAATTTTCACAGTCTAGATTTTTAATGTCTCTGTATCTGAACAGCTAATATCAACCTCAAATGTTCAGAGTAAGTTTGAAAAAAATATACATACAATTAATTCTGGTTTTCTCAGAGGAAAAAGGACATCCAGAATCTTTGCTGTACCAGGAAAAATATGCCTTATAGGAAATATTGAACATTAATCAAGAACAGGAAGTTTTACTTACATGTTTCTCTATCAGAAAGAGAAATTCCTAAACATGTAACAATGTCTTAACCTTAAACTGTGTTATTAAAAGACAAAAAGAAGAGGAGGTAAGAAAATAAATGCAGGGAAAAAAAAGGAAATAATGAGTGAAATACTGAATTTGTCTCTTTAATTATGTTTTTGTTGTTGAAACCTTCATTTTATTAGTTCTCTTTTTTTTTTTTTAATGGTATTTAGAAACCCTTTTTATCGTTCAATAGATGACATGATAGGATAAGCAAACTATAACAGGAAGCCTTCCGGCTCCTGCACCAATGGCGGAAAATGTAATGCCAGCAGTTATTGAGTAGAGCTCAATTTCCAAACACATTGTTTGTGAGAAGAATTCATGAAGCTGAACTGCCAGATTTCTGCCATGCAACTCTTTCTATTTTGTAATTTGAATATATGTTAGGACATCAACAATCCCCAAAACACAGAAATAGGAGGATATATTAATCTGTGCTATAGACAGCAGACAGTGTATGTCATCAACTGATTCTGGTGTGGGTCTGGACTGGCCAAGGGCAAGTTTATGTTGCTGGTTGGAGTGCAAGAGAATAGATTATTTCCAATTTCACACCATTGTTTGATCACTAGTCTGATCATTCTTTTAACCAGAGTGCAGTTTCAGTTATTCTCATTCATACTTCTTTATCAAATTAGATTTATTAAATTCTATATTAAATTTTACTAATCTGTTCAAAAGCCTTTGAAGACAGGAGACAGACAGATGAACAGATGTAACCGAAAGTCTTTCTTAAAAAGAAACAAGCTAAAATTATCTCTTCATTACAGTAGCTAACACGATTCATTGTATTCTTTGAAGAGTCAAAGTTAAATTCACAAATGACGTTAGTTCAAGAAACTTCAATTTATCTGCAATTACTTTTGGGTCATAGAGGTAAAGGACATCATCCCCAACCTCCCATACTGTTCATGTGAAGATTTGGTTGCTAGAATAGGACTTAAAACAATCAGCATACCGATCCCTTAATAGTCCAAACTCATTTCTATGAAGGGACTGAGAACAAGGATGTAGTTTGAATCATTGTCTGTATAAAATCTCCCTATATGTATTTGGTTTTTTCCTGTGGACAAGTAGTTTTGGTTTGTTTTTTTTTTCATATAAGCAAAAAAACACCAGAATGGTTTCTTGGGAAAATGTATTTCAATCCTGCTTCTTTTAAAAACCAGGAAGAGGACTGCACGTTACTTTATTGGATCATTGTGCCAGTAAAACATTTGTCTAATGGCACACACAGACATGCACACATGTATGTGCAAGCATAAGTAAGTGCATGTGCATATATAGTTATGCATTAATGTGTATGTCTATGTATAGCTAAACATTAACATAAATTAATTCTCTAATCTCCTCTGAGCTATATAAATACCTGTGCTAGTCTTCTTTGTCTTTCCTTGTTTTGTGTTTCGTTTTTACTGATACTATTTTTAATGCTTCCTTTTTTTCCAGAAAGAAAGTAAATCAGAGGATAAAATATATCATTCATGCCATCTCTACTTATGTGAAAGAGTCATATTGTTTATTGCAAAGAAACAGCGGTTCAGCACTTGTAAATATGTCTCACTATACAGTTATTCCTAAAGTAAAACGGGCCTGTGATTCCCACAGCACTTTACAGCAGACTAGACAACCCAGATTTAATGACAATTTCTGACAGGGTTCATCTGAAAATAGTGATGGATTTCAGCTAGCCCACTGATACGAATAATTGTTTTGTACAAAGCATTTTACTTATGAGGAAAACCTGTGCCAATACGACCGGGTTCTAACTGGACGAAATTAAAAGCTAAGAAATGTTAGATTGTAAAATTACTTCTCCATTTTAAAACTTAGATCTTGAGCTAGAATGAAAACATGTTAATTTTCTTGTTCTCTCACTAAATGGAAATTCAGTAAAGCCTTGAAACTATGAGGAAAATCAGCCTAAGCCAAGACATTTGGCAATGTTTTATATATCATACGGTTTCTGTCCAAAAATCTCTCAGAACAAAAAGAAAGGTGTGTCTCAGGATATATAGTCTGAACTAACATCAGAGGCAGAGAAAGAATTGCAAGACTATCAGCAGAAGCAGTAAGACTGGATGCAGTGGTACATAATGTTAAGCAATCTCTTGCTCATTTCAGCAGACAAGACTTGGGAGTGAAAGATTAGCTAAAATGAGGATTTGTCAATCTTAGATTGTTTACTAAAGTACAGGGTAAAATAATAGTAATTATGAATTCACAAAATATCTAATTACACTATGAAATAATAAAATACTAGTGAAATGTGTTAAAAAAACCAAAGAGGACAGTAACTAAACTCAGTTGAGATCAAAATACAAGAATTTTTCCCTTTGGGGACAGAAAAGGTGAAATGGAGAAAGCGTTGTGTCTCCTTGACACTGCTTCATGAAAGAATAACACCAGGTAAACTGTAAAATTGATGGCTCTCACAGAACTCCATCTATTATCCATTTGGATGGAGGAAGGAAAAAAATCCACATGGCCATGGGCTTAGAAAGCATTCACCATTCTTATTTAAATGGCATAGTATTCTTAGTAGTTTCCCAGTTCACCTGACTTTCCATTCAGGCAGCTGTATGCCAGTCAATTGTTTGCCAAGCTCGTCTTGAAAGGGCACCTGATCAGACAGCAGTAACATGGAAAACAATGATGAAATCTGGTTATACTTCTCATCAATATCAACTAGATGAATTACTTATCAGCTTACTCTTTCCCATGTAAATTCTTGTAATTATCCAACTAACAGCTGAGGGTTGTAAATTTGTGCATAGAGATTAACAGAGGCGGCGACAAGTATTTAGTTATTAAGAAAACAATAAATGTCTATACAAGCGTTCTAACAAAAGTCCTGAGCATATATGGGTTCAGTCCAGCAGAAAAGTCTAGACATAGATTTACTAATTTTATTTCTATGTTACAATTTAAAAATACCTAACAAAACTGACTGCTGGATATTTTAAAAATTATTATTTATTTATTTTTGAACTCATTTTTGTGCCACCATATCCATGCATTGTTATATTATTTTTGAAATTGCTCCCTTAATCCACAGGAAGAAACTTTTTCAATGTGTATTACCAATATGCTGAATCGATATAATATTACTCTGCAATCTTCAGTCATACCCTGCAAGGAATCTCAAAATGTAAAATTTATTTACAAAGTAAAAATAACTTATTTTCTCATTTAAAAACAATTTCTTTTTTCTGTCTATATTAAGAATAATATCTCAGGAATAAAATCTCCATTTATTACTTCTTTTTGTGTGTTCACCAAGGACAGGGAAAATGTATCCATACTGGCATCTTTTATTGGTGGTCCACAACTTTTTCTTTTAGTTATCCTCTAAAAGAAAAGCATGCCTCTGAAGTGTTTCTGCTAGATGGAGAAGAATGCTTATATTCAGTCCCAGTATTTTGACCACTCAATTCAGATCTCTGATGTGGGTGAGTTATATTTCCCTTAAAATTTTTCAATCATACCTGAGTAACAACTGTTTCTATTTAGAACTGTTTCCTCCAAGCCTCTCACAAATCTGTGAAAGAAAATGCATTGAGCTTTTTATTCCCATTCTTATTTTTGAGATGAAACAATAATGACTGCAGAAAAGATCTTGATTATGAAAACATTCAAATTAAAATTTAGCAGTAGCCTGGAATGCCTAATTTGCCTTTTCTACTGCAGACGTCCTGTCTTTCTTCCCTGACCTATTTCTCTTCATGTTTATTTTGGTTTTGGTTGTGTTTTTTTTGGTTTTGTTTTTTTTTTTTAATTTTGATTATGGTTGGGAGGGGGGCGGGCTGTCATTACAGGAAAATAACTTCCCTCGGGTTTTGTAGCTTCTCCTTCAAATTTTCTCTTCCTGATTTTGTTAACCCAAGATTGGAGAAGACCATTTACCTCTCATTGCATCCATTGCCCTCTGATACGAGGCAGTTCCCTGAGCAGGATAATTTTTCACACAGACATAAATCCTTTCATTCATTCAGTAACAGAATAATATTTGATAGTGGGTATCAGGCTACTTGAAATCAAGGAAGAAATTTAGCAGATTATCCACATCTTTCTGCCAGGTTCATCAGAAATACTTTTTTTGCTTAAAAGCTACTTGTTGATCCATTTCCATAAGAGTCTTGAGCCTACATAGAATCTGCAGATCTTTACATTTCTATCAGGTGTAGAAATATGTCCTATGGATTAAATGGGAAGCTCACATCTATGATTAGATCACCTGTTTTTACGGTTATGTTAATGTGATGAGACATGTCCTACGCGTTTTCTGTGTCACACAGATCTGTGAAGAGATATAAACACCTTCTTTAAAAACGACTCCTGTTTGTGAGCATAGCTCCCTCCCACCCATTCTCCTCTGTTCCCTATGGTTTAGTAATTCCCAATTATAAATACTAAAGACTTCCTAAATAACCCAAAATGTGCTAGGGAATATTTGAGTGATATGTATCTTTCATCACGAGACATGCATCTCTGCCTCATGAGAAATGTAGCTCTTGTCTACATCGTATTCATTTATTTCTTTTTACTCCTTCGAGGCATTGTAATCCAGGACAGGATTTAACCTCTTAGTATTCATGGCTGCATTCTCTATATTGCACTATTAGATTGTGCAATTCCCCATTTCAATAAAGCACTGCATTACAGCCATCCTCATGTGTTGTCTTGCTTTTTACAGTTTCTCTCTTGCCAATCCATTCCTTCTTAAATTTGGCATTATTAAGCTGGCATGTTTCTTCACTAAGCATGCAAACTATAAAAATGTATCCATATACTTTCCTGTTTAAATTGTGTGGCTTTGTAACCCTATTTTAACTTATTTTCCATTTTATTTGCATAAAACAGCTGTTTAGATATTTGTTTGTGTTACAAAAGTCCTTTTGGTTTTTGTTTTTTACTTAATTAACATTGAAAGTGTCCATATTGCTCTATAAAGATACATTATATTTACTATCTATTTTACTATTATATTTACTATCTAAATTTACTATCATTTGTCCACAAAGGCTTTTCCCATAAAAAAAGCTATTAAAAAAAAGTAGAAACTTTGCCATTAAAAAATCAACTGCATAAAAATCTACTATTGACTAAAAAGTCCTTATCATAAATATTACACAACAAAAATCAGTTTAATCAGTCCTGTTGTCAGAAGTTTAAATCACATCTTGATAGTACATTCTCTCAGAATCCTTTCATACACAATTTTAAAAAAAGGCTATCTTGAAATGTAAGCTGTTCTTAGTGACAGGAAGGAGAAAAAAATTTTTATTGCTTTTTTTCTCTCCTTCCTTTTGTTGTCTCAGTAATCACAGATGCTGTGGAGGAATGTTATGGAGGAAATCACAAGTCTACACTGATAAATACTGTGAATACAGCTAAGACTAGAAAATAAAGCCTCAGATTTTGAAATACTTTTCTTAGAAGAAAACTTCACAGCAGATTAGTTCAGCCAATTGTTACATTTTTCTTTACACTTGGTATTTACTTGAATGTTGAAGAATGGTTCAAAGATTCATGACTGCATCCTCTCAAAGCAACTAGACAATTATCATTAATTGTATTGGAAAGCAATTTCAGGTGCGTTTTTTCATGAAGAAGCTGGACCTGGAGTATTTAACATCAACAAGATATCTAAAGAGGGACTATAAAAATCATCAGTTTTAAAATAAAAATAGCTTCTTTGTATCGTTCACTTCATAAATACTTTAAAGGTAGATAGATGTTACAGAGCATCCACATGAACACATGCATACACACCACACGCATACAAATAAATAAACTAAGCATGTGCAAATTCTTAGAAGTATTTCTCAAGAAGTAGAGAATACGGTGAAATAGATTAAATCAGCTTGGAAGGTCACAGACAAAGATGTCTCAAATGGATGGAAAGATGGGCACTCCTCTGATCAACACTACTGTTGCACAGTTAAATCTAGGAAACCATTCAAACTCATACTTTGTCAGGAATACCTTGTCTAGATCAAACAGATGGTATAACTGTTGTGTACAACAGAACTAGGAGCAACGCAGACATCCAAGTGCAGCTTTACACACAAACCTTTCATAACTGACACCTATCTCATTAGATTAGCTCCTGTTTTGTTTGGTATGTTTCCAGACAGGGGCAACAGATGATAGAAACAAAACAAACAAACAAACAAAAAAGATATAGAAGGAAAGAAGACAGAAAAATAAAAGCTAAGGACAAAGTAAATTAAAAAAAATGTGGAAAACCAAGAAAGGAAAAAAAAATAGGAATAAGAAATGCAGTGTAAGTAAAAAAGCAAACTAACTATCATGAAATGGGTTTAGACACCAAATATAACAAAGTTTATAGATGGTATTGAAGTTATGAATAGTGTAATCATGACAATTCTCCTTTTTTTTGTTTGTGTCCTTGTAATATTCTACCTATGGTGCTATTACAGATGACAAGCAAAAACAGGATGCAAAATAGTGTTTCCTGGTTGTGATTCAGGGAAAGTTGAAATCAAGGTATCAGAGACAGATATACACAATAGATTGAATTTTTTTTTTCACTTATTATCAATGATCTCCTAAGAATATGCAGCACAACTATAATTTTGGAAGAGGAATGGTAAGCATTCAATCTGTGTGCTGACTACTTTGTATAAAAGAAACCACAAGAGATTTAGTAATTCAAGGGCCAAATCCTTGCACTGATTACATGAAGTGGAAAAAAAAAAACGAAATGAAACATATAGAGCATGGGAAAAATCTGTAGTAAGTATTTCTTTAAAATACAGAGGACATTACATTAGTTTAAACAGTGTGGCAAGTATATATAACAAAACAACAGTCATTTGCCACAAACACTTGGTTGATATAAAGAGAAAATAGGTAGGACTTTTACACTGGCAGTACCATAAGTAGCCACTGCATAACTTGATTTGAAGGACTGGGAAGATAACAACATCTAAAGGAAGATAGAGGTGCCATGTTATCTTCTGCCTGGTTTAGTTAGCTTGTTTTTGGGTTTTTTTCATCATTGCTTTGACCATGAAATTCACCCTGAAAATATACCAGACTATTGTATTAATCACATTCAAAATTGGCAAATACAGGAAGTTAAAGCTGTAATTTTCAAGAACTCATGTCCATGTAAGCAATGGAAAAGAATTTTCTGACAAGTTTTTTTATTATGAGATCCTTGATATAAAACTGTGGACTATAAAACTGTGGATATAAAACTATCAGAGTATGGAGACACTGATTATAATAACTTAGAATACTTCTTATTTTTTAAAAAAGATTTAATAAATTCTAGATTATAATAGTATTTTTGATGGATGTGTGCAAAAAAAAAAATCCATAAATGCTCTTTGCTACCAGAATACCAGGAAGTATTTGACTTCATAAGGGAAAAATCCATACTACTTTGAAAAAGAACAGATATGGTTGTCTGGTAAGTGTGTGTTCATACATGTTTTTGTGAATATCTGTCTGAGAGCCAGAAAGATCAGAAAGACAAGACAAGCTTTTAAAGCTGCGTCTCTGCTGGGACTGAGGACATCACTCTCAGCATTTCTCAACTCTCCAACACACATGGAGCAGATTTATTCATGTGAACAGCCAGTTTACTTGCTTCTGCTACACAATTACACTGCTTGAGAAGTGAATATTTTCTTGTCCTACTTGATATCCTCTGTAAGTTGTAATACACTTCAGTAATTGTATGCTTATTCCAAAGACAAGAAGAAAAAAAAGCAAACACAAAAAACAAACAAACCAAAAAAACCCAACCAACCAAAAAATAAACCCCAACAACCAAAAAATAAATCCCAACACCCAAAAGAGCAAACCCCACTCCAAACCTTGATTTAAGAGCAGAGTTTAGTTCTTTTCCCTTAGTAGATGCACACAAATTTTAGTAGAGGTTTTGGAGCTGTAAACGTGTGTTCAGGGTCTGAGCATTCCTTTAAAAATGCAGTGCTGGAAAGAAAGACAAGCCTATAATTCCTTTGTTTCGATAAAAATCCAATCATCTTCATCAACGTCTCCATTATTCAGTTTTCCTAAAAAATTTTAGAAAAATTACTTTTAAAATATAAGATCAGCCAAGCCGTTAGGACATCTTAGAAATACATGATCAATCTTAGTTTGTAATAGGTGAAACTAAGAAAAAAAAAATCTATCAGTTATAAACCCAGAAACAAGATCATGAGAAAAATATACTAAAAATTAGCAAGAAAGAAGCACAAGAGATGAAGAAAGAGCCACAGAAGCCAGATCTTGACTCTGCAAAATAACTGTCCCCTCCCCAGAGAAAACGGGGCGCAAAAAGTCAAGAAGAGAGAGAAAATATATTGAAATAAATGCCTAGCAGGGTGCCGCATTATGGAGTATTCAAAGGTAACATACTGCATGTTAGTTTAGAAATCAGAGGGACTTGATAGATACCCGATACCTTGATAGATTTCTTTTTGCCCAGAAAATGACTAGTTTTTGAGCCTAGGATATTCAGCCAGCAAGCAAGTACATTTCCTCTAGGTTCAAGAATGCGTCATATTAATTCAGTAGAAAAAATCTGTTGTACATTTACCTTCAAGTTTCCAGAAACTGAAAATAGCTTTAAGGCTTAATGTAAAAAGCAAATCAAGGCCAATACTTCTAACATTGAAAAAGGGAATATTAGAGTAAGAAAGCAGAATAAGTAGTCTTTTTTTTTTCCTTCCTTTTTTTTTCCCTTCCTTTTTTTTTTCCCTTTAGAAATACTATAGGGTATTATCTTAGTTCTAAAGAGTACTTAGAGTTTAACTTTCAACATAATACTCAAATATTCATATTGGACCTGATGTTCTTTCTATTGAATTTAATGGCACAATTCCCACAGATTTCAAAGTAGGCAGAACCAGGCCTGTTATAAATTATTGATATGTAAAATCATGATAGAAACATTAGTGAAGCACTTTTCAAAGTATTTTTGCATGTTTTCAAATAAGTATATTAATTGTCTTGATTATTTCCATGGAGAATAATTATACACATCTCTGAAGCTCTTATCAGTGTTAATATTAAAAAGAGGGAATATATAAACAGATTACACTAACAAAATATCTTTGGGCAATTTGAATAATTATCATACATACTGCTGCTGGAGAACTGCCTACTTCTAGAGTTCTACACCTGCTACTTTAAACTCACTTTTGGCTCTGAACTTCCTAAAACAATTCTCTATCACATACAAGGAAGATCAAGACTTTAGTCTGCATTGCAGGATTTGAAGTATTTTCCAGGGAAAATCATTAACTTTAAAAATGTATCATAGAAATAATAGATACTAGAATGTCTCTATAAATTAGTAGAAGGGAATAATAATTAAATTTCCAAACTTAAGAGAATAACCTTTCTCAGCTTCCTAGAAAATGTTTAATCTTAATTTCATCTTGACTCTTTATTAAGCCAGAGAAGACAAATCTGTAGCTACCTATTAAACATATCCATATAAGTTTTGCAACTCACGACACTTGAATTTCAGTTTCAGACTGAAGGTGTAAGTCAGTTCAGTTAAAAGTTAAAAGTAATCAGGACTTCATGAGTCATATCTGCCAACCTACAGAGATTTTGTGGATATCTCATTTTAGGTGATACTCAACATCTATTTTAGACATTTTCTTTTATCTAGCCTCCAGAAACTTAATGAGGCATTTAGGTGTAAATATCCCTATTTAAGTCTTACATTCTGTGATGATTTCTAAAAAGTGCAGTCAAAGTAGTATGAGCAGTGATTCAACTGAAAATTTACAAAGCATTTAAACTAACTTGCTTAAACTTAGGTGTCTAGTATCATTTAGGATGTCTTATGGTGTTCTAAATTCCTGAATAAGACTTACAGATATCATGCAAGTTGCACAGAAGATATGGGTCCACTTGATTTGGCTGATGGGAGCAGCACTGGTCAACCCAAAGGGTACACACTGTCTGTCTGTCAGGTGTTCAAGCAGCTGAATGGAGCTATACCATTGCCTGACCCAAACTGATCCTTCAGGTTAAACTGAATTTTCCCTTAAGTGTGATGCTCTGAATTAATCTACATATACGTATGTCCAGGTGAGCTAATCTGGAGCTCAATACCATCTGAGGACACTTCCAAGAAAGATGCAAAATTGATACACACATGTACCAGTGTCAGGTTAGACATTTACCACTGAGATCTAGTCTATTTCTTGCATAATCAGTTTCTGTAGCTCAAATGATTTACAGTAGTTGGTTAAACTAATAGTTTACGAAAGTTCCTGAATTAAGAGTACTGAATCCTTAAATGATCAATAGGCCTTACATGCTAACAAACATCAATTAACAGTTTTAATTTATTCCTTTATGTCGGTGATTGAAACACGGGCTTTGCCACGTGGGAATCTGGATCGTTTATTCAAAGGAAACAAGTTGGTTTTATACACTTCTTCAAGACACAGTATTTCTTTATATGGTAATTTTCACTAAGCGACCTATCACACATTGCCACATCAGCAATGCACTTTCCTTCTATGGGGTGATCACGCGCTGTTCATCCCTCTCTCAGCTTCTGGCAGGCTGCTCTCCATAGGGATCTGCCTTGTGGCATTTCCTCTCCCCAAGGTCAGGCGGAGACAAGCCTCTCTGTGCCACCATGTGCTTCTGCAGGCAGGTCTCACAGCCCACAGCTCAACTCCATCCCATTTCTTCCCATACCTTTACAGACTTAGAATTCAATTTAGCATATGACAATACTGATGGAGAGACATCCTTCTTATACAGCTTGGAGTTTTAGTTTTCATAAGGAGGAAGAGATTAGTTATGTAAGTATTTGATGAACTTTTCAAATCAGAGCAATATTTGAATAGATTATTTCAATTAGTAAACATTATTTAGAACCTAGATAACTTCTAGAAAATGAGGATGTTGATTGAAAAGATGTTGCTTGAAAAGATGTTGAGTCTAAAGCATCCAATCTCTTGTTGGCTACAAACTGGGGTAATGCCCAATGACTTTAGTGGTCTACTCTGCAGCTATATAGAGGCTTCTCTTTGGAAAGCTGGAAAGCTCGTTAGAGGATTAGTACCTAATTTTGAGACATGTTTGATTTAGGACAATATCTATATGTCTGTCTGTCTATCTATCTATCTATCTATCTATCTATCAAATTAATTAAGGAATTAAAAGACCAGGAGAAAGGCAAGGACGTGAAAGGGTGTTTTTTTGCAGGACTGTGCTTTGAGTAAAGCTTATCAAAGTCTTTGGTGGTTTTGTTACCTGAGATATTTTTGTATTAATCAGAAATGCTGCACAAACATGCCTTGATGATACTTCTACATTTCTCAGACTAAAGCCTTGTCTTTGGGGATAGGCAAAAACCCCAAGGAGGCCATATGAAAAGAAAAACAAGGAAGCCAGAAGGACAGCTATTTCTCCCATGCTCCTTCATCTCCTTAGGCCTCAAGATATATTTTATACTGAAACATAACATGGGTATAGAAATACCAGTTCAGATAACGAAGCAGACTATTACAGAAAGAGATAAACACACACAGAAGTCAGTTCTAGTAAGGACATGTTAAAATTGCACCTTTTGGGAGACTGCAGGGCTTCAGGCTGCATGAGCAAATTCTGTGGTTTGAAAATGTTTTCAATTAGTGTCATATTTCCCTAATTTTTGTATGCATGAAAAATGGGTAGCAATATCCATGAATTATATTTTCCTACCAGCATTAAATGTTAAAACTAACTGCTGGTTAGCCCATTCTCCATATTTCAGTAACTTAGTCTCTTTTCTTTCCCACATTAGCAGTGTCAATGAATGTCAAAGAAATGAAGATTAGCTTGTTTTGGGACTGAGATACCACGTTAATGGTCTCTTTCAGAAAATACTATCATTTTCCATTGGGTTGGTTTGATCTCAGTTCACCAGCCTAGAAGTTAAAGGTTCATACCGCTTTATTCATTTTTCCAAATTAGTTTGCCTTAGCTATTCACTTTAAGGCCAGAATAAGTGTAACAGACTGATGGAAGACTATATCATGTTCATTATACGATGGATGAAATAAATTAGATTATGTCATCTTCTGAAACCAAAGTGAAAGAGACAATGGTTAAAAAGATGGCAATATCTAATAAATGGGAAAGGAGCAAATACTTCTGTGTTCAGTTTCACCTTTTGATAGCTATTGAAGCACTGGCTAGTTCGCTGTCTTCCAAAGCTGTAAACTTGGTTTACCCAGCATCCCGTGTGAGGTAAAGCTCCTCCCATTTTTGGCCATAAAAGCAATAGAAAATAGAAGCAGCTCTCCGTTGCCAGTCACATGCAGCACAAGACCCATGGACCAAAAGCATCATGGATCTAGTAAGCAAATTAAAAATTAAATTCTCTCACTTCAGTTCATATAAATTGCCCTTCCAGTTCTTTCTGGGTGACCCACAAGAAGATATCTAATACTTTGGTGTATCAACTGATGTAGACTATGACATGATTAAGAGCTCTTTGTAAACCATCTTTTTATTGCTTCTCTCAGCTATGCCAACTACTCTGTCCAGTCTATTTAGACTGCTGGGACTTGAGCTATATTTACCTTTACAGGAGTGTAGTGGGTGGTTTAGGCTAATCTTGGTGAAATTTCTAGAAAGACCTGTGATACAAATACAAGTGAGTACAAGAGGAACCAGTATATAGTAGTATTAAAAATCCTTTTTTTCACTTTTGGTCCAGGTCCTTTGTCCTTTAGCCATTCTAGATCTGCAACTAAGGTTTGTATTAATTTTTGCATGCTTCAGCACAAACGATTAGCAGTATTATTCCCCAAACCGGAAACTATTGCTCCTACCACAGTAGGTTACATACTCTCTTCACCTTTCTTGATAATAGAAGTATTTACTTCTAAATAATTCATATATCATATTACAATCCAGGTTAAAAACAATGTTTACAAGCTCACACTCAAAGGCATACTAAGGATATGTTAAGCAAAGAAAGACAAGGAAGAACAGCACGGTTCCCACAAATCCTGAAGGAATTAATTTCTTATTTTCCCTTTCCAGCCTCCATGGAAATCTTTAACATTAATTCTGTCAAGATGTAGCTTAAACACAGAAATCAGCACATGAAGCTGCCAGAACATTGAATTAAACAAAAGTGTATAGTTCTGTAGGCATAAATCCCAGAGAACACGGTTAAAAAACAAAACAAGAACAACAAGTGGTTCCAGTTCATCTCACACTATTAAATAGGTCAGTGATTTCTGTCCACAGAGTCATGGCCAACTTATCTCATCCAGCTCAAAGATGTGTTAATTGCAGAGTGAATGGTACATGATGTTTTACCATTCACTAAGAATTCTCTGGCCTGAATTTCACCTCTGTCTTAGATTACTGCAGCTTGAGCTGAAATGTCTGAAATTAACTGAGCCACAGAGAACTACAATTGAATTTCAGCAGCTAACCATATAATAAATGTATTTCAGCATCAGCACACACAGAGTATATACATTTAATTTTAAAAAATGTTTATGGGTTATGGCTTGGAAATCACATTAATATTTATGCAACCTCTCCACTAGGACAAGCTGTTGCATTAAGGTTACGTACAATTGCCATTAAATCACTGGGTGACCACATATCTGTGATGTAGAAGCAGTAATTGCCACACACTTGCACCATCTCCCTTGGCCATCCTTGTATTGATTAAATGGAGCCTGGGGTGACTACACTCATCTCGCATTTCTGAAGTAGAATAAACAGAACTGCAGCAGTGAGTTGGTGAACACAAGTGTTCTTTTGCAGGCAGGCTGAGTAACAAAGCATGCAAACATGGGCTGCCTGCACTTGCCTGGCTGTCAGTGAATGAATGCAGAGAGGAACACTGTGATGGAAATTGTTTCTGGGTTAAAAATAAACAATCCATGAACCAAATACAAAATTATAAGTTCACCTTGATTGAATAACTCCCCATGTTCCATATCTAAGAATTCCTCCTATTTAATGAGTACTATAATGAGTTGTGTGCTTAGAAATTAACTTTTCAGATAGTTGAGGATGCTAATCTTGGCAGTCTCCACCTTCTGAGAAAAGCCTAGAGACACTGACAGTTGTTGAAGGATTTCACTTTGGTCCTGTTTCATAGCTTCTGGTAAATTCATGTTCTTGTGACTCAAAGGAGCACAAGAACATGAAAAAAAGTAAAGTGATAGAGTGTTTCTTTTATCACTTAGTGTATGAGAGTAGAGGTGATCAGAGTATGTTCTGAGATGCTATGTCATAAGCATTTTTGTCGAATTTAAATTGGACAGCAAGTGACGGGCTGAGAGATGAGGGACATGAAAATGTTTGTTTAGTTACCAGACTTCCTATTCTTACAAAAACTGTTGACCTATACTTTCATACTGGAGGTGTTTCACCTAGTAAAGTAAAGATGTGACTTCTTTCACTAGTCATAGTGTGATTTCCTCATAACAGACACCAGTTATTAAAAGATAAATCATAATCATGTGACCACATATTGAAAACATGGGCAGATGTTAAACCGTGACAGTGATCCATTTAGCAAGATCAGCCTGAAGAAGTGAGTCAAAGGGGGATTTTAACACGGAGAAATGACACAGCAGTGGAACTGATTGGTTTGTAACACTGAAAATCAGTTTTGAATCAGTGTGTTGCCACAGAGAATGTTATTTCTCTGATTTCTAAACAAGTACATAATCACAAGCACTTAGCATAAATTTCCATCTCTGTATTTTTTTGGATATAAATAAATGACTGGATTGTTCTCAGCCATTTTTGGAAAAAAGAAAAAACACACAAGAATAGATAAAAACATTAATATAGAACACACTGATTTTTGTTAAAATAAACCCTACAGTTTTATGCATACCTTAGCTCAAACACTGTTAAAACTAAAAAGTAGGAAATGGTATGCTGTTTATTCATGTTAAGTCTTACTCATACATAGGTAGGTGTGTGAATCGACACATGCTGCAGGTAACCAAAGGCAACCATCAAACCACAGCTGAAATGCAAAGAGTAGATTTATTTCACTACCTCGCTGACAACTCCAGGCAGCAGAGACACATAGGGACACATAGGCTCAGGCTCGGCTCATCCTAGCGACCAGGGAGCCTCAAGCATGGCTGTGAGAGTGTGTTATCTCTACACAGGAATTCTGCTTCTCAAAACAGGCAGGGGATTGGCAACAGTAGGCGTAATAAATGGAGTTTTGCCACACTGACAGTGTTTAATCTCTAATTCATTTGTTCTGTTTATAAATATATAATATTTTGTATACCATCTCCTAACAGCACAAAAATACTTAGCAGTTAATGTTGTATCCCAGTCTACAATTTCACTTACAAAACCTCCACATTTGTTACATTACATCAGAAGGCCAGCTAATTAACCCTGATTCATTTATCCTTATATGTATTTGATTCAGTTGTAAAATCAATACATGAAAGTGCTTATTATTTTCTGATATTGCAAAGAGAAACTAAATCTAAATAGCACATTGCTACTATATACTGGATAAGAATGTAAAGATAAGTGGACATTTGACTTGACCAAGTAATTTATTAGAGTCTTGTTTTATCTTGAAAGGCTGTCTTTGGGAATATGATGTATTATCAGTTGTCCTCCATTTAATTTTTTTGTGTCCCCATAAATTAAGTATGCTAATTTATGCTGCATAATGAAAGATTAAATTAAATCTGTTGTCCTGACCTATTATACCCTTCTTATTTGCATGAATTTAATATATAATTCCCTGCTCTGTAAAGACTCATGAACATGTTTAACTTTCTTCACCTCAGTAATCTTTAATGCAACATAAAGATAAACATATAAATAAATCTCATTTAAGAATAAGATCCTAAGAAAATACTAAAGAGACATCTTCTGTAGACAGTAAGTGGTTCTGTATTTCCTTGGATATTAAATAGAAACTACTGAGCATAATGGGATTTACAAACCAGCAAACTTACTAAACTTATGGGAAAAGTCTCAACTTGCCTCAATGAGTTTTAAATCAGACTCTTTGCACATTGATAACTCATTTTCCCTGTCATTCAACAACACATTGATGATATTAACATTTCTCTCAGTAGGAGGAGGAATATTCCTTCAGATTTCAAATCTTTTAAACTCATTTGAGAAAATCCCTAAATTAAGAATGAGTAGATCACTAATGTTGCTTAAATGATGAAAAGTTATGATTGCCACACACTCATACTCTTAGCATAAAAATAAATGGTACATTGGAAAAAAGGAATATTTCATTGTCCTTTTCAGGTTGAAACCAATTGAAACCAATTAAACCAACAGAATTGAAAGCAATGTAAGTTCTAGCTTTCTCTAATGGCAAGTCATCTGTATGTTGTCCAGAGGGACTGGACCTTGGCAGTACTGGGTGTCAGACTTCAAAAACCTTAAATTCTTCATCCAAGTAAAACTTGGAATTTGTGCCAGTGGTTTGGTATCTCAGATGTAGTCTCATGTAACATTTCTCAGATTCTGATTTATCTCAGTATTTGGTTTCCAGCATTTACCTCAGTTCAAACAACTACTGTATTAGGTTTCAGCAGGAATCCCTTTGCAGAACTGATACTTTTTTTTTACTGTGATCTCTGAGTGTTTTATTATGCTTGGGTTAGTGATTGCACTGAAATTTTAAAATCTTTGTGCAGTCTCTCATCTGTGAATCTCATTTCTCAATTTGAGAATCAAAATTGCCAAGAATTTCTTTAGCTGACAGCCAGGGCCTTATTTCCCTTCTGCGTTAAATCTGGTTTAGCACATGGCTTACTTGCTTTTCTTTGTGTGTTTGGGGCTCCATAGAGTTCCTGCTGAGGTTCTGATATGAGTGCAAAGCAAAGTCGGCTCCTAAAAGAAATTAACAGCCCTCTTATTGCTAATTAAAAGCTCTTTGCTTTCTCTCCACATGGCCATTGCAGCTGCTTCACATCCTCTCAATGTTTTGAAAACACATAAATTCAAAGACAATATTGTGAACAGCACCTGGCACTTGCTGCACCTGCCGTGATGAGACTATATTTCATTCTGTCAGTAAATTAAAATTCTCCAGAGCTGAAAAGGATGCTTTTTTTCTCATTCAACCTCTTCCATTGTCCCCAGTGGTAAAGAGACAGTAGTTTTGCTTCCATTTTCGATACTAAATATATCATATTGTTGTTTGCTTCAGTGGTGCAGACACCTGCCTCCTGCTGTAAATGTTGTGTTCCACTTCGGAAAGATTTCCCCGGGGCTCCACATTCAAGTATTGGCTTGTAACTATGGCTTAATATCATGTCAAAATCTCTTAAGGAAGATGCAGCTTGTCAAGACATCCCAGGATTGAACCTCCATCTAGTGAAATTCTGAAAATATCCTTTGAGTGTTTGAAGCATAAGAAGACAAATAAAAGGCTAGCAAGTCATTTGTAAAGATAATAGCTAACAGCATGCATTTTCCCTTTCCCTCCCCCGCTTTCCATTAATGTTGATAAAGGGAGAAGAGCAGACTACAGGTCAGTGATCTTTGTTATTTATATTCAGGTCAAAGAAAGTTCCAAACTTCTGTGTTTCGGGCATGGCAGCAAAATGGAAGCAAAGAGAAGAAAAAACCTCAATCAAACTGTGGTAGATTCAAGCTCTGATATTTTGATCTCAGAGCTTATTTTCAGAAAGAAATGGCAAGCATGAAGTTTTCCACTATAAAGAATTTAACAGACAACAGAATTTGGCTGGATCCTTGTGGCATGATGCTGCTGTGTTTGCTACAGTACAGGAGTATTTTTTTAAAGTAAATCCACAATGATTGCATTAGAAGTGGGACTACAACAGAAATTATTATTCTGGATTTTAAAATACATTAGGAGAGAATTTCCCAGTAACTTTTATCAGGGGGTACACGAAAAAGGTATTCACATATTCTCAAAGGGTATGTGTCCCTTTTTTTTGTTCATTTTTCAGATTGAGGAAATGGTTCTTTAGAGAAACACTAAACTCTTCCCAAATTTCTATATACTTCAAAAGTTTGTACTAATATTCCCCAACAAAGGGAGAAAACCAAAAACCAACAACAAATCCCAACACCACTTTGGATTAAAACCTAATAGGGACAAGGGTCTTTATTTTAGTGTTCTTTTTCACCCTTATAGTATCTCTTTAATAAAATAAGTATAAAAACATCAACAGCAGCAAAAGAACTTCAATATATTGCTGTTCCTTTCCTTTTCCAAACTCCCCACTTTCAGTCCTCAACTGGATTCCTTGTAGTAGAGCCAAACATGCAAGTCTGCAGGCTTGAAGGAGTGTGGGCATGCTTGGCATGAAAGCGAAATCTCACAGTTTAACACATGTCATGGCAAACTCTTTATGGAAGAGGCCAAGGAGAACTCACGTTCCCACTCAGCGAAGAGCACGATACAGAGAAAAGGAAATACTAGCATGTAAGTGAAGAGTTGTTGCAGATAGAAGGGAAATGACTTTTGGGCTGTTGGAACCCTAGAAAAAATATTTTTCATGTAATGCTGAGAGGGACCAATATATATATATATGCCTCAACATATGTCACAATGAGGCGAAGAAAAATTCCTATAAAAAAACCTGTGTTGCCCTGGCCGCAGGGAGGCTTCACCGGGCAGCCAATCAGGGTGGAGACCTCCGTGGTCGGACTGCGAGCAGCCCGCCCCCGCCCCCACACACACGCTGGCTGGTGAANGCACCCAGCTTGCAGCTGCCGTCGCCGTTTGAAAATCGCGCCCAGCCTGCAGCCACGCGACCGCACCGCGCGGTTCGCAACACGCACGCTCCGTCTGCCGAACTGATGCTGACAGCCGGGGCTCTGTGGTAACGCTGTCCCCTGTCTGCTGTCTCTTTCCCCGTCCCTCTCTTTTTTCTCACTGTTTTTTTTCTGTTTGTTTGTTTATTTCAATAAATAGTTCTCAGATATAATATTGCCGTATTCGTGCTTGGTTTTTCATCAAGAAAATCTATCAAAAGAGCCCTTCCCAGCTTTCCTTTTATAGCGGAACGGGACAAGTGCCTGTTATTCACACATAATCTCTAATACCATCATTAACAGGTGTAACTGAATTTTACTGAAGGTCGTTCAAACCTATGTGAATTCATCGTATCATCATTCAGAAGACACACATGAGAACTGAATATTTGATAGATTACTTTGGAAGGTTACTTTGTGGGCTTCGCTATCCTAAGACATACAATTTTTGAAATCCCTTGGAAAGAAAGTGAAAGGTGTATATGTTACCTCTACCAAGCAAAATCTTCGCAATTTTATTGCTGTGGTCAAGTAGGAAAATAATTCAATTTCAATTGTTGCAATGTTGAGCTTGTTTTGAAACATAGAACAATTGAGAAAATGCAGTAAAATAAAGCCAGTCAGAGGAACTTCTAAAACAACACAAAATATAACAAATACTTTGTTATGCTCTCATATCTATATCTCATAATGCCATTATGCTGAATTAAAACATGATATTTCAAAAGTCTATTTAAATCATTAGATAACTAAATCTTTTCAATGTTCAGCCATTTCTAATGTTTACTCTTTTTTAAAAAACAATGATAGATGCTTTGAGTGCATACATTCCTGATCATCTCTAGTTAAAAAATTTTAAGCAGTATTAGTGCATCTGGGTCAGCATGACAGATTTTAATATTTAAAAGTAATCACATTTCCTTCTTTTTCACTGTTTTTCCCAAATTTCTTTTGAAAAGCCTGAGGCTTTTTCTAGGCTATTTCAGGGACTTATATTATTATGATGTCATCATTTAAATATGTTTTTAAGGGTGTATAGTTTTAAAAACAGTATCTATCAAATCCGTTTTTGTTTTTCTCTCCATGTGTCTCAGCACAATATTTATCAACTTTGACACTCATTAACTTTTTACCACCAGTATGTTTTTCAACTCCTGTTGATAGTACCAATCATGTAGTTTTCCATGCATCATGTAACTTTCATTTTTTTACTAACCATTTGAATTAGTGTGTTTGTTTTATTTCCATTTCATTAAAAATCCTTACCAACATCACGAAATTTTACTTTGAAATAATTGGGGGTCTATCAAAGATTTTCTAAGATGCATTTTCTTTTTTGGTATGTCAAGACACTTTTCTCATGAAAAACACAGATCTAGCAAACACAAATACTTTATTTCTCTACTGTGGAGGGGTTCTTGTATTGTTTCATAAAATGGTGGAATGTTTTCAACTCAGAAAAACTAATCTTTCTTTTCTTCCTATTTCCACCTATTCTATTTTGTCTCTCAGAAACTATTTACTCATGAATAATTTATTTGGATTTTTGTTCTGGTTTTATATTTAATAACAAATGAAAGTATTCAAAATTTAGAAAAACACATTCATTTAACTATAAAATGCCTTAATTTTAAAAACACTCTATTTAGTCAAGTTTATGACAGTTTTTGATTCTCTATCAAATTTTGGGAAAGCTGATAGGCTTTCTTCACAAAAGAAGTCAACTTGTAATGAGTACTGTTCATGGACAATAATGTCTTTATTCACAGTTTCTGCTTCCTTCCCCGTTCCTATGTTAGTCCATTTTTCATGGAGTGTAAATATTTTTTTATGTTCCTATACTCCTGTGTTGGTTTATTGTCCATTTGGCATGGTATACAACTAATTAAAAGTGAACACCAGTCCTTCTGAAAATACTCCTCTGAACACTAATAGCCTATTCATGGTAGGTATGAATACGATAAAAGCTGCAAGTTACAATGTGAATATTGTTTGAATGCAGAAAAATTGCTTGCATGTTAAATAAAAACATCATTGAAGAAAATTAAATTTTCAAGCTCAAAAGACCTTTTCTGTACGTATTAAGTGTTATTTACAAATAAGAAAGAGTGTTTGAATGACCTCTCAGTCACATAATCAGCCATAGAAAGAATAACACTTGGGACTCCTAGCTCCCATTGTTATACTCCAAGTTTCCCTTGGTGTTTCCTTTTTTTGTTGTTCTTTTGCTACACCATTAAAATTCATATATAAGTAATAGGAGAGGTGCTGAGTTGAAAAGTGCTCTCTATAAATTATTGATATTAAATAATAGAATGACTGAAATTGGACTAAGTAAAGAATTAAGTGAGGCAAACATCACTTAATCAATGTGAGTTAATCAAACAACTTCTGTTTGCTTTGATATTTAAAGTTAATAAGTTAATTTAGATAATTTCACTCGTAGTACACCTACTTTTTTTTGCAAGGCATTTAACTTGATAAAAAGCATGAATTTAATGAATAAATTTGACTGATAAAACTTCATGTAATATAAATTAAATGGATTAAAGAACAGGCATCAGACATATCTCAGAAGGTCATTCCAAATAGGCTATCATTATTAAAATATTTAAAACGTATATTGGTGTCATGTCATAATCAATTCTTGCCTCACTCTATGTCATTGGTTATTCGTAAGAAAATAACAAATCATTTATGACAAAGTCAACAGTATGTAAAAAGTCACTTGTAGGGAAATACCTGGATTGCACTGTAGACTGGGAAGACATAACAATAACATTTTACAATGATGAAATATAGATGACAAAGAGTTAAGATACACTTTCTCTGTGAGATCTCTATCTATGCAGAATCAGGGATTCTAGAAAGGCCAGGTTGATCACAGCGATAACAATTAAAAGATGAAATTTCACTGTGTTCTAATTTCTGATAGAATAAGCACAAACCTTGTTTTCCAACATTCTTGGGTCCTGAATTTAGATCAACAAAGTTGGTGTCCATCATTCAGGATGAGAGATTTGAAGAGAACTGCAAGTTTGCAGGAAGAAGTTGCAAGTAAGGTGATGGCAGTGTTTAAACCACTGTCAGAAGCAGAGTTGGACTGTGAGTTCATCTGTATAACAAAGATTTGATGCAATCCAAGTTCTGGAAGATAAAGATGAATAAATTAGACACAAAGCCCTTGTTTTTAAGAATGGAGATGTTTAGTCACCAGAAAAATTTAAGTTTTGTGGCAGATGGAACTACAAAATGATATAATAGACAACAAAATCACAAAAAGTCCCAATGTAAAAGAATATTGTATCTCAGGCCAGAAGCAAGTCAAAGGGGTACTGTGGTTTATATTATGTAAGCATAATTAAAATATCTTAATAATCTCTTCAGTGAATTAATATTTTGAAATCTGTACACATCAAAGAAAAACAGAACTTGAGATTTCACTAATGATGTTGAGTTTGTCAGTTGGGCTACAGCATTTTAACATGACTTAAAATCTAGCAAGTGCAATGCAGACATAAGTATTAATAGATCTTTTTTGAAATGTTTCATTTTATAGGTTTATAACTACCAGTCACTTTTGAAAATCTTGTAATAAAAAGACATGTAGAGGAAAACACTAGCTTCCATGCTTCATGAATGGTGTAACAAAAGAGGCTAATTAGTATACTTGGACTAAATTTGGTGAAACTGCAGAGTAAATAGATTTTTATTTTACATGGCTTAATTTTGATCCTTGTGGGTTTTTTTCTGATGCAGAATTAAAACAAATTATTTTTGTCCAGTAACAAATATAATTTGAATATTGTTAACTTCATAGACTTCTTTTCCCTCTAGATGTTGGGCCGGGATTTATAAATATTCTTTCAGGCACTTGGGAAAATTATCTTTTCTCCTTTTCCCCTTTTATTGATATAATTTTCATTAAAACTCAATGCTATGCAAAAGCTTTCTCTCTTGTCCCTGTCACTAACAATGACCCAATACTATTTCATGCTTAAATTGTCAATGCAAGTATTCTTATTGCACAAATACCTTTGAAAAATTAATTTCCTTCATTGTCACAGTAAGACAAAGAAACCCAATTGCATATAGTAGCCAAGCAGTCGATGGGATTTTTCTAAGCATGGTTTCCCAGGGCTCTCTCTAAGGCCTACCAAAGACAAAAGAAGATTTAAACTGATTTCAGTGTGTACCAGGAGAGAAAACATTCGGGATATTCTCTCATGAATTGTACAGGACAAGATATGTTTAACATCTTAGCATAACAAATCAAAGATGAGTCATACAGATACCATGAACCAAAATGAACCCCTGTCATCAGAGGTCATTTGCTGGTACTAAAGGATATTTTATTCCCTTAGATATAGAAGGCAAAGTGTATTTAGACCATCTCCTTTGGTAACATAGTTTAGACACTGCCTTTACTGAAAAGCAAGAACTCAGTTCATTGAACACCGAGTATGCTGATTCACAGGGGAGAGGAAGATAAATAACCTTTTCTCTGATTATATCAGAATAGGCAGCTCTTTTAGGATGACAAGGACTTCAGTGGATCAAGCAGGTGCCTAAAAGTGAAGCGACAGTGATATACCTCAGACCTTCTCAAGACTGAATGTTTTTTTCCGTTTGGGAGTCCAAATACCACATCATCTTTGATGTGGCATATGAAATTACTGCTATGATGTTTGCAAATGGGACCATATGCATGATTAGAGGTCTGGAGAACCTGCCCTGTGTGAAAAACCTGAAAGAGTTGGGTCTCTTCTCCCTAGAGGAACAAAGGCTCAGGGAAGGCTTTAATCAAAGTATTCCAGTACTTAAGGGCAGCTACAACGAGAAAGATCATTCTCTTTCTTCCTAAGAAGCCACATAGAGAAGACAAAGGGACAGCAGCTACAACTTGCACTGGGAAAGGTTTCATTGTCATATAAGAAAGGAATTTTTTGCAATGAGAACAATCAATCCCTGGAACCACCTCCCCAGGGGCATTGTAGCATTCTGATTGCTGGAGAGTTTCAGCATGCAGTGGCACAGGGGGCTGGGTAATCTCATCTAAACTCCATTTCACACAAAAGATTGAACCAGATGAGTTCTCAAGGTCCTTTCCAACCTGGGCTGTTCTACAATTCTGTCGATCTATGAAAAGTGGCTGCCATACTCCCCCATCAATTTAACAGCCAAATCACAGAAATACACAATTTGAAAGGAATTTCTAGAGGACGCGTAGTCATCTCATCTTCTGAAATGAAGGTCTAAGGTCTAATTATATTAAATTGCTCAAGAACTCTTTCAATCAACTTTTGAATGTCTCCAAGAATGGACACTCTACAACTTCTTTGGGTAACTTTTTCCGGTGTTCAGCCACCTTCTCCTTTGTCCTTGCAGTGACTCAGACCTTCCCAGCTTGTTTCCATCACCTTCATTGTGCAAATCTAGAGAATCTGGCTCCATCTTTGTATCCTCTAATCAGATGTGGATAAAAAGCCTTATTCTTTCAAAGATGAACACACCGAATTTTCTCACCCTCTCCTCACACCTGCATCTCCCTTCCAAAGTCTTTCTTCCATGGAGATCCCAAAATGGGACACAGCAGTCCACATGTGACCTCACAACTGCCAAATAGAGTGGAAGAATCATTACCTAGGACCTGGTGGCTGCATTCTTGGTAACAGCCCAACACGTTATTGGCCTTCTTTGATGGAAGGCTACTCTACTGATACATATTCAACATACTGTCCACCAGGATACCAGGCCCTTCTATGCAAAGATGCATTTTTCCCAGTGAGCCTCCTACTTGGTCAGTGAAATCCGATCCTCAGTCTCCGGAGTAGTAAACAGAATTTCTGTTCTTTGCTATAGTTTTAAGAATGCTTAATTCAAACAAAATTTTGGAGAGTATAGCAAGCATTTCTTTTGACACTGTCCACACTAAAGTTAGGTTTTGGGGTTCTTTCAGAAACATATTTCTGACAGGATGTGCTTAAGCAGATTTACAATGGTTAACAAAAAGTTGTCTCCTGACACAAAACCTTAAGTTCTTGCAATCAGAGAACAATATTAAGTGTACCTTTCAAAAAATTGCCAAATTTTTCTATACCACTTGGTTTAAAAAGGAAGGTTTGGAATAAATACTGTTTTGTTGGTGGCTCAAATATGGCTTTAGTTCAAAACATTTTTACGTATTTCTTCTAATTAGGACTGTATTACTTCTTTCATAAAATCCATCATTTGTCGGAAAAAAAAAAAAAGAAAAGAAACCAGTTTACTATAAAAAGTTTATCTTTTTCCTTTTTGGCTATTGTAGTAGTAATGAAAATTACGTGCAAGTGTTATGTCTTCAACCAGATAACCAGTTTACATTTAACACTATAGCTCAAGTAATGGATTTCTGCCTGAAGAATTTACAATGGGACCCAAAAGGAGCTGACAATTGTGCTGGAATTAAAATGTTAGCACTCTTATTCTAAATGTGGATTGTCATAAGTATGGAGTCCAAACTATTAATGTTGTAGGAAGGGTCACTGACATTTGAAAATGAGATATGTCAAAAAATATTAGTGAAGCAGCCTAAGAGAAAGAGCCATATCTTATTATAAGAACTATTTTTAATGTTTAATAGTTGTACAAAAAAAAAAGCGGAATTCTAAGAGATATCCTGACCTACATTTCTATCTTTTTCACAAGCAGGTTGCCTTTTGCATCCTTTAGAACTGTATTGCCACCCACCACAATGATTGCTTCCAAAGTACAAAGTATTGCATGAATAGAAATCTTTAAATGCAAGGCATGTTGAGAGAACTTCTTAAGGAATGGCTGACCTGTAGAGATACGAACTACATCAAGCTATGCAACTGTTGCTTTTTGAGGCATGCAGGTAAATTGAGTGTCAGTGCTTTTTTACCAATAGACTCTAAAAAATCTTTTTGCAAACTGTTACTGTAAAAATCTTACATCACCACCTTCACAAAAAACATAAAGCCACATTTTTCAAACAGAACAAAAACCATAATACCAGCTCACACCTCTTAATAGTAAGCTTCTGAAACACAGTTTCCAGTTGTGTTTCCAGCTCTTTTGGGAGATTATCACAGTTAAAGAAGCAAAGAAGATGTTCTTTGCTGTTCTGCAGCTATTCAGGCGTACTTTTACATACTGGTCCTTGTTGTTCTTGTCTTCAAAGAAGAACAGGTCAGGTTCCTATGGTACAGAGAGGAGTAAGATGCTAAAAAAAAGTAAAGAAAAAGTGGAATTGTCCCTGATTATCTGTTGTGCAGCCAAACTACTGAGTACATGATGCCAGGGCTCCTCTTGATGTCAATGTTAAGGCCTGTGCAAAAGTCAAATGCAATATGAGATTCTTCAGACGGAGTGATAGCTGTTTCTTGTTGACTTATGATTCTCTGTTATTACCCTAATTGTAGTGTCAAAGGTGTTCCCCAGGTTGTTTTGAGGAGGACTTCTTGAGGCAGCTGGTTATGGAGACTGACATTTTCTCTCATGCTAAGAGCATGTTAACATTGTGTCCCCATTTATGCCAGTATAAAATTACTGCTTTAAATTTCCTGGTTTCCTGTGACATCCATCTTGTGGAGCTTGATATTTCCACCTATGTCAGGAGTACAGTCTGCAAACTTATCTAATAAGAAATTTCTTTTCATATTTTAAATCATCTGATCTAACAGGCAATTTAGATTTATGCCAGTCATAGGCAAAATTATGAGGTAAATTCTTAGAGAAGATACAAAGGAAAAGTGAGGGATAGTGAGGAATGGTAAATCCTGTGAGATAAACCTTATTTCTTTCTGTGATAAAATGACTACCTAAAGGGAGTACTGTATGTCATTTACCTTAACTTTAGTAAGGCTTTGACCAAGTCACCTAGTAAAATTGAAGAAATATGGATTGGGTGGTTGGACTACAAAGTGAATGAAAAGCTCACAGAACTACTTTTTGACCCTGCATTCAAAGGGCAGAGATCACGGTTTTGGAGTCTTAACTGGTAGTGAGCCATCAGTGTCATGCTTGGGTCAGTACTGGAACTGACACTTTAATCTCTTCACCAACAGTTTGGAATATGGGACAAAATACATCATCATTACCTCTGTGAACAAAGCCAAACTGGGGGGAATGGCTAGTGTGCTGGATATCAGGGCTGCCATTCAGAGGTACCTCAAAAAGATGGAGGATTGGGTTAACAGGAACATTATGAGTTTCAGCAAAGACAAATGTGAAGTCTTGCTGCTTAGACAGAGCATCCCCTGACATCAGTGCAAGTTGGTAACAGACTTTTCCAGAAAGGAACTAAGAGTACAGTGAATGATAATTTAAAATGTAGTGCAAACAGATTGAGAGAACTGTTAAGTCACCTCTCCTCAGCCCCAGTGAAGTTGCGTTTGTAACGCTGCCTCCAGATTTTACTTCCCCATGCTATGTAGAGATTTGACAAACCTGAGAAAGCCTAAAAGTAAACCATTAATGCAGTGAGGGCTCCAGACCAAATGATGTACAATCAAAGGCTGAAGAAATTTGTTTTGTTTAACTTTGAGAAGAGAAAGGTCAGAAAAAATATTATTGCAGCCTTCCCTACCGAACAAAGTGATTGCAGAGAGAATAGAAGCTGACTTAATTCAGGTTTCCATAGTGGAAGCAGCAGGCTGCAACAAATAAATTCTTATTGCATATTGGGAAAAAAAATCACAGTGAGAGAAAAAATAACATATTCAGATAAGTTGATCATTCTTGAAAATTTAAAAAGTTGATTTGGAAAAGTTCACAGGTACCTTGGTCTAATTTGGAACCTATTTTTGCTTTAAGAAAAATGTTGAAATAAATCGGGTCATGCCTTTTAATCTTCATTTTCTGTAATTCTATCATTCAAACACCTCAGGACTGAATTATAAGAATAGCATGCAGAATCCAAAACAGGTCTACAAAACCAGGCAATTTATGCCAGAATGAAAACAGTATGGGTTTGGTTATTGGTTTTGGGTTGGGTTGGGTTTTTCAAAGTGATATACTATGTATAGCTTTGCTATATTTTGGGTGGGTGGGCTACAAGTTTTCTTACTGCTACAGAATCAGTGAAATGCAGAAGGGTAAGACAATTGCACAGCCTTTAAATTCCCAGACCAAGCTCACTCTACCATCAACAGAAACACTGTATTACCTCCAAGAATTGCTCTTTCCTTATTTTTTTTCTCCGTCAACTGGGACTACTCAGACTATAATCTGCTAGTTTCAGACTACTTAGCTTCCTCCTTAAAGTTAGATAGGGTCCATATTACCCCTGGTTCATTTTTTCTTATTATCAGTTGTGTATGCCTTAGCTTTTTGCATACACTTGAGGAGTTACCCTGAAAAGCCTTTCAAGTTTTCAGGTCTCTCAAAAGGTTTGTAAAGACAGATTCGATCTTTGACCTCTAGCTTGACTTCTCAAAACACCCTATCTTGCACAAGTATTAGCTCTAATTTATTAGAATAAAAGTATTTGCATAATTCCATGAAATAATAACAACTCTTTCTTTAAAGGCCTTCAGATTCTTCCTGCCATGACACGGCTTTTCTTTCAAAGTCAAACCCCAACTGTCTTATGAGCCGCTGTACAACATACTGCCAATAAGGTGCTGGTTCTTAGCCTTGAATTCCTCACTGCCTCATCCTTCCTATTCATCTCAGGGTAAAAAAATACATGTTGGTAAAATTGAAGTTTTTGAATTCTAAGTTTTAAAAAATGTGACATACAAAGAAAGTGCTAAATTTAGAAGCAAGCAAAATTATTGTGAGTACTATGCACAATCACACATGTGAAGTGGTTTTTGAGCTGGTTCTCTCCTTATATTTGTGTTGCTACAAAAGTAACCTGGGGCACAATTTTATCTATGAAGATTATCATGCCCATGATCTTAACCAGCCAGTTATTGAATCCATTGACAGATAAAACGAAATTTAACATTCTTCAAAAAAAAACAAACAAACAAACAAACAAAAAAAAAAACCAAACAAAAAAAATTTTAAAAAATCAAATAAACCTATGAGTATTTTGATGTGATATTTTCAGACAACTGCATTTTTCAGTCAGCAGATACAACTCAGCCCTAAAATGCATCACGTCACATTACCATCAGGCCAATAGACATTTCTGAATAACTGTATGGTAAGCCCAGTAAAGATTACAAGGGTAGTTAGAATACCAATTACTCATGAAAGCTAAGTGCCACAGAGGAATAAGCAATAAATTGATAAATTATTAAAGGCATTAAGGCTAAACAGTTAAAGCTAATGACAATTTCTATTCCAGGACAGTATATAATCCAATAAGGGCCAAGTCCCATGAACTTTCCTATGCACAAGAAATCATTACTTCTGTAGAGAGAAACTGATCCCTCTTCAGGTACTTGCATCTGTACTTGATGTTGCTGCATTTACATGAAGACCTTAAGGAGAAAATGAATTGTAGAAAAGCTTCTTTTTAGGGACCTTAGCTAGAGGATAATTTTACCCCAAAACATATAAAACTTATTTGAATGAGACAATGCATGAGAGTAAGGAGTTTTCAAGAGCTTTTATCCCTGGGCATTGAAGATCTACATTATGATTTCACATAACTTTATCTCTTACTGCAAAAAAAGAATATTGAAAGTCTGGAAATACAAAAATCCCCTACATTTTTTGGTCTCAAGAAACTGTGATAAACCATCACAGGGGCCATAAATTTCTCTAAGTAAAAGATTGTTGCAAATCACCCAAGAAATATTATGACATCTTTTGGGCTCCTTTGCTTGTTGGTTTGCTTACATGCTTTTATTTTTATTTTGGTTTCAGCTGGAGAGAGAGAGAGGTCAGAAGCAGAAATAAAAAGATAAAGAATATTTTCTTTTCCTAGTAGCTTAAGAGCTGTCATGAAGCACTTGCCCATAAACTACCCCGCAGCAAATGGAGATGATCTGGAAACACTAAAGGAAGCAATACGTTCCTTGTTACAGAAATTTCTTCAGGGAAAAGAGAAATATAAATTATTCAGAATGTTCCTTAGGTTTGGAACAAGTTGTTTATGAAACACTCATGACCATGAGACAACAAATGTGAATGCAGCAATTCTCAAACACTATTTGTACGGCAATAAGTGAAAGGTCTAAGTTGAATGATAGTTGACTGAACAGATAAGTGGTTGAGGCCATTTGTCAAGGTAAAAAGTGTGTAAAACCACATTTTGTTCGTAGTTTAGAAGAAATCACTTCAGTTGAAAGAGGAAGTATTAAGCTATACATTATTTAAATTAATTTTATTTGCCATTAAATCTTTATAATGGCAAATATACCCCATCTTCTCTAATAATGAACTGAAAATTTCCTCTGAAAAAGCATAAAAAATAAAATAGTTCACTAAATTTAATATAGAGAGTTATACTTAAAAATATTAATGTCGTGCTTCAGCCAAGTAAAATATATGAACTTTTATGTAAGTCCCCTAAATATTGTACTTATTGTCAAAGATGCTAAATCTGTGATGCATTCATTAATAGCTATTCTATCTTGCTTCACATTTCATCCAAAATTATTATCTATTTAATCACAATATATATTAAAATCTTCTAGGTACATGAGAAGTAAACAGAGGTTCTTGAATTGTCTGCATGAAGGCTGCCTTGATTCTAGGAATTGTTTTGACTCATAATTATTTTAAGCATTGTCTAATTTTTATTCATTTAATATGATAGTTTGAGGTCTCGTTTGTCTGTGGAAGAAAATTGTGTAAAGAATGGGGTCCTTTTCTTGGGTGCAGACTATGAGCTTAGTGAATTCTATATACCATATGCTATATGCTATTTCTACATACTAAAGTAAAATGAATGGGCAGCATGCAACTGTTTAGTGAAAAACCAGTGGTATAGGTATAATAAATGTTTGTTGAAAAATAGCAATCAATACTATAAAGCAACTGTTTATTAGAAAAAGTTAATGTTTGCAACAAACACTATTAAGTTTAGGGAACCAAAAAACAATAACTTGTCACTTCGAGAGAGGGTTGTAATATGATAAATTGTCAAGAAAAAAAAGCAGCTCGATCATCACTGTTGTCTGCCAAGGACAAAGTTTATCAATGTCACTACTATAATCACAAAGTGACTAAAGAAATTATATTCACACTTGTTCCGAAAAAACTTGTATGTGATGGCAAATTATGGAAGCTTCTCTTAAACGTTGTCTAACAAATTATCCAGAAAGTATTCTAAAAGATTTAAAATAAAAGGTCCCATATTAGAATCATGCCACCATTCTTCCATCTTTACCTTTTTATCTTTCATAAACATTCTTCTAAAAAACCAGCTTTTGGGTTTTGTTTAGAACATAAATCTAAGTATGTATATATTCTACCCCTTCTGTTTTTTCCCAGTTTGTCTTTTTTTGTGATATGTATCTCCAAGGTAACTAAGATAAGATAGACCAAATTAAACTTAAAAAAGTTTCCAAAAAAATCAGAAAAAAAAGTCACTTTTTTTTAGTTTGGAGTACATATATAATGTACTCTGTCCAGGGCTTGGATAAAAAGAATGTGGAATTTTCTTTCAACTTTTTTTGTCATAGATTTAGATTCTGAGTGTTGTCCTCTGAGATTCTGAGTAAGAGTTAAGAAATGCAAAATAATATTCACGGTCTTTTGGATGTAATGGTGTAAACATTTTCTTTCAGCTGTTGTTAAATAGCTGCAGACTGAGTCCCAAGTATGTTATACTTCAACATTCCAGTCCTGTCTTTATCTCAGAACAGTGCCTGATGGCATATTGCATTGGCAGTTAAATTGCTTAAATGAAAGTTTTGGTTCACAATTATTTAAAAATATAAATTATTTGTAATTTTATATTTATAATTTGTATTTAAACCATAATAACATTATAAATTGCATATGTCTTACATCGTAAAATATAGATTAAATCATTCATCAGACTAACTTCTGCATAATTGTTATAGTGTAAAGGGATGGTGAGAATAGTTTATAGTTGAAGAGAAAGCACAATCCCAAAAATATTCAATAGCACTCAATATAAGCAGTAAGATAGCTAGTACACCTCTGGGACCATAAATCAATTTTATAAAGTTTCCTTTCTTTAGATTCTGTCATATTTGTTCGTCAATAGTTGGGTTCTTGGATATTCTAAGACATTTTGAATGGTAGTAAATAGCTGTCCTCAGGCCAGATCTTGTTCTGAGGTGCTGAGCTGACATGCTTTTTCACTTTCATTAGCTGTCTTGGCCAACTACTCCAGTGACTAGTGTAGGAGTTCAAATACCTAGCTCCCACAGAAGCACTCAGATTTAGGCCTCAAGATAGATGGAGAACTGGCAAGATAATTAACAGTACCTAAAATTATGTTGAACATCCAGCTTTAAGAAAATCTAAAATTTTACCCAGGGGATGAGGAGTGTAATTCAGTTGCCCACACATTGGCGCCTTGTGGGTTTTGAGATGACAAAGAATACTGCAACTCATCTCCATCTTTATCCCAGAAAGCCTGTCCTTCGTCATAGCTTCTAGTTAGTGGATATTTTTGCTATCCCAAAACATCTTTTGTGATGCTGGATATCTAGGTAATGAAATAACTCAAACACTCCAAGCACTAATATGCTGATAAGGTGTGTCATATATTACTCAAACAGAATACATGTTTCATGATCTAAACAAGATCTGTGTTTTGGGTATTTTTTAGGTTTTCTGTATGAGAAGTAGTTCTTCACTCATCAGCTCATATGGAAAAACATGAGACAACAGATATGAGAAAAGAGAATGAATGAGAGAAGGAAAAATACTGCTTACTCGAATGATCTTTCCATTTCCATTTTGTTTCCCTCATCAATACCATCATGAAATTCTAATTGTTTTGTATCCACCGTGATTTTGTCAACTTAGTGTTTTGAATAAACTTTATAGAAATTTTTTGCAGGTCAAAAATGTCTGTTACGTTGCCTAGAGGGCAAAACTAACACTAAATAAAGTATGCCTTTATTTTTTTTTCTCATTAAAATGTCTGCCAGGAGCGCTGTAATGCTTGGCATTTAGATGCTTGGGTCAGCATAAGAGTAGTAAGTACCATAACACTTTTTACTTTGGAAATGTCACTACTAAAACAGCTATTACTATGGAAAACTATGTCAGTGGAAAACAATTTGATGCTTTCTGAGGGAGGGCATCTAGTGTTAGTTGAAGCTCCTTAGAGTGCCCCTCTTATCTTTCTTTTGCCTCTTTGGAAGGACATGCTTCTCCAATTGGTCCTTTGTCACATCACTGTTTGAATGTCTCAGCCTATAATGTCACTGTTGGTCAGGTAAGACAATGAAACAGCTTACTTGTCTGAATCTGTTCTTAAAAGGTTAGTAAAACATCACTGTTCTCAGTAGGTATTTCTCTTTGTTGCTTGTCATGAGCTTCACTTACTTTTGGGGATATTTATTAATAGTATGGCATTTTTAAGGTCATCTTGAAACAAATTTGTATTTTAACATGCATCATGGAAACTGTTGTAACTTTCTGAGTATGAAAGCCATAATGCAATACAATATAGACTCTAGTTAGTTGGTTTGTAGTAGCTGCTAATTGCTATAAGCAATAACTGACAGATCTCAGGAAAAAACAGCTAGAAAAAATACTCGTAAGTCAAGTCAGGGTGGAAACAGTATGGCACTGATTTTCAGCAAGTGCTCAAAGATCACGGCTTTCAGTCTAGCAGACTTACTAAGGTGGCTGCAACACACTTTAATTACGTGATTGATACGATCTTCAAAAGAAGTATCAGAATTTGGAATGACTCCAGGGTCATAACCATTATACAAGAGATAAAGAGAACAAAATAAACCTCTGCAGATTACACCTGAGACCTTTTTCATTAGTAAGCTAATCAATACCAGGTTGCAGAATCAGCACAGGAACAAAAACACAAAAAATCTTCACTTGCCCTAGAGAGAGGAGGATCCTGGAAAAGTCAGGGCTTGGGAAATAAAATGATAACATTGTAACTGGAAAAAAAAAACCCAAACCCTCACATCAAAGTATTCTTTTCTAAAATCTGATTTCATTTTGTTCTGTCCATTACTCCTCGTATTGCTTTCCAATTCTACCTTGCCCCAGCACTAAAGAGGAAATTTCCCCTCTGGAAGGTTTTTATCTTTTATGAACAACATCAGAACTCCTTTTGGTATTTTTCCTCTGAGGGTAAGAAGTATATAAACCAAAGATCGTTTTGTTTTCCACTCTGACTGTATTACTGCACTTGAGGGGAAATTTGTCTTTATAAAAGGGTTTATGACATTTCAGTGCAATGCAGTATGGTAACACTTGATAACTTTCATTTGGTTTTATTGCTCTTCCTTTTGCATCAGATTTATGTGTTCTTCATGAACTTATGAAAAGACAAGAAAAGATAATTGTTATCCCTGCATTTTCTTTTCCAAAATATAATTGAAAAATGTGAAATTGCAAAAATCTTTTTTTTTTTTTCTATCTATATTTCTTCTCAGTCCAGGATTTCTCCTTTAAATTCCATTCTTTTCTGAGACCTGTAATTGCAAAAAGAGCTTTCTAAATTAAAAGCTAAGGTGTATGCAAAGTGTAAAGAAACTATTGTAGCCGTAAAAGATATTATCCAAAATTGATAGTGAACTACAGTTTTGTTTTAGAAGATTAAGCAAGTCTTACAACATTCTGTCCACAAAGGTACTAAGAATAGCTTATGTAGATGGAAAATCATTTGACAGAAAGACCTTTAAAGTAAAAAAAGAAAAGTTTGCACTTTTTTATATAAACTACTAAACAATTATTTTTTTATTTCTATTGCCTTCTTCTTATTGAGATATCTGTCATTATTATATGTCAGTAAACTCCAAGCAGCTTTTAGTACTTAAAACTTTCCTTAGTTATGTCTTGGAATACAGTATTTTTGTTACTGGAATATTATGCGCATATATTCACTCGAGAGGCCTGCTGTAGTACTTAGAAAAGTCATCAAAATGCAGTTTAAGATTCTTAGAATGATTCCCTAAAATCTTAGGGACTTTTTGGATGAAAAGCACTGCTGTTTTGGTTTAAAATAATATTGTTACATATTTGAATGAATAACTGTATCAAACATTACTCTTACTTTATTGCAGTGAATCTCTGTCTCACTCTTCTCCACTGAACTTAGAAACATTTTTTGTTGTTGCATCCTAGTTTTACATGCTTTCTGAAAATACATTTTTATAAGACAGGTCTGTCTTCATCTTTCAGGTTTATCATCCTATACCACTGCTGTAATTTCTTCCCTAGCAGTAGTGATAAAAACATTCAAAAGATATTTCTCAATGGCTTTCATCATGATAACCACAGCCATCTGTATGACTAGAGAATCCCAGGGTGCATAATATCAAGAAACGTCTCAAGGTGCAATTCACCAATCTGGAAACACCATAGACTGAGTTACACTTATAACTGAGCCTGAAGACCTGGAGGCAGTTTTGACTGGTATCTCTAGACAGTAATTGAGATGCAACGGTGATGGTGCTCATGCTAGAATGGAAAGTGAAGTTTCTGATTTTCTCTTTAGTTTATGGTTATTGCTTCATTTAAATAATTTATTTTACATAAAGTATACTCTTTTCTTGCAAAACAAAACAAAATAAATGCAACAACCAGGGAAGAACCATACAGCTCTAGAAACTGTGTTAGCAAACAGAAGCAGTATTCTGAGACAGAGATGTCCACTCTCAATTCTGAAATTAAGAATTACAGATGTAAATATTACAAGTAGTTTTGGGGAAAGCTCCTTTGAGGTCTTTTACATTATTTTTTTGCTGTAAAGTACGTTTGATTGTTTATTTTCTGCAAGCATCTTCTTGGCAGTCTAACATTTACACCATTTACAGGGACAACAATTTGTAACATTTACAGGGACAACAGATTTTCATGCAGTATAGATTGTGTCATTGCTAAACACTAATTTCCCACAGCTTAGAAAGAACAAAGCTGGTCTTAGTGACAAGATTTGTTCCATTTTTTATTCTTTAGCTAGAGCACAGCTAATATTGATCTTCTATTTTTTTAAGTATCTTTTGGAATAGAGTTTCCTGTTTCCTAGCTTTAGAGCATAGGGTCATTATTTAAGGGAAGCTGTGTAAGCTCAGGCCTTCATAGTCATTTGGATAGCCTTGAAAAAATAGGTTTCAAAACTGTGTAGAAGATACTGGTTAAAAATTCTTTCCTGTGGAAAGATTTTTAAGGGAAGAGTTTCATTAGTCTGATGAAATATGCCTATCAGAGGAAGACAGCCAAAAAATGTTAGGTGATGCCTAGAGTAACTCCAAGAATAGTTGAGAAACGTATTTTTTACCTCCCAATGCAGTTTGTAATAACTGAGGGAATTAGTCAGTGAATAAGACATTCAGAAATGAAAACTCTAATGATTTAAAAGAAAGTAATTTTAGAATAGTATTCGGTGCTATTGTTAACAGAAGTATTTTTAGGTCCAAGTTCTGCTTGCTCATGTCTCCGGTTGATTTAATATGAATACAGTGTTGGCCCTTAAGCGGATTTCAGTGCAGATGCAAAACAGGCAGGATTTTATTTTTCTAGGCTTTTCCCACTAGAATGTCTTTTCCGTAGTTCTCATCCATTTAAAAAATAAAAAAAAAGGAAAGCAAAAAGGGCATGGTGAATACCATCTGTCACTCAGAATACTCTCAGTCATCAACTGTGCAAGGAGTTCATGGCAAACTATTAGGACAGTCTTTGAGAAGTGTAATTAAAAGGATGTACATAAGATTTTTTAGCAATGGAGATGCCATTCCAGGAAATGCTGTTTTGGCATAATCTGGAGGAAAATGAAAATACACAGAAATAAATATGTTAATCACTCTAATTTACAGAAATGCTTTGTTTAGGTCTTTTAGCTTTTTTCAAGAAGAAGCACTTTCAGCAACATGAAAAGAGACTCCTTACCTTTACATTCTGCTTCCTTCTCTAATATTGACAGTTCAAAATACAGACAGTTTTAACTATGTGAGCTAGCATGAACTATGCTTTCAATTCAGAAAATATCTTTCATCTTATCTGTGAAAATAGTCAGGAAGATTGTCATGACCAAGGATTCAGTTTGAGACTACTATTCTGCTCTTTCAAGTATGCCTGTGACCCTCTATGGACAATAAATAGATTTTAAAGAAAATCAGTTCATTTAAAAAATAATTTATTCCAAATGATAACATTATGAGAGTTGTTTTCTTTTCTTTTTAAATTTATTTGAAAATCCCTAATTTAAACAATTTTAGAATAGGTGTATATACACAAAACTTTTAATAGTCTAATTGAGAGAAAGACGTATAAGAGATACAGATAAAATATACTCAACTGAACTAAATTGCAATCTAAAAATGTTCAAGTAACTTCTCATAAAATAATCAGGCTGTTATTTAGATTAGACCAAAGAAGAAAGGACAGGGTTTTACATTCACAACATTGATAAAAATACATTCAACATACTTTCCCTGCAAAGGGTTAGATATGTATTTTTCAGGAAAAAACAACATCCAGAATCAAACATGTTCTTAGCCTTGATAATGCCTTTGCTGGTTCTGACAATGTTGCTTGTATAAAGCACTGCATGGTCCAATCCTGTTGCCACTGACATAAACAGAAGGTAACCCACTGACTACAAAGAAGTTAGGATTTAGGTGGTTGTGTTAGTTAGAGACATGTTCGTATCAATGAACACATGCTAAATAATGAAACTTAAAACAAAAAAAGCAATATGTTATACTGCATGTTCTCTTTGGAAAGTTTAAACCATATGCTAAGCTGTGGAAAATGTTCTTTGAGCAGTAACATCTAGCTATTTCGCATATTCCAGGGGGAGCAGTGCTGGCAGACTCCAAATTGCCTCTAGCCCTGTCATATGTTAAACAAGCTTATAGGCTGGTTTATGCTTTTAGGTGCTATAGGCATGATTCTGATCCTATTTGTACTGTTTTTTTCTTGGTACAGTTCCACTATCTGCAATGGAATTACTATTCATTTTGTACTGTGTATAAGAAAGGATATTCAGCCCTTATATTTAATCTAACTTTTTCTTTTACCTGGAGATGTATACATTTTGCCATGTATTTGAAATCCAACTTCACAATTTATTTGAAAGTTTTACATACCTTAGGTTAACCCTGTAACATTTTCTCCCATTTATATCAGTTAATACAGATCCCAAAATGTGTTACTTTTCGTATTCACATCCACTTTTCAAGCATTTATTTTGGAAAAGTGTTAGGAGAAAATGCAAACTTCTTGTTTTAAGAGAAGTTGGGGTTTTCTTCGGAGCAGATGATTGCACATTGCTTCATTTTCTGAAATGGTGGGTTGTGTCTATTCATCACTGTCAGTACATGCAATTCTTCTAATTCTTCTTGTAATTTGTAATAACATTGCCATCTAGCTAGATTCATGGTTCCTTTGTACTGAGATACAGGGTGCATACTTAAAGATAGCACCCTGATGAAGAACTCGCATAGTAATTTCAGTACTACGAATTTGCATTTTTTTTTGTTATCACACTAACATTTTGATTAAGAACAAATACATACACTTATGCTCATATCCCCAGTAAAGCCACACTCTCATCTGGTTGAGAGCTAGTGAATTGTAAAGTAAAGCCACTTCAGTCCAAGCTGACCATACATCACATTTAGCCAGTAGGCACTTCCATGCAGCTCAAATTAATAGCATTTACATACAATGGCAAGGTCTTTGTGCTTAATTGCCAACCAATCTGATGTGTCATCATGGTTTTAGTTTGATATTCATATAAGTAGTGTGCAGTTAAGTAGCTATTTCCCACCAAAGGTACTTGGTAATAGCGGATATTTTTGTCTTATTCTAACTGTAACTTTTCTATTTTTATGATATTCAATTTACAGTATGATTATTTCTCTCTGTGTTATGCATAATAGCTAGGATGTATAGGCCACCTGCTTGCATTAAGAAATCCTTTCCCTTCACTTCAGGGTTACAGAAAGAAAAAAAGTTATGTTTTGCCCTTCAAATCTCCAACTACAAAAGCAAATTATGTTTAAAAGTCACAAAATTTTGATGTATGCCTTTATTATTGCCTACCATTTTCTGGTTTTCTTTTTAGCCATTATTACAGTGCCAGTGAACTATACCTTCAGTACATTTCCTTCTAGCAATTACATGGTAAACTATTTCCATGTATCTGCAAATCAGGTTATGGTCTGGTTTGATTGATTGTGCCGCAGGTATTATATCCATGACACCACTTCCTGTGAGAAATGAAGAGGGCACCAATCAGATCGACACCTTTCTGTTTTGTTTCAGTGTAAAATCACTTTGCACTCAAATTGATGTTCTCAAGTCCTCTTGACCTTCGTGATGCCCACATGGCCCATAAACCCCCATCTACATTTTTAAAAGAGAGTAACAACATAAAAATTATTCATCTTACTGGACTAATTTCATATAATGGGAAAACTCTGATATTCAGTACGTCATTCCTGCAGAGGTGAGAACCTGAAACTCCAGAGACATTTAATAATGTCCTTTTTTTCTTTTTGTTTTATGATGCCGTATACCCTCCGGTCTGTTTCTCTGTAAAGACAGGTTTACCACTTAGGTTTACCACTTAGCACTTGCATGCCTCACTGATACTAATTTCTCCACTAATCAGCTTCCTATTTCTCACTACTCTAAAACTGAGGTTTTGTAGACATTAACACCCTTTGATTCATAAATAGCAATCAATGTAGTTTTAAAATGCACACTATTACATGTAAATTAATGAGTGAATTTGTTATTTGCTCTTGGGGAGTTGATCAGGTGTGTAAATTTTTTTTCTGTGAAACAAATTCTGATGCTAAACTAGTCATGTTGTTGTCTTAACTTCAACTTTAACCAGAGGAATTCCTCTGTTGCTTGTATACTCTCCATCCAGGAGAATTAAATTAAGTTCAGGTAGTATATCTGGGTTCCGAAGCCCAAATTCCAATTTAAGAAGACTGCCAAATCATCATAATAATCAAAGCCACTTAAAACAGCAATCTGCAAGCCAGCATGGTGACTCTGAAGATTATTACTCCAGTCTGTTAGACAATCTGTTCATGAAGACTTTGGTTTAAGCCCTGGTATCACTCATTTGTCTGCACTTTGCTCTTGATTCTGAGCCATGAGTTCCTGACTGTTACTCCAGAGGGGAATGTGGAAGAGATGAAAAGAGAATTTTATAAATGTTTTAACTGAACTAAAAAAAAAAAAAATTAGAGAATTTTCCTGTATATAATATAATAATGAAAAAAGCCACATAATTTAATTGATGATAAAAAAATTTAACTTCTTGAAAAATGTTGCTCTTCTTTGATTATTTCTTTTTCCCTGCAATGGGTTGTAAAGCTTGTTTAAGTTACACTTGGGTTACTTATATTAGTCTTAGAAGCTTTTCTTTCAAATGTGGTTAGTCCAAAGTTGTAGACAGAAAGAAGTCTACAGAATGAAAACCAAACTCTTTTTATTCAAATCTCTAGGTCACAATGTCCCTTCCATATTGCTACCAAGTAAGATTAATTTCTCTATCAAAAGAGATGCCTTAGATACACTGATTTCTGCAGCACTCCACAGAACAGAAGCTGTTTACCAAGCTATAAGGATTTGTGAGAAAGTTATTGACTCTGTATGTGGTCAGTGTATATTTACCAGTTTGTCTACAATATATGTACACACTTATACATATAGGTACATACATTTGTATGTGTGTAAATATATACACATATACATACAAATATATACACATGCATTTGCACACAGAAAGAAATGCACAGCCTTACCACAGAATAGCTTTGTAGACCATATGCCATGAATGCTGAGATCTGGCACAGCCTCACAGCCTCTGAACTCCTGGATTTAGAGTTTGGACAGCAAATTAAAGTTTCCTCTCACTCTCTTCCAGCATTTAACACTCTTCATCAACAGAACTAGAAGAAATGTCATCCTTGTGCTTTTCTGCCATTACCTGTTTCCTTTGTCTCTTAAATACCCCGCATCAGGCAAAGCACAGAAAAAGAAGTTCAGTGTAGCTTGTAGGAAACAGGTATTGATGCAGTAAACACAGTCAAGCACTGTCAAGAGTAAACTAGTATGGTACGATCTCCAGTCAGTTTTGGAAGATTGTTTCTGTTAACTTAACAACCTATTTGAATGGAAATCTATACCGTGTTTCAGTCACTTTTATTATTACAACACTGAGTTATCTTCTTATTCAGAAATAGATTTTTTATGACTTAGTCAAAGAGTAAAAAATTAACTATTGTGAATTTCAAGTATCACCACAAATTCTTGTCTAAGAGGAGGGCACTCATTGTAGGAAAATCAGGGTGACCCTAGGGAGGATCCCAGGCCTCTTTGATGCACTGAAGATGTAGCTCAAAAACTTAATAGCATACTCCTGGTCAAAGTAGGGATATGACATCCCATCATATCGGCTTTCTCTCTCAAATAAACACAAACTTTTAGCTTCATTAGCCACTCCATCACCACAGTACCACAAAAATAACTTTTAATTTGCTGGCGCCTTATTTTTTTCCTTATGAATACTTTGTGACCTGACGGCTACCAGCATGCTATTCACAGGTTCAGTGGCTATGCTGACACCAGAAAATTCCAGTGTATTTCTCTGGAAGCGAGGCCAACTGGTACAGAATAACCCCTGTCAATATCTTTGTTCCCTTATTTTCCAAAACAGGATGGACAATTACAAGCTACCTTTTGCAAGTACTCCATGGCCTCTGTTAACTCCCAAACCTTGCTCAAGAATTGCCTGAAAGACTGAATTTTGACTTGGGCACCAAACATATCAAAGGACCATTGTTACAGTTAAGTAGTGGGGCATACTTATATTCTATACCCAGGAGCATTCTTTGGCACTATTAAATTTAATAGTATTTTTTAATATTTTATCAAGAAACTTTTAAAAATAAATATACATAAAATCAGATAGTTACATTGTTTGGCTCAAAAATTACTGAAGTTTGGTTTGTTTCATTAGGAGCCATTCTAAGATGGTGGCCTTTCCATCATTTTAAGCTCTTAAGAGATTGCAAACTATCCTCAAGGTTTCAGCCTCTGTTTCCTGTGTTCTTTAACAGCATTTAGAAGTTGACAGGCTGCCTGCAGTTTCTAGATGTAATATTGTTTCTCTTGGGTGATAAAGATGTGAGAGAATTCCTTACTGACAGGTCTCAGTGTTTACCCCACATGTAGCTTACTTCCATTATAAGAACTAGTTCTAAGAATCCTCCTTTACTTTTCTTCCCCACCTACAAAATGAAAATCAATACCACTTAAGGATTGGGATGCTCTCAGTTTCAGATCCGGTTTCAAGCAGGGACATTTGGCTGTGACTTTAAGAACATGGCAAATCAGAGCCAGTATCCTTGTTAGTCACTTTTAAGCTGATATTGTAGATATTTAATAACCAGATACTGTTAAGAATGCAGAAGAAAACAGGACATTGAGAGGCTAAATATATGGAGAAACAAAACCAAAACTCATTCCAAAACAAAAATGGGTCCTGTCACTGCAAAAAGTGTATTTCGTGAGCCCTGAAAACAGTTCAATTGGAATTTGGCCTAAACAACTGAAAGCTGAAGAAGTCCAAGTTCAAGAACAGCTCTGAAAAACTCAAGATACTTGGAAGCAGATGTAAGCTAAAAATAAAACCAGTTAGAGCCAAGACAGATCCATGTTTGCGGCACTGCAGAAAACAGGCAGTAGTTGCATTTGCCCTACAGCAGCGTCCTGGTAATGACACTGGATACCTGCCAGTTGCTAATTATCCTTACACTAGGAACTTTAAATTGCTGCTTTCTTCAACCTAATGTCTTAGCTTTAGCTCAAAGGCTCAAGTGGACCACCTAGAATGACATCAATCTGATAATGTAGTATGCATCGACATCTCAATGGCCTAAAGGGCTCCTGGGGCATTAGGAAGAGCTTTTTCTTAGTAAGGTATGAAGAGTCCATTTCATTATGACTTTACATGCTTTGATACATAGATATAGGTGTTCTGGCATAGTTTGTATTTTTATGTTTCTGTTACGTTCTTAAGCAAAGGAAATATGAAGATTGCTAGAGTGAACTAAACAAAAAGGAAGAGAAGAAAAATAATTTGCATGTGTGTATGTTTATGCATGTCTGTGCCAAGAGATAAAGGGATATAGTAGCTTAATACTACATATACACAGTCATTTTATGTTACTTATGTTTCACATGTATGTATTATTTTCTGTTATTAAAGTCAAATGGCTCTCTGTGTAGATCGTCTATTCAGACAATAATATATAAATACCTTATATGTACGTAAGAAATACTCTCAACCTTGAAGAGTTTATAAATTGAACAATCAAAACAAGAGAAATATAAGTTATTCTAAAAATATATGTGATCCTCACTATTAAAATATGAATTCATAGTATGCAAATATTTTTCAAAGTGAAAGTCTGAGAAAACATGATCACTTTGCTCAATGCAATCAACTTTTTGCTCATGAAAAAACACTGAAATCACACAAACTCTTTCAGAATTAAGTTAATATATAGTTTACAGGATCAGTTGTTTTGCTGCTTTCAGTAACTGTATTGGTATTAGAAATAATGCTTCACATCAACAATTTTTAAGCTGTACAGCTGTACAATCTGAGGTGGATTCCAGTCACCTGAATTTCTCAGAATTTCAGCTGATAAGGCAAGAAGCCTTAAGCCTGATTTAACATTGCGCTGCTAGTGTTTGTAATAAGTTTTTTTCCTATCTTTATTTAAACTGTTAAGCAAGTGTGCATGGGAATTTCTCTTGTGAGTGAATATTATCAATGTTTCCTTTGCTTCCATGAGATAGTGGATATTAGCCACTAGTGTGAAGACACTTCGTATTGAAAAAAATATTTTGTTCAATATTTTGGTTTGTAAACATATTGCTTTGAGAGGTACAGGTGTAACAGGGTAATATTACCTACAAGGTAATACTTAGCCGACTGGTACAAGTAGGTCTGCAGACAGGCTGAAGAATTTAGTCCTGGTTTGTTCTTTCTTGAAGATATTATATAAGAAATATTTTAGAACTATTTTTGGGTTAGTACAGCATGCTTTTGAAGATGTTTTCTTCCAAAAAATATAAAAGCATCACATGCTTGAAAATACTTTTGTGGTAAAGTATCTGCTGTGATAAGTGGACTGAGGGCTTTTAGTGCAGAAAATCCTACAATAATGCTGTTTGTTAAAAGTGTCTATAATTCGATACAAACTAGACAGAATTTTTGAGCCGTAAACTTCTCCTTTACCTGGATCATTTTCTGTATTTTGAACTTATTGTCTGATAGTTAAATTCAAAATAGTTTCTTATTTATCATAAACCTGACATTGTGAAATAAAAAAATAAATAAATGAAAAGGAGTAATCCAGCATCATAATGTAGCATCCATATTTTTCTTTGAATGCTCTCTTGTAAAAAGCTAGTTCCTCTTGGTGGTAATAATAATAATAATAATAATAATAAAATAGCCCCAGAAAACAACTTCTTCGTGCTCAGCTTCCATTGTGAAAGAGGAGCACACACCATAGGAGCTTGCTTTGATGGATTTGAGAACAAAAAGCCAACATATTAGTTACAGTTCCCAGAATACAATAATTTTTTCACCATTAAGATGATAGTTACAACTTACAGAAATGGAAACAGGAATTTTTTCATTCATATATTTTGAACTAATCAAGATATTTCTTCTTTATCTTAGTTACTTTCCTAAACAGAACAGCTATTATTATTAGCAATCCTTCAGAAAAAATCATGCAGAATCTTGATATCATGTTGCAAAATGCATTTGCAGGACACTGTCCTTGCAACAATCCAAAAAGGGAAGAAACTTATGCTTTTTCTCAGAATCATTGGATATACAAGGAATTATTTATACAGAGATAATGCCTGTAGAGCTAGGTTGGCCTTAGTTCCTCATCTCCAGACATTTGAGATAAATCTCTTCCTTCAGAATGGGACAAAGAAAGAAGATTATGTCTGGTATTGCTTCCTTTTGAACACTATTAATCTCTTTTTAATTGTGGTCAGAACAAAGTCAAAGGAGTGAGGCATGTCTTTGTATCCTTCTTTTTTTCATCCTGGTTCTTTGAATTGAGAGCATTGTCATAACTCACATTCCTGAATTTTAAAGAATAATGTCCTGTGTGTAGTATACAAATTTACCTTCTATTTTTCTGCAGTGTTTCTTTAACACTTAGTCTCAATATTACTTTATGTTTACTTACATACAAAAGTCTACAAAACAAAAACAGAAAAAAAGCCTTTTCTCATGAGAGTAATTTACAATAAACATAGTAGTAAACATTGACTGCACTCCTGAACCATATGGGCCACTGACTTTAGATGTCAAGTGGTAAATGCTAAATGTAGACCTGACGGATGTGTTATGGCATTGCTGACTACACTGTGAACCATCGTGCAGACATGATGTTCAAATACCCTGATGAAGATTTTCACTGCAAATGTATTCTCATCTGACATTACTTACTTGGCCTTAACAGCTTTCTTAAAGAAACAATCTCTCTATTATTATTAAAACAAAGAACCAGGCAAACAAAACCTAGTAATGTTCAAAGCTGAACGTGAATTAATAGTGACACCCAGTGGTCAGGTAAAATTGCCGTTAATTGCTTTGATATTCCCCATGGAAGGTGCTGAGATTTGTTAGTTAAAGGATGAGGTTGTCAATGTATTTAGTCATCGTTATCTCAAGGCCAGTCTGTTGCTAATTTTGACAACATGGCATTAATTAGACCTAAGGTCGTTGGGTGCTGTGTTCAGTGCTTGTTTCTTGATATTGTTTACTTTTGCTGACATCCCAGATAGTAATCATATCAATAGACTATAACAACCAATATTAGAGATTACAGAACAGAGTCCAAAATGAATAAAGAGCATTTATACACAGAGCATAACTCAAATGCCTTACAATAAAAGGAGTTGGGGAAAAATTGAATTTCTCTAATCTTTCCTGTAATTCTCATTTCAATAGACTGCTGTCCAAAGCAAGGGGTTTCCAATATGTGAAAAATCAAAGTTTAGTCTTGAATTAGAAAAAATCCAAAAACTTATTGATAATTTCAGTGCAATGAAATTCTGAGGAAATCTCTACAAATGGTGTTTCTGAACTGATTTATATTCCGAGATGTGTACTAAGATGTGCACTGATTTCACTCTACAGATGAAGATCCCAGAGTCTCCTGCTGCAGCTAGAACTAATGCATGCAGACACTGCTGTCACAGTTCCAACTGCAGTTAGTGGCTCTTCCCTGCCCTGACTTTATTGTACAAACTGAGACCCTGGAATATTAAACGCTGACTTTGGCAAGAGCTGTAGTATGAATCTATTTTTATGTGAAGATGTCAGAGGTACTGAGTCTTTAGGCAGCCCAGAGAGAATCCAGAGAAGATATGAGATTTATTCCCTAAAGTCAAGAAAACTCATCAAAACCAGCATGTTTTGAAAAAACATTTGTGACTCTGTTAGTTATCCCTTTTGTGAACATGTGCATGTAAAGTAAAAGTGTGTCTTTTTAAAAGGCTAATCTGCAATAGGACAATAAGGGCTCTACATTCAAATTAATTGCAATGTGTCTTTTGCCTTGTCATGGTGTGCTGTATTTAGTTACATGACAAGGCTTTGGTAGTGGGGGGCCTGAAGGGATGACTTGTGTGAGAAGCTGCCAGAAGCCTCCCCTCTTTCTGACAGAGACACCCTCAGCCATCTCCAGTACAGATCTTCAGTTAGACAAAGATGAGCCCATCAGTGACATTGGTAGGACATCTGTGAGGGCAAAAATCTATTTAAGGTTAAAAAAAAAAAATCTGCACAGCAGCATTTGAGAAGGGAATGAGAATATGGGAAAGAAACAGCTCGGCAGACACCATGGTAAATAAAGAAGGAGAGAGAGGAGGTCCTGTAGGAACTGAACATTCCCTTGCATCCTGTGATGAAAATTATGGTGAGGCAAACTGTTCCCCTGCAGCCCATGGAGTACCTCACGGTGCTGCAATCTATAGAGAGCCCCTGAAGCAGAAGGCTCCTGGTGGGAGATGTGGCCCATGCAGGAGCAAGAATTTTGACAGCACATGTTGACCCTGCAGGGAGCCCATGCTGGAGCAGTCTGCTCCTGAAGGACTGCAGTCCATGGGAATAACACACGCTGGAGCAGATAGTTAAGGAGTGTCTCATGTGGGTGGGAACCCAAACTGGAACAGGGAAAGAGCATGAAAAGGAATCAGTGGCAGAGGTAAAGTATTATCACCTGAACACAACCCCCATTCCCCATCTGCCTGCACCACTCATGAGGAGAAGGTGGGGGATTCAGGGGCAAAGTTTAGTCTCAGAAGAGGCAGGGTGAAAGGAAGGTGTCTTTGGTTTCTTTTTATTTCTCGCTTTTCTACTCTGTGATTAATTAGCAACAAATAAATTTTTCCCACATTGACTCTGTTTTTCTTGTGATGATAACTGATGAGTGCTCTTCCCATCTTGACCCATGAGCTTTTCATTGCTATTTTCTTCCCCTGTCCTGATGAGGAGAGGAATGAGAGAGCACCTTGGTGGATGCCTGGCAGCCAGTCAAGGTCAATTCACCCTAAGTATTCACACAAGTCTACCTCCTCATCACTTCTATCAAAAGAGAAGGCCTGTTAATGCAGAATCCATGCTTCAGTTGGGTTTAACACACAGCATTTAGCTTGCTTGAAAGGCAGGTCAAGAATAGAGCAGCTTTCAGTCAAATATAGTAGCAGTCCTAAGAGCACTGAAAGTGATTTTTGAGAGGCTGCCATTGCAATTTGCAGTCATTATGCAGGTGAAGTGAATCTCACTCTCAGAAACTAATGGGTGTTTCATTCAGAAGCATTATCCTAACTGCATGTGTGGTAAAGAAATGATTAAAGGAGATTTTGTATCCTGTTATTAGTATTATAACCAAGCATTACATTACCATACAAAAAGTAGTTCTCACAGCAGCTATCCTCCTGTTCAATTTCACAGAACTGAGACTACAATTTTGCTGAAGATCTGTTGTTTATCCTGCAGTACTATGAAGCTGAGCCACTAGTATATCAGGGTTTTCCATAAGGTCATTGATTTTTAAAGTAGAATGAAAAGATGACAGACAGAAAATTAAACAACTAAATTCATTAAATAAAAGATTCTTTGTCTAAGAGCCAAAGATCATGATATAAACCAGAAAAGCATTGGAAAAAAAGTGTGTGAGATTACAGCAGCTAGTCCTCAACAATTCAATTCTCAACAATTTAATTTTCATTTTCCTCATCTTAATGCTTTACCCACTTGGTTGGAGAGATTACAATTAAAAGAAAAATTATTTCTTTACAATTAGAATCTTAGAATCATACAATTATTAATGTTGAAAAAGACCTCTAAGATCATCAAGTCTAGCCGTCAACGAAGTACCAACACTGTGTTCACCACTAAACCATGTTGCCAAACACTTTATCCACACATTTTTTGAACACTTACAGGAATGGTGACTCAACCACTTCCCTGGGCAGCCTGTTCCAATGCTTGACAAACCTTTCTGTGAATAATTTTTTTTTTTTTAAACATCCAATCTAAACCTCCCCTGGTGCACCCTGAGATCATATTCTGCCACGTTACCTGAGAGAGGAGACTGACCCCCACCTTGCTACCAGCTCCTTTCAGGTAGTCATGGAGATCAATGTGGTCCTTCCTAAGCCTTCTTTTCGCCAGGCTGAACAACCCCAGCTCCCTCATCCACTCCTCATTCAACTTGTGTTCTAGACCCTTCACCACCTTTGTTGCCCTTCTCTGAACATTCTCCCAGTGTTTTGAGGTCCTTCCCAGTGAGTGAGTGTCCCAAAACTGAAGACAGGATTTGATGTGCCAAGTACAGGGGTAATGAACCATATGGAGCAGAAGTAATAGAAGTACCTCTGTTACATACAGTTCATGTGGTCTTCTTTCCAAAAAGATTGAACAGGTTGATGCATTCTGTTGGTCTTCTGCCATGCTTAGTGAGAAACAAACACTTGTGCTTCATTTATTAGGAGATGTAGCTTCTGAATTTACAATTTTAATCAAAAATTCTTAGAGTCAGTAAGTCTTCAAAGAGAATCCTAACTCTTCTGAATATCAGGCACCTTTCAAGGGTCCCGTGTTGGATAGCTAGAAATGTTTGAGACCTCTCACCATCTGGGAAACTCCTGATTTTTCTTTTTGCAGTGGCACCCTGAAGGCTCTCATGTGCATGGTTTACCAAAAGAAGAGGACAAATATCATGAGGAGAGGAGAATCATTTATAGAAAGCTGCAGACAGAAGTCGAGAAAAGGAGTTCAGAAACACTTTTCCAGTTTAGTGCCAACAAAGGTCTGGGTAATGAATATGCCTTCCAGGAAATGGCACTGCCCTACTTACTTCCCTGCCAATAAAACCATGAAATTCAAAGGTAAAGGAATCATTGAGTATATTTATTGAAAGCATAGTGAAAAGTCCTATTCAGTGGGAACTCTCCCAGGAGACACAAAAAGCTGCTACTTCACCAGTCATACTACTATGATTGTTACTTTTTTCCGTAGCTTGGGCAATTCCTTGAGGCCACAATTACACCTCCTGAAGAGAATCTGAAAGGCAGAGTTTTCCAGCACCGACTGGATGTCTGTATGTGATTCCAACACCTCTTCCAACTTAATATCATGGCTGAACACAGGGATGACATCTGGTGAAATAACTTGTGATTTTCTTGATGATTAAGGCTTTAGCAATTCTTCACATACAAGTCATTTCTCGGTAAGTACTAAACACTTATTTCTCAAAGCAACATATAACTAAAAACCACTAACTGATAGAGAGATGGATAGATTGCTAAAATTGGTAGGAAACAGATCTTGTGATTGTAATGTGTTTTTCTCCAGCTGTTATGATAACAATACTGACAATTCTGCTTTCATGTAATTCGCAGTATCTGTGCAATATTGTAGATTGAAATTATTAGACACCTGACCAAGCCTTTGAAAAATGAAAAATTCTAATAAAAGAATTGTAATTAAGATAATGGAGGAAAATGAAAGAATCGTCTTTGATAATCAGTGTATAGCAGTTTAACACAGCATATGAAATTTTTAAAACAGAGGCACACAATTCAATACAATTTGTTTGATAATTGTCAAATTATACTCTTGAAGAACAGTAAAAGATTGCAGGGCTAGTTATGCACTAAATCACACATGAGTGTAGTTCTCAAGTCAGAAAAGTCGAAGTGTATTCTCTCTTCCCTATCAATATGTTCCTCTACTGTTTGAACTGGAAAAGTATAGATTTTTGTTTTTTTCTTTTTAATCTTTTCTTCCAAGTAGTCTACATTTTGCAATGAGGGATCAGGCGGTTTGTAATTTGCTGTTGCAATGAAACAGTGAGCAAAATAGTAACTGATGGATTCTCAGCTGGGAGTTAAGGCAGTTACCTGAATATTCACCAGGAGCATTTTACTTCTACTCTTTGCCCTACCCACCTATAGTCCATAGTAATGCAAAACTCTTCACCTCCGCTTGTTGGAAATGGATCTTGGGAAGCTAACCTGAAAGAGAAAAAAGGGACTAAAGAATCATACAATAGATATTAAAATGGAATTAAGGTGGGGTATTGTGGATGCTGAAACTTGGGTTGCAAAAAGATTTTCCAGCTTTCTGCCTCTGTCTGTGAGAAAGTCTTTGCTTTCTCACAGACACTGGCTGAAAACAGTTAGAAGTTTCTGTAAACTAATCCCTTTATCTTGCAGGTGCAAGATTGCTGCAGTATTGTTGTGATACTGACCAGAGAAATATTTTGAAATGGATGTTGTAAGATCTAACCAATCATTCTAAGGAGGTAGATAGTAAATCCAATGGCCTTGTGCCACTCAAGCGAACTAAAATATAAAAACCGACTTGTAAATTAATAAAAAATTATTTTTCTCCTTAGACTGGAATCTGTGTCATTTCTCTCCGTTCCTGGTACTACAGCGACAGGGTTTGGTTTTGGTTCCTTTTTTTTTTGTTTTTCCCCCTAGTATTTTATAAGGCCTGAATTCTGATACAGACTGCTGAAGTAAATAATTTATTTGAATCCAAAGACTATCTCAGAACAGCTCTTCTGAGTAGGAGCTGATGGCTTGGACTCTTAATATATCAGGCATTACTATGCCTTTATGCATATAAAATGACCAAAGCCTATTTTACTCAAAAAGCACTTATATTTAAAATAAGCCATGTAATCTCTAGCAGCAGAATAAACTGAAAGTATTACAGACTGTTAAGGTGATTCATTTGCAAAGCCGACGATTATAAAGCCATTTAATTTTTCTCTTACCTATTAGCACTAACACCATGGAAAAGCGCGTTCATTTTCATTACAATAAAGCACACAAAATCCATTGTAAAACATATTTATTCACTGTAACCCAACTTCGCCTTTGTCATGGTTTAACCCCAGCCAGCAGCCAAGCTCCATGTAGCCCTTCACTCACTCCCCCACCAACAGGATTGGAGAGAGAATTGAAAGGGTGAAAGCTGGAAAACCCATGGATTGAGATAAAACAGTTTAATAGGGTAAGCAAAAGCCATGCACACAAGCAAAGCAAACCAAGGAATTAATTCACTGCTTCCCATGGGCAGGCAGGTGTTCAGCCATCTCCAGGAGAGTAGGGCCCCATCACACGTAACAATGACTTGGGAAGACAAACATCATCACTCCAAATAGCCCACCCTTCCCTCTTCATCCCCCCATTTTATATACCGAGCATGATGCCAAATGGTATGGAATATCCCTTTAGTCACTGTGAGTCACTTATCCTGGCTGTGTGTCCTCCCAAATTCCCATGCACCTTCAGCCCAACTGTTGATGGGGTAGTATGAGAAGCAGAAAAGGCCTTGGCTCTGTATAAGCCCTGCTCAACAATACCAAAAACATCTCTAAATTATCAGCTCTGTGTTCAGCATGAATCCAAAACACAGCCCCAAACTAGCATCCATGAAGAAAATTAACTCTGTTCCAGCCAGAATCATCAGGACCTTTCAGACAGCCTGGCACTGAGGTAATGGACCAAAACACACCCTTGCAATTGTTGTACAGTTTGTAAAGTAGAATAATGGTATTCATGATTGACTCACCTTATTTCTAACTGTTTATAAGTTTGAACAGCATCTTGCTTTTATGTCATGCTTATGGTCCAGAGAATGGAAATGCAAAATAATAAACCCCATATCCAAATAAAAAAAAAAAAAACACCTCTGTGATTTAAAAACAGACCTTAGTGAAATATTTTCTTTTTGTAAGAGATATGTTTAAAAAGCAGACATTTCATATGTAGTGGAAAATTATAGACAAGGGTTCAAAGAAGCTTCATTGAGAACTTCGACCAAGAACATTAGCTCAGTTACCTTACCTCTTTCGTACAGTGCCATGACTGAACCACATGTTCAAGTTGAATAGAAGAAGCTGCTTAGAAACTAACTAGCATCCATGAAAATTTGTCCTTAAACCCTGTTTAGGACATCAACTTGGAACTAGAAAGCTGCTGGCCTATCTTGAAGTGTTTACTTAGGAGCTTTCCTAGATCTTGTCTAATACCAAAGAAATTGTCTAAAGTAAGACAATAGACAGTAGAGAAATGGAACTGGAAGAATGAAGAAGCAATGAGGATATAACCGTAAGGTGCCATGTAAGTGGTTGGAGGAACACAGATTTCGGCTTACAGATCATTACAAAATAGAAATAGTAAGAGGGGATTTATATTTATTAGCATTATATGCTGAAGGACAATTTGATTGGCTGAAAAGAAGCTGTTTGACAAAAGTTTTGGGAGTTTCACATAATGGTCGAAAACTTTCTTAACTAAAGACATTGTAGTGGAGCCTATAGTAAGGAATAATGGATACCACTCAGAAGTCTTTACTTTCTCTAGCAGAAAAAGGCAATGGTGCCCCTTTTTGCCCTCCCTTTTTACCATAATTCTGGGACAACTCAGTCAAAGAATCCAACACAATAATAGAGTTGAAGGTATAAAGATATTGGACATCCTGGATAGAATTTCATTATATGCAGTTGATGTCATTCTTTTCTTACCCAATCCGTATTAATCCCTTGGGGACAGCAGCCAATGAATTAAAAAGTTTGAGGAAGTCTCGCTGCAGAATTGTAATCAAAGAAAGTTCAAGATTCAATGTATCAAACTTTCAATAACAATGTATGAAGACATACTAAATTTGGCTTCATTTGGACTAAACATTCAATTGCTTTTTCAACATAATTTTGAGTGCAATTACCGCATTGTACTGATGGTCATATGATCTCATTTTTGTTCAGATGTATAGGTCTATTGACCTTGAATAGTGTAACTATATAATGGATATAATAATAAAACTACCCTGCTTTTAGGGAGAACTTTTCACCCAAGGATGTCAAAGCATTTTAGAAAGGAGGTCAGGATCATTATCTGCATTGGCTGGGGGAACAGGAGCCAAAGAAGAAAACTGACTTGACCAAAGTTGTCTAGAAGACCTGTAATATAGCCAAAAAGTAAAAGACTTTTTGTGTTTTGGTGTCAGCATCAGGAGATGAGAGAAAGCATAGTAAGATTAACGTTTTTCCCAATCTTGCTTTATTGGTCCATTTATTGTGATATGTGAAAGTGCTCCAGATATATATGTCTATATATATATCTATTTAGCAAGAAAATGAAATCATCTTAGCTTTCAAAGCTTTCCCCATCAAAACCAGCTTCATTTCAAGAAACTAATAATACCACATTCAAAACCATGTACATATGCAGAAAATATTCCCCAGAGTTGCAAATATCAGTAAACCCCAAGATTTTAAGAGTTTACACTGTGGATGAATGAGTTATGAGAAAAGATGTGTTGGTCAACGCTAAGCTGGAGGTGTGGGTTAGCCTAACTAGGCCTAGGATAGGGCCTTGGCAGGAGGATGACAGGGTTCATCAGTGTTTGCACATGGATTTGAGGTTAAAACTGAGATACTGTCTGACTCCAAAATCTTTTTATTGAAATATCTTACAAGACCATGATTATGCAATTAGAAGCTTATTTGTGTAACTGCCAACCATTAGAAAATAGTATTTGATTAAAAAAAAAAAAAAATTACTTAAAATTATGATATATTAATAATTAAGCGTACTGGGAAAAAAAATAAGCTACTTGCCTTGCAAGGTCTCCCCATGCAAAATCAACACGAAAATATGAATTTTAGTAGAGAAAAAAATCATCAAATCAATTGCTCATATATTTAAACTTTACATCCAAGTTGCTCTTGAAAATAACTTTTTTTTCTACTTGTGTTACTCAACCCAAACATCAGCATTATGGTGTTGATTTTACTTATATTTTTGTCAGTATTTTAGGCTTGCTAGGCTAACAAAAATTGTCTTCCAAAGAACAAAATATATAATAGCTCTTCCTTGATTTTATCTCTCAGGGAAAGTCTTATCATAGAATTCTTTCTGTAAATATTGTAACAATCTTTACTGTTGCAATATGTTTCTTATCTCAGCACTGAAATTTGATTAGTTACAGACAATTTGTCCAAAAGGTAGTTAAAAATGTAATTTTGATTCACTGGGTATCCATAGATTCAAAGCTCCACATATTGTCGAACACCAAGAGTTGCTGTCAATCATTAATGGGCTATGTTTATACCTCCTGAGAAGTTGAACTGTAAACCAGCACTTTTTCTCCTCTAACAGTTTTCCAAAGTTCTCTGCAGAAGACATTGTGGAAGAAATTACTATTATACACTGAAGACATCTTGGCTGTTCACAAGCTCTGGTCTCAGACAGAGCACCAAGAAAAGGATCTGTTGGAGGAAACCTAGGCAGGCGAAGCTTTGAGGTGGTTCTGCCTTGAAGTATTTTCCTCAGTGAAGATCAGTATGCTTAAAACTCAAGAAGTCAAGTTTCATTAGATTGTAGACTAGGATATTCAACTTTTCAGATAATGAAAACCTGAAGAGTCTAGCCATGCCCACTATGTCTTTGCAATATAGTTTCTCTTTTCCATTCTGAAATCCAAACAGCTCAGATGGTGTCTGAGTAGTTGCAGACTCTTGAAGACCTCCCTGTTTCATAGAAAGCTTCTGTTTATGCCACCTCTGAAATCTGACTTTCTGCTTCCTGTTACTCAGTGAAGGTGTTTGGCCTCTATGTAACCAGTCCGCTCCCTGGCTCAGTGCTCTGACTCACTTTTTCCCGTATTTTGTTTATGTCTTATAAAATTTTTCTCATTGAAGAGGTATACCTACTTGCCATGTTAAGGTGAAGAATCCCCCTCAATTCAGAGGGTTTTAGCCTGGTCACTGCCCCTCAAGGAACTTTTTATACAAATGAAAAATGATCAAATCAGAAGCTACTGTCTGGTGTGAGAGTTCCAGCCCCTCAGTGTACACCTAGGTCCTCCTAAAAAGGAATGATCAGTCTCCCAATATTTAAAATAGCTACTACAACAATCAAGTTTTTTCTACCATGTTTTAATTAAAAAGCCTCATCACTTTCATTTAAAGAACTGTCAATTTTTAATACAGTGAAGATGTGTAAGAGCTAAGGTGACTGACATCCAGTCATTGACCCACAAACATAAATAACTGCCATAATGAGGAATAGAGTAAATATCGACTAAGGATTTGTTCAGTATTGCTCCCATAGAAGAAATAAATGTCAAGACACTTAAGTATTTTTCAGTGAAAAATATGTATATATGTGTTTTTTTCTGTCTCCTTGTCACACAGTATCTGGTGTGATATTTACAAAACACTTTAGATAGCTCAATACATTAAACCCAACTTTTGGAAATGTGTTACAGACACAATTCCCAAAGGCAACACAAGAAAGTTAGATGTTTCATCTGCAGCTGCTTTAATAACAAAATGAAAAACTGCAATCCACTTTTATTAAAAAGTCTTAAAATGCCTCAGGGAAAAGGGGGATCATAGTTTTAAATTTCTTTAGGTGACACAAAAAGTCATTATCTTTTACCCAAGACTGCATTGTGTTAGGTTCTATAAAATACAATGAAGGCACATCTGCAGCAACTTGTAAAAAAAATATACAAGAAGGCACATATGATGACATTTTTTACACTTGCAATATTTCAAAGCAGGGGCAATTAAGAATTTTTGTATGAAATCCTGAAGCAAATGCAACTTTATCAGTTTTGGAAAAAAACCCAACAAAACAGCAAAAGAAAAAAAAAAACAGCAAAGAAAGCAAAGCATCAGCTTTTTAACATCTTTAGTGAGCATTGTGATATCCAGGCTATGCTATACAATATGGTTTTCATTTTATTCCACAGAACATTCAAAGACTCTAATTTTTAAGTTTATTTGTGTCTATGCATGTTTCCATACATGTCTTTCTGTGTCTTTGTATATGAAATGGAAATTGCGATTTCCAGTTGTTCTGTACTTGAAGTTAAATTCGGAGTTAAAATTTATATCACACTTAAAATAAAAAAAAACATGCAGGCACAAAGCTAAAGTAAAAAAGTCTAATTTTTTTCAGGCATTTAAGCCATGAAAATAGGTGATTTACATTGTAAAACACATTTGTACTATGTAAAAAAAAACCTGATTGGACTTTCAGTTTTAGTTAGTTGGGGGTTTTTTTTTGATGGATTTAACATACTGGACCAGGCCTCTACAGATGTCTACATTCTTACCAAACTTCAAATAATGATTTAATTTGTTTGTTTGATGTACAATTCTTGAAAAAAATAATTTTATCAGCTTATATTTTGTTAATAAATGTTATAATTAGAATAATTTTTTTGCTATCTAATCATAGAATGTCAGAATCATAGAATGGTTTGGGTTAGAAGAGATCTTACAGATCATTTAGTCCAACACCCCTGCTGTGTTGGACACACCCAACACCCCTTCCACACCTTCTCAAAGCCCCATTCAACCTGGCCTTAAACATTTCTAGGGAGAGGGCACCCACAGCTTCTCTGAGAAACCTATTTGAATAATTCACCACCCACCCGGTAAAGAATTTATTTCTAATATCTAATCTAAATTTACCCTCTTTGAGGTTAAAGTCATTACTCCTCATCCTATCTCTACACTCCATCATAAAGAGACCATCTTTCCTATGGGCCCACTTTAGATAATGGAAGGATGCTATAAGTTCTCTCTGAAATCTTTTCTCCAGGTTAAACAATCCTAACTCTCTCAGCCTGATCTCGTAGCAGAGGTGTTCCAACCTTCTCATCATTTTTGTGGCCCTCTTCTGGACTGGCTCCAAAAGGTGCATGTCCTTCTTATGTTGGGGGACCTCAGAGCTGGATGCAGCGCTCCAGGAGCAGAGTAAAGGAGAATCACCTCCCTTGACCTGCTGGTTATGCTTCTTTTGATGCAGCCCAGGACACTGTTGGCTTTCTGGGCTGTGAACAGAGATTGCTGGGTTAAGCTTCTCGTCAACCAATCTCCCCAAGTCCTTCTTCGTAGGACCTCTCTCAGCCTGTATTCATGTTTGGGATTACCCCAAGACAGGTAAAGGACCTTGCATTTGGCCTTGCTGAACTTCGTGATGTTCTCATGGGCCAATTCTTTTGCTGTCAAAGTGCCTCTATAGGACATTCCTTTCATCTAGAATATCAGGCACACCACACAGCTTGGTGTCATCTGCAAACTTGCAGTGGTTGCATTCAGTCAAACTGTCCACATTCCCAATAAGTGTGTTAAGCAGTTTTGGTCCCAATGCCAGTTCCTTGAGCCACGCTACTCATGACTGCTCTCTGCTTGGACACCAAGCTACTGACCACAACTCTCTGAGTGCAACCACCCAGTCCATTTCAAATCCAAGTCTCTCCAGTTTAGACACAAGGGTGTTTTGTGGAACAATGTCAGATGTTTTGAAAAAGTCCAGGTAGATGATGTCAGTTACTCTTCCATTATTCACTTGCACTAAAACTCCATCATAGAAGGGCACCAAGTGTGTCAGGCACAATTTGCACTTAGTGCAGCCATGTTGGCTTGTCACCACTCACCTCTCTGATTTCCATGTGCCTTAGCATAGCTTCCAGGAGGATTTCCCTCATGACCTTGTTGGGCACCTATATGAGACTGTCCAGCCTGTAGCACCCCTGTTCCTCCTTTTTCCTGTTTTAAAAATGAGGGTAATATTTCCCCTTTTCCAGTCAGTGGGAACTTCATTGGGGTACCATGAATTTTTAATTACGATGGGAAGTGTCTAGTGATAGATATCAAAGGAAATAACAAACCTGATCATAAGCAATCACTTTTATTCATAAAGACTCCTTTATACATATTTAATACATTTTATATATTCTTAAATCTGCTTTAGTTCTTTATGACGCTTTGGAGAACTTACTTTAACTGGGAGCTATGCCTTGTTTGAAACATTCAGTAGACATTTGGAACTACAAGGTCTGGCTGTTGCTAAAAGTGAGAGATTATAATGAAAGGAAGATCTTAGTCATAAGAAAATAATCACTGCGACTCTTCAAAGGGCAAGACCTTTTAAATAATATACTCTTATGATATAGACATGATCTATAGTTCAGAATCCTTTCTTCAACAAATCTCTTTAAGATTGGAACATCTGGAAAGAGCAGTGACATTAAGTGGATGTAAAGATGTCCAGTCTAAAAAAATGAGGAATGTTAGAATGAACTGTCAGATCCATAAACTATGTCACAGTGCAAGTGTCTGTTTGACCCTACTTGAAAGAATTTTTCATGGAAAAGATTTTCTTCTAGAGGTACTTTTACACAAAAATACTTTTGATGAGGGACTGTTCTGCAAAAAAATGCTGAAGTCTTTACTAAATTACTCCCCCCACTCCCACTCCACAGAATGCAGAATATGGTTATGTCTTAAATGCGTGTGTAGCTCTTTAAAGTGGAATAGGTTGTGCCTTTATGACACCCTAGTATGTGATTAATTGAAAGTTTTATGTATACCATGACCCCGAAATAGCTATTTGGTATGTACTTTTTGAGATGTAAAAGCAAAACTATTATTGGCTCAAAATGCATTATCAGGGAATTCCCAGAACAGGTTTTTTAACCAAACTCAGAAAGATTTTAAGTAAAAAAATTTCCAGTAAAAGGACTATGTTTTCTCTCTTTTTTTTTTTAAGTTCAACAGTTCTTTTAAAAGATTTTTTTGATAATCTCAAAAGTCCGTTCCCACCTAAATACTTCTATGAGTCTATATCCATGAAAAATAATGGTTTACTTTTGTACTTTCGGATTTGTTCTTTCCTGTAGATTGAGAAAACTCATTTTTTATGACTTAAAGTTGAGATTTATTGTAAATGAATGTTGGTTGGACAATCAGAGCAAGGGTAGTAAGAACTTCACAGGTAAGAAAAGTGGATTTTTTTTTTTTAATTCCTTTTAACACATAGGAGGAAATGTGTTGTATAAGGGAAGTATATGTATACACCCATATTTGTGTACATATCTGTATATATAAAGGAGTTCTGAAGCCTAATTTCGGTGAGCTGCATTTCAGAAGCAGTTTCTCTGAACCTGCCTGGCAACCCTATGAGGACAACAAAAAATTGAAATGACTCGAAGTCGGTTACGAGACACCCTATGCTGCTGAAAAGTAACCTGAGTTGCGAGTAGATACTTCAGAGTCTCTTATCATTGTTAGATTGCACCTGCGCATTAATAACCAAGAGTGCCCAAATTAGATAGGAATACTCTTTTATAATTTCTCTGCCAAGGAAATTAGTGCACCTTTTACTTCTCTTCTGGTCACAGGGAGCAAATCTTAAAAAGGAGTGATGCCCAAGTTCTACTCACCCAGATGATTCAGCTAATATCACAGTAATAAAGAACTTTAATTGTTGGTCCTTAAACCAATATTACTTTTCTTAACTGACAAACAAAAATGTTTTAGTGCCTCTTGGAAGTCCCTTACCTAGTAAACATTATTATTAGTGGATTTCTAGAACTTGATAAATTCTGTTAATTCACACATTTTGTTTGTCTATGTCTTTTGCAAATTAAATATAATTAATTCATATGGTTACATTATGTAGTCAACCTATACTCACATTTCCAATTTCCTATAGTCCATTTATTTTCATAGATGTAAGAAAAAAACCTATCATGATTTTCTTTTGATGTTCCTTTCTAGAATGTTTTTAGAGTCTTTGTTGTTCTCAGTTAGGTAAAAAAAAAACAAACTAAGCAGCATGCAAAAGAATTCAATACTCTGCAAAAACGTACTACTGGAGAGTAGCCAGATCTCTTCAATTACAAAGCAGGAATATTAAAAATGGTGAAAGGAAAATTTGTGTGGTTTAAATCAGTTTAGTTCCTTGGAGAAATGTTCCAGCAGAAAGTAGGGGTTTCTGCAGATGGCTTTTCTGATGTTAAAGCTTTTAATGAATGCAAATTACACTGAATTACAAACAATTTTGGCTACCATAGACTAAGATAAGAATTTACTATGTATGTAAACTACCATTGCACCTTTAAGTAATATGAGTAAGGCATTAATGTTATATTGGGTAGCATTTTTGTCAACTGACATTTACCTTGAGAATAAAATATTTTTTTTTCTTTAAAGAAACATAACAAAACTCTAATCTATAACCTATTGTACTAGTTTGAAAGCAAACCAGAGGGAGTTCCTAAGTCAGAACTACAACTTATTAGGAAAATTAAAATAACGACAGAAAATACTGGCTTAAACTGACAGTCAGGATACAACCTGACACCCTGTCGGGCAGGGTGGTTGTAGCAGTCTGATTAAATGGTGGCTGCAATCCTGTTGAAGTGATAGATGTGGTTCTGTTGAAGCAGTGATCCTGTAGAAGAGTCTGGTCTTCCTCTGAAGGTCCAGTGGTGTTTATGCAGCTCTTGTCCTCTGGGAATCCAGTAGGTAAGGGCTAACTGTGGTGTTTGAAATCTTAGATTATATCCAGGTAGCAATGCTTGGTTCCTCCCCCTGGGCAGAGCATCTCACAATGGGATGATGTAATTTTATGAGTCATGCAGTGAGGCTGGATGGCCCATTAGCTGAGAGAATCCCTGGAGGGAGTTACCAGGGATGAGTCATGGAGGAGATAAGGACCACTGCCCCACCTGCTTTTACAAGCTTATGAAGATGGTAATATAGTACATACTTTTGGTTACATATTGCATTATAACCTAAGACACCTATTTAATCTAATATTAATTCTATATTAATATCTAATTTTATATTATTTTATATAACAAAGATGAACACTTAGTTCTTTTCATGTGTCATTATATATTTCCTCAAATAGGAGAAAACTACCAAGGCCCATGAAAATGTTCTTTCTTTTTCAGAATTGCACTCTTTGTAATTAGAAAAGCTGAATGTTAGCTAATTCCAAATAAGTGTGCAAGAAAACTAGATTATTTTAATCCTCACTGAATTTTTTTTTTTACCACAGTGATAGTAATATCTAATTGATAAAGTACTTGTTATTACTGTAAATAAAATCTGTGTAAGTTTGATAAAAAATGTAAATTCTGAAAGTTTCCAAATGTTGGTTGATAGCTGCCTCCCTAGTTTCTATCTAGTGTAAAATTTCTGTCAAATAGCATAACAATTAAAGAAAAAAGATACAAACAGAAAGATATGCTAAAACTCAGAGAAGCAATATGTAATGTCAGGTTTTTTATGCTAGAAGTACTTCTCTCTTGTGATCATCATGAAGACTGTAAGTAACAAAGAACGTTGAGGACTGCATGACAAAAAAACCAATCAAACAAAAAGAAACCCCATTGTGAATACTGATCATGTTACTGAAAAGGTGATATGTGCTCTTAGGAATAGAAATAAAATGTCTAGAAATGTACCCAGAAAGCCTATAAGTACCTTAAAATGGTAGATATTAAGGATCTAGTAACTTTGTGAAAACTTTATTATTGTCTGATTTGAAAGTTCTGAAAGACATTGGATCTGTGGGAAAATGAACTATGCTATAAAACAAGAATTTCAGAGCAGACTTAAATTAGTCTGGAGGTCCAATTGTTAACTGAATGTTATACCATCTGGATGAGATAAAGAAGAGGAAACTGAAAAGTGTATTAATACTAATAGAGCTGTAGAGAAAATATGAATCACATAAAGATTTTAATGAAAAGTTGAAACACAAGTAGTTGATACAGTCTAGAGAACTTGAGACATGCACAGAGAAACAATATTAATATCAAAGCATGTTGGAAAATGACCAGAGGGATTTCTTCAGGCAATCAGTCCACAGGGATAAAAATAATATAGTAAGAAATAAACAAACTGTGATTGATTTTTTAAAAAGATCTATGGGAAAAGAAGGCATCATGTAATCCTTTGCCAAGGTAAGTTGAAAACAAACTATTGAATAGGAAGAGGTTATTAATCAAAGTGATGACAATTTACAAAGCAGACTGAGAAAGTTAACTAATTGGTAAACACTAGAAAGGAATAGAATTCATAATCATTGCTTGGAGAGTGGGGATAATTTATATTTTCACTTTTAAATATATTTACCATCAAAAAAAAGTATATAAAATAAAATAATTATATATGCACAATTAGTTAAGCATTGGAACAGGCTCTCCAGGGAAGTGGTGGAGCTTCCTGGTGGAAATGCTCAGAAAACAACCAGCAACCAAGTGTCCTGCAGCCGCACACTGACTCTTCCCCCACTGGTGGGATCTGGGAGAGAATCGGAAGGCTAAAAGGTAGAAAAGTTATGGGTTGAGATAAAGGCAGTTTAACAAGGAAAGCAAAAACTACGCACACAAGCAAAGTAAAACGAAGAATTAGTTCACTGCTTCCCATGGGTGGGTGGGTTTTCAGCCATCTCCAGGAGAGCAGGGCCCTATCACATGTAACAGTGACTTGGGAAGACATATATTGTCACTCCAAACTACCCCCTTTCCTCCTTTTCCCTCCCCACTTTATATACTGAGCATGATGCCATATGGTCTGGAATGTCCCTTTGTTCAGTTTGAGTCACCTGTCTTGGCTCTGTCTCCTCCCAGCCTCCCAGGCACCCTCAAATTCCTTGCCAGCGTGGGAGTATGAACAGCACAAAAGGCCTCAGCTCTGTGTAAATTCTGTCAGCAGTGACAAAAACATCTCTGTATTATCAACCCTGTGTTCAGCACCCACCCAAAACACAGGCCCATACCAGCACATATTTTACACATGTTGACGTGACATTTTGTGGTATGGTTAGTGGGAATGGGGATATTCAATTGAAGGTTGTACTTGGTGATCTTCAAGGTCTTTTCCAACCTTAATGGTTCTGTGAAAGCTGAAAGGCAGATCTGCCTACTTCAGGAAAAGGATGTGTGACTTCCTAAATGTAGACCCATGGATTTACCTGTAGTCTGGTGTATGCTCTCTGAAATTATGTCAGTTGAATGTATTTAAACTAATTTTGGGTTTCTCATGAGAAGAGAGAATTTTACAGTTCAGGGAGGTCTATCTGATGACCGATACCTGCACAAAAATTTTTGGCATGTAAACTGACTAGGGTATCAAAAACAACAACAAAAAACCCAGGCAACACAATTCCTGGATTACAAGTGCACTTAAATTGATAAAATGGCATCCACTATTAGCAGAAATCCTATGGAGTAGATGAGAAAAGTGCATTTTTTACTTTAATTACCAGGTTAAAACTGTGCCAAAAATAAACAAACATGATGGGATTTTTTGGAAAATTTTATGTCATCTTTGTTCTTTGTCTTATCATTGTCTGCAATGCTAAGCTGTTCAAAGAAAAAGGTATATAACCTAAAATAATAGCCATTTAAATGCTTTTTGCAAATATGTTTCATATCCATGATCTGAAATTATTAATTGTTCAAATGTTTGGGTTTTCAGAAAGACATGAGAATGACATTCAGATAAAAGTTAGTGATGTTTTGTTTATGGTTGTGTGCATTTTTTATCTGGATTGCAGTGGGGGGAAGGGGCTTTGTGGGGTTTTTTTGAGATATCAAAAGTACCATAGGAGAGGGATATTATTACACACAGTACAATCTCATGGAAAATTTTTTTTCTTTCCAAATAAGGTGGATATAGAGACAGTAGGAGAATTAAAAAAAAAATTAAAAAAGAATTAAGAGTTTTTGATGTTAGCCTCTGTAAAAGATAAGGGTGCACTTCATCAGAACAAATATAACTATGCAGCTTATAGATCAGTCTTAGCTCACTTAGTCAAAAGAGAAAAATATGCATTTTGGAGGGAGCGACTCATTGCATACTAAAGAAATACACGTCTGTTCTGATTAATTCCCTAAATAATTTTTTCTCCCTTTGTGTATGAGCAGGGGAAACTGGATGACTACTTCATCTGTAGAGATTTCAGAAATTTAGCAGAGAGGCTCCTATCCAGACCAATTAGATGTTGGAGCAAAATTAAATGAAGAATATAGTTTTATTGGAAGTAAACCATTATACAAAGAGGACAAAATATTGTATAGGGATTTAAAGAAGAAAAAGTTTATCTGGATTTTTTTTTAGAAAAACAATCATTTAGAAAAGTGAGAAATGCCTTACAAAAGGATTAAAAAGAAAAGGAAAAGAAGCTGACCATTTTATTGCTGAAAGCTATACTGTACTAGATATATTAAGGAAAAGATAAGTGACAGGAAAGATATAAGCCTCGAATGAAGGATATCTAGCCAGGTCCCAGAGAAATTTAATTGTGGGGATGTACTAAATTGGCCCAGGATAAGTTTATGCTCATTACTTTAAATATTATATCATGACAAAGTTGTTCGAATTATTTAGACTTGCTATACAAAAAATACAGACAACAAGTCAGAGATAGTATCACTATCACAGGCAAAGTTACAGAAAAAATACAAAGATACTGTAGGATTTTAAAAGTTATTATATGAAGCATGAACAAGGAATGTGTGATACCTTCAGGAGACAGGGAAGATGGGTCTTTCATTGCAGACTCTTCCTGAGATTATGAGCTCAGGAATATTGACGTAAAAGGAAATTCAGTATGCATGTTTATTTATAACCAAAACTGTAGCATGCTAACATTTGAAATTATAACAACAACAGTAAAAATATAACAAGAATAAGAATAATAGCTGATTGTTGCAGTGAAAAGACTCTTACTATTGAATAACAGAAAGACCATTTTATGTGTTAGAATCCATGCAACTAAGGCAATAAAGGATTTAGAAAGAAATGTTGGTAAGCACCCTCAAAACACTGAGGTGGAAAAATTCCAGCATTACTAAAATTTCCATCTAAGGTAGTTTTGCCTTGATGATTGCATCCCTTTTGCCTCTTTCTCTCTTTTTAGTTGTTTCGGAACCATCAAAGTGAAAGTGCAATAATTGTAATTTTAATAGGAATATTAATTACAAGAATTGTGGTTGTTATTGTTATTATAAGCAAGCGAGGAACAGAATTTTGATAAGCGTTGGATGCTGACCAGTCAGGCATAGGATTACTGAAACACCAACAGGAGCTGCATCCAACTTCACAGTATTTCTTTCAAAATCTGTGCAAATATATAACAATATTTTTGAAGTTGTTGAGGTAACTGATCAGCTTATCAGCTTTCTGCCAAAACAGTGTCTTATAGCTTCTATTATTGCCTGCCTTGTAACGAATCACCTCTAGTGCTTGAATAATTAAATTGGCTAATTTTAAGCTGAAATAAGAACAGGAGTTGCCAGTCATTAACCGACATTCTCATAAATTATCTTGCTCACTGGCCTTTTTTGTAAGCAGAACTTACATGTAAAAATAGCATCAGCAATAAACCTTTGGTAGTTAAATGCCTTCTATTCCCCATGAGTGCCTTCATAACTACAGTTTTCTTGGCAGTGAAGTTGTAATGACAGCTGTCATCGATGGACTTTCATGAAATAGACCCTGACCTTTGGATGCTATATGTTACAATTACTGTTGTAAAGCCTTTGGGGCCTTGAATTGGGATTTCACACTTCAACATAGCTGCATACTGTTAACACTTCTTAAAGCCATCTGAGAAAATACAAGAGCTTTCCTTGTCAAGTTTTTGTTTTGGCTATTTTTTTTAAATATGGGAACTCACACACAAAGATGATAATTTGCTGTTGAAATGCAAATATTGGCTGAGAGACAACTATTTCATGAACAGGTTCTGAAAAGAAGACATTTCACCATAGAGGACACACACTTAAAAAATAAAAGTTAATCTCTGCTTGACTACAGGAAAAAAAAGAATGCAACTGACAGTTCTTAAAAGAGGCTCCTTGGAAATCACAGCCACCTAACTGCTTCTTCTATGCTACTGAAATGCATGAGTTTTGAGAACATTTAAAAATAGCAAGAACCTTAGCAAGATAAAAAGGATGAAAATAGAAAACTCATTAAAAGCTAAATCCCTGATGAATTATTCTACCAAAAGAATCAAAGCTGACATACAAAACTGCCTTCTAAAAATGATGGTCAAGAATTTATTTTTCTGTGATGGTCATGCCATTTGTTTAAATGAATAAATAAAATTAATATGACACATTTTAGACATGCTCTCGCCTCTCAGTCAACACAAAGGCACCATATATTTTTGTGTTTGAGGAGTTCTGCTGCAAGCTGAGCATGAAGAATTTTGATACTTGGCAAAATCTATGTTGATTGAGAACAAAGATGTCTGCTGTTGCATCGTATCTAAAAGAGAAAAAAAAAGCAGAGAGGATTATATGTAGATTAACAAGAAATCTACTTTTGATATTTAATGTCATTTTACAGTGTTTTGCCAAGTGTTTTGCCAACTGTTTCTTCTGCCAAAAAAAGAGGAAACTTAATATTGTGTAGTTATAAACTTCCAGTGGTAAGGATAGCTCTCAATGAACAATTTAGTGTCGACTTAATGTTTCCTTAGCATAAAATTATGGTAATTTTCCTATTTTGTCTTAGTAGAATACAGCTACAAACAACAACATGGGCTGATTTTTTTGGCTAAGAGTATCAATTTTAAAGCCATTTATTTTATCATATATGTCTTTGATGAATGTGTACAACAAAAACTTTTCCCATGTAACTTTCCATACAAGAGTGGCCTATTGAAGCCAAAATGTATGAAGATCTGAGTGGGAACGGCATTTTATTTCAAATTTCTCAGATAATCTTGAACTTGCTTAAGAAATAATTCCACTAGCTGTAGCCTTACTCCTCATTATCCTCCTATTCTATGGGATTAGTATAAAGCAGGTAAGTAAATATTTAATCATGTTTTCAAAAAAAAAGAGCTCACACCTGACAGAAAAATCTTTCAGAAAAATAAAAAAAGTATTTTGAGTTTGACTGTTTATATTAGTAAAATCAATGAGTGTATGGCATCCACAACAGTTCACACATTTTCAAGCATTTAATAACTTTTTTAAGGGGTGTAGCATATGTTTTACCATGCAAGCAATAGACATATTTTTCAATGTTCTCTGAGGATGTTTTTAGGTTAACATCTATAAAAAGATAACCACTTTTTTTTTTCTTTTATGTAGCTTCTTGATCTTAAGACATCCCTGAACTCAATTTTCAGAAAATGGTTGTTATTTCAGAAAAGTAAAAATTAAAAAGGAAAGGAAAGGAAAGGAAAGGAAAGGAAAGGAAAGGAAAGGAAAGGAAAGGAAAGGAAAGGAAAGGAAAGGAAAGGAAAGGAAAGGAAAGGAAAGAGAAAAGAGAAAAGAAAAAAAGAAAAGAAAAGAGAAGAAAAGAAAAGAAAAGAAAAGAAAAGAAAAGAAAAGAGAAAAGAAAAGAGAAAAGAAAAGAAAAGAAAAGAAAAGAAAAGAAAAGAAAAGAAAAGAAAAGAAAAGAAAAGAAAAGAAAAGAGAAAACTATATAAAAACTCCAAACCTCTAGATTTGGAGGATTATTCTGAGGACAAAGACTTGAATCTCTCTCTTCTTTGTTTTCCTTTGTCTTACTGTGGAAGGAATATTATTTAGTAGATGTTATAGAGAAATATATATTATTGTTTCATAATTATTTTGTGCTGTGTGCTAGTGATTCTGAGAATTAGCTTTAAAAAACCCAGATTTTTGAAAACAAATGATTACTGTTGATTCACAGGAAGTATAGACAGCACAGAGACCGTTATCTCATTACCAAGCAGGTAGAGGAGGATACTCTTCAGGCTGACCTGACACAGGAACATTTACTATGATGAAACAAAATTTGCCTTGCGTGACACGGCATAAGATCCTTCTGTTAACAAAAGCTGTACAACATTTGGCTAATTTTGTCTTGAGGTGAGATTTAGGCATCCGAACAGCAAAAGCATAGTTTAAGTCACTTTCAATATCAATAATTTTCTTATTTACACACACATGACAGTATATGTCATGCTTATACTACCGAACTAAAGCAGGACCTTGTCCCCGAGGCCACAAAGCAGTGAATGCCTTTTGTTGGTACTAGTCTGGATTGTTTTCTCTGTAAAAGCTTTGTGCTGGACAGAGATGTCTATCATCGTGGATAATAGCGATAGCTTTAACTAAGCTATCATAACAGTGGTAGCTTTTAGCAGTATTTATTTGTTCAAATCTCAACAATATATTTTTTGTTTTTTGTAAACTTCTTTGAGTAAAATGTACTTTGCATGACATTGTACAAAAGAGGAACAGTATAAGCTAAAGTGGCAGTTAAGGAGACTGTAGTGAGAAGTGAGTTGAGTTCTTGATGTTAAAAAATTCAAACACAGTTTCCCTATTTATCCTCTGTGCCTTAAAGTCCCTTAACCTCTAGAACATTAACTACTTAGAGTGTGAAAACACTACTGGAATATTTTCAATGTAGGGAAGCAGAAATATAGCTTTTAAGAATTTTTTTGAATTGAAATGCCACTAAAGTGTTAAGCAAACTCACAATATACTTGAAGAATGGCATATGGTTGAAGATACAAAAATGCAGGTGAAAACCAGAAAAAAAACTAGGCATTGCTCTTCCTTCTTTTTTTCCCTAAATTACCATGAGAGTGAAATAAGACCCGAATTTTGTGTCTTCTCAGTGGGCTACAAATACAGAAACTTCTATTCAGGTAGGAAATGCTCAGGTCTGATCTGAAGGTTCCTCTCAGCATTATGATGACTACAACACAGTGTTTCTGGGTCCTGCATGTAAGTTTCAAGCACAACCCTATTAGAAAGCCAAAGGTCTTCTCCAGACTTCACGAAGAAATGCCTTAAAATCTTCCAGATTGACCATATAAAAAGGGATTCAACATAAGCAGTAGACATTTTTTAAAATTTACTTAATATAGATAGTTAAGAAGCATATCTTTGTTATGATGACATATTATGTGTTGTGGTTTGTCATTAATCAAGTGTAGCTGCTCTGTCTCGCAACAGAACTTGTCCAGTAAAAAAGGGAACTGCCAGGTTTCTATTCAAGATAATTAATGGTCATCTGAATATTTTATTCAGACTGATGAGTCTGGAGAGACTCATTCCAGAAACGATGCAGCTGTTAGGCTTAAGAGAATATCATAAATTGAAGTCATTTGGATGTGTCTGATTTGAAAACATTTATGTAATATTCAAAAGTAGTCCCTACAGAATTTTGCATACCAAATGTTACACAGCTATAATTTCCCATTCATTCCCCACTAACACATTTAATTGGTGGTAATTAATTATCTACCTGTGAAAAATTAGATCTAAATATTTACTTCAAAGTTTGGAAACTAAAATAGCCAAGATTTTCCTTGTAAAAGGAATACATAAAAAGTTTTCTTTCTCTTTACACTGCAGTTTGCTATACAGAATGCTCTCAAAGATGAAACAAAGACATAAAAGAATATTTTTTAGAGAAAGAATATCTTTAAAACTTGTCTGACTAGACATATTTGACAACTTTGCCACAACAGCAGGGGTTGACACATCAATATAGCAATGTTTTCCATAGAGAAATCCTGGAGATTCAAGGACAAATAGTTCATCTTTATAATCAGCAGAGCACAAGTAATTATATAAAATGCTTCAGAATTTTTCAGAATATAGTATCAATTCACATAGCTTCCAATAAAAGTTTTAACACACACATAAGTATTTAAGAACAAAATGCAAGCTTATATACTTATGTACAATATTTGCTTAGTCAAAATATTATAATAGAGAACATAATAGAGAAAATGTTCCAAACAGTTCCATTACATATATCTTGTCAAATTGGATTGTCTGAGTTTGGTCCCTATTTTCACTTTTCTAGTATTGGAAAAAGAGGTAGAAGAAAAAAATCCAAGGCTCCTTGATAAGCCTACACGTTACATATACTGCAGTTAGTTGATTCAGACATGCAGCACGGTCAGCAGCTTTGCTAAAATTTCACTTCAACAATTAAATTGTTTTGATTCAAAATTGCAATACTTGAAAGAAAAAATGGCATCCTCTTTCCTGCTTTCGTCCATTTATCCTCTTTTCCAATTTAAGAGAGAAACACACTTTGCCAGTTATGTTTTGTCCTTTGTTTTCATTGACATTTCTGTGGTTAGAAATTGTGTAAATTTGAACATATAATGAACAACCAAGGATTTCTTCCAAAAGATTCAGTGCTTCTTTTTTGTAGAAATCAATACTGATCAAAACAATAGTGTTACATGAATTTACTGTTGTATTTGTCAGTAATAACAGTATGAAGCAGGCAGAAAAGGGTGATGGACAGGAAAAGGAAATTACTGTCTCTTCCATACCATATCTATAAAATCATTAACCGTAAGGTGAAAAAAAGAAAAAAATAATTGCTAGCCTTGCTTCCTGTAGAAAGGAAGCTTTGCCTTAATAAACAGATGCTTGAGCAGAGAGAATTAAGTTGGTCATTTTACAAATCACTGTGGTATTCAGAAAATGCTGCCAAATCTTCGGCCACGGGGGGCCTCCAGGCTATACAAACCCTACCTAGCATGTGTGAATCTTGTTATTTCCACTACATTGCTTTATTATTTCAGAGTATGAAAAACTGTATCCCCAGGGAAAAAGAGTGTCTCACCTTTGTTATGCTATCAGGAAGTATATAATAATTTTCCCATTTTGTTTCATTTTATAACAAAGTGTGTACCAGTTTCAGCATTTTGGATTTCTTTTCTCAGTTTTGGACACAATGATATATAATATGCATGATTCAAGTGTGCAAAGGAAGTGAAAAATATAATATGACATCTTCTTATTAAATCCACACCTGTATGCATGTTTTCCCCTCAGAGCAGCTAATACTTGCAGAAGGCGAACCACTAAAACAAAGTTTAGTGAAACAGTTTTAGTTAAAGCAGAGTTTTAGTTAAAACAGAGCAACAGTTTTAGTTAAAACAGAGGAACTGAGATTTCCAAACAGTGTTTCTTGCATCCCAAATTCAGCCACGATTATTTTCACAAAAGAAATGCATTATGATTCAATATCTCCCAGGAATGAGAGGAAGTAAAAGGATTTTTGCAAGAGAAAAATATTTTTCTAAATCCTCTCAAAAAGAGATATGCAGCCATTGTGGTAAATTATATATGTGCAAAGGCTTCAGTGAGTAACTGATCATGTGCATATATTTGAATATTTCCCCTTTTATCTAAGACAGGAAAAATATTTACCTCATTTTTAAAATCAATGTATTCCTCTTTGAAGGTTTAAGTCTATCTGAAAAGGAAGTTTTCAACTGCCTACAAGATTGCCCTTTTGAGAATGAAGAAATAGCTTTATAATTTCAATGGCAGGAATTTATGTTATATATAGCTAATTTGGAAATACTATGAAAAGCCACCAATATCTCCATTTTAATAATTTCTTTCTTTTAAGGTATGTTCTAAATAGTTGCAAGTTAATAGTGAATGTTTCTCTGTTGCAGAAAAGTGGAGAAAACTGGCTTCATATATGCCAAGGGATTTCCGAAATTGCTGTGATTGCAGTTAATAGAGAAGAAAATGTTTTTAATACCAGTGTTTTTAAATTTGTATTCCACAAATTATTTTCAGTGAATGTAATAAAGTAGATTTTATTTTTTAAATTATTAAATTAAATGTTTATAAGCATTGCTATAAAGATATTCACCATTCATTCCCACTGAAAAAAGTAAAACATATTGCTGAAAGAAAGAGGTTAATAAAGATCTTGAATACTAATTCTCCTTTCTTTCAAGTACAGAATTTCAGCTCAGATTACTACCCCAGCAAACTCAGTCTCTGCTCCCTCTCAGATAAACCTTTCTCTGTTCTTAAATATTTTAAAAATCTTACATTATTTTATGTAAATACAAAGTGTATTTTTGTGTTAGTTCCTACTTTGAGGTCACCCTTAGAAAAAGTGACCCCCTGTCCTCATCACCTGATGATAAGAGCACAGCAAAAATAAAACACATATAATATTGCATGCATCTTATTCCCTGCAGGCAACTAGCCACTCTTAATCCTAAACCACTCTATAGACTTGTATTAGAATATCAAAAGCAATTTTATTGTAGTTTTGTATCACAGTCTACAAAATGCGCCAATATTACATGCCTAACTTAAAATAGTCCTAGGAGTGCCTTTACTTGTAGTCACTCCAGAAGATTATTTATCCCATCACAAAATGCTGGATTGTACATTTCAAAATGCTGGATTGTATATTTCAGTTATCTTAGGACAGAATGAGTTCCCATTTGGAAATGGTTCTTCTCTTTTTGTAGAAAGAGTCCACATGATTAGACATTAACATTTAGCTGTCCTGCATTATGGCACATTTCATATTGAATAGAGTTCATTTCAATGACGTATGCCTTTACAGTCATTTTAGGTACTACAGAATTTCTAACCAGTCTCTCCTCTCTGGTCTAACTCAGATTCTAGCCTTTGATGTGGGATCTCCTCGGAGGACACAGATTGCTCTATAGAGGTGATATTTAGCAACTGCCTAAGGAAACACAAATGTCCAGACGTCCATTAGACACCTCATATTTGTAAAACTGAAGTTAAGATAGAATTAAAATCACGCCCCAGTTTTTATATTTTAGGTGCAGAAAGGTATGTGAGGTAAATCTGAATCCTACAAAAAAATAAGCAGCATTAAATTCTGGTATCTTTTTTTACAAATGGGACTGAGATGGTTGTCACAGATTTTCAGATTTGCCATGGTTTATTGTTTTACTGTGAAGATAGCAAACGGGAGATATTAACACCGAAACATTTGTCTTACAGAACATTTTCTCAGCAATGTCACAATAGATCTTTCTTTCTTCTACCTTAATCTCTCCAGCTTCTAACTAGAACATATCATATTTACCATATCTGAATGGCTAGCCCTGAATTTTCAAATGTAAAATTTATCACAAGAATGTCAAAATCATAACAGCACTTAATAAAAATATTTTGATACCTGTAATTACACTACAGTTGGAGATTTTTTTTTCATTGTAGTTATTGTTTTTGCTTTCTGATTTGCTTTAAGCTTACCAAGCACATGGATATATTGCAATTTTTACCAGTTTGTTTATATCTTTTCTTGTTTTATGTCCAGCGTTTGGGGTTTTTGCATTTTTCTTTATTCTAGGTCAACCTTCCAATTTAAAAAAAAAAATAATCCCTACTGTATGAGTAATTAGGTGCAAATTTCTAGCAGAACTTGAGCAACTATAATACACATCTCTTGTCTACGATCTTTCACCTGTTTCAAAAAAAAGGCAGTTTCAAAATAAAAAACTTTATTTGAAATAGTATTTAGGGAATGCCTTTGTCAAAGAAGTAAGGTTTTTCCTCTATTTAATATTTTTTAATATTATGGCTGTTAAAAATGTGCTCAAAAATACTTAGTATTTTATTAATATTTTTTTAATATTGAAAAAATGTTTCAAAGCTGTAACACTCCAGAAAAAAAAAAATCCAACAAAACACAATAAAACCCCAAATTCTAGTAAAACATAAAGACTATATGCTTATACAAATAGATTGTATTCCAGATGGGTAAATAGATAATACTGATTGAAGGGTTAGAAATTAGTTTCTATCCTGTCACTTTAAGACTCCTGCTAAAATGATGCAAAATATTGTCTAAACAACAACACAAGACAGCAAAATGGAGCTATAAAGTTTACGGCACTTGTGAGTGCCTTGCTTCAGTCTGCTCTGAAGGATGATGTCCTTGCAAAGTGTTTATGTTTCTAGTCACTTTGGAAGAGCAAAAGACGGAACAGCCTAGTACAGTTGAGGACTGTCAAACAGTGGAACAAAGGGATTTGCTCCAGGTAAACCTAATGCAACCCAAGTAAACATCAATTTAGCTAGCAGAGGAATTGGAGCTTGAGAGGAAGGATAAAAGAAGAATAACCTTTTTTTTATGGCTTGTTTGCTGTAAGTGTAGTTTGATCTCTAGTGGCTTGCCAAGTAGGTCAACAAAAGTGTTTGCAGTAATTGGCAGTGAGTTTCTGGAATTCACTGTCAGAAAATATAGTGTAACTTCTGAAGAGTACTTGTTCCTAAGGGAAAATAAGTTCATAGAATGGATTAGAATAATTTAGCACTGCTTGGTGAGCCAATTGTTTAAATTGGTGTTTTGTTTTACTATGGCTGTGTTGCTTACTGTGTACTTCCATACATTTCACTGAGAAGCCAGAGAGAAAAAAATTACATTTGCATATTATAATAACATGCTAGAAAATGGGCACATTTTTTATATTGTATGTGGAAAACACAAACTATTATGTTGTTATGTGTGTTTGCTCTTGATAGAGGGGAATTGCCAGTACACTTTACAAGTTATAGCCAGAGCTGTGTGAGAACAGGGCTCGTCCTGAGCAATCTTCCTCTATGTAGCTGTAAAAGGAGGGGGAAACCTTTCTGAGCCCTGTAGGGTTCTAGTGTGACCGCTGTCATATAAACTAGGTCAAGGAAAAATAGAAGGGAGAAAGCTAAGGAGAAAGGGGGAAATATTTATGTCCACTGCCATCCCCAGTTGTGCTCTTCACTCTTTTGTGTTTGAATCAGGATTGATTCTACTGCAATTCCAGGAGAAAGAGGGGAAATTGAAACACTATTGCTTAAAATTTAGTGTCTGAATCAATTCCTGGGTTTTGGTCCCCTGGTCTTCCACTCCAAATAAGTATTAGCTCATTAACAAAACAAAAAAAAATCATGTGGGATGCCTTCTGGGGAAGTTTTAGTCCATCAGGTATTCTCAAAGGGTGGGAAAAGAAAGCCCCTCAACTTTCTTCAGTCATTAGGATTCTTCCAAAACCATTCTAGTAGGCTTTGTGTTCTTAAAGCTCCCACATGCCCTTCCTGGTAGCTCCAGGACTTCCAATACTTGTTATCAGATTTCTCTTGTGAAGAGAGTGGTCTGGTGGCCTGCAGATAGCATATTCTCTTCAGTGTAATAACATTCATATCTGTTATCATCCATAGGTTTGCTGTGCATGTTGTCATCTTGACTGCCATATATTGGACAATACCAGCCCAGGCCTTGATTTTGGGCTATGCTGCTTGTTTATCAGTCACCAACTGGATATCAAACCATGGAGTTTTACCCCTTGGACCTGCCAGTCCAGACAATTTTCATCCCATTTCACAGTGCACTGATACAACTTTAAACTCCTTGGTTTTCAAGAGAGAATGCTGTGGCAAAGATTGTGAAAATATTTCAGGATTTAAGATGTATCACATCCATTGTCCTACCATCATCTATATGGCCCTGATACATCACTGTAAAAGGCAATCAGGCATGTCAGTATTATGAATTGATTACTCCTGACTATCTTCTTGTCTGGAGAAGAATCCAGTAGTTTGCACTCTCTTCCCCAAGGGCCATAGTCCCAGTTTTTCTGTCTGGACTCTCAGCAGTGACAGCACCTTCCAGCAGTAATTCCTGGACTGTAGGCCGGTGACAGAGATCTTGCAAACACTACACTGAGGTGAGTTTCAGCATCAATGTGATATAGATTTCTATTGCGAACCCATTCACAGAGATTTCAGAAAACCTTATCAATTGATCAGTCTAAGAGACTTTTTTGGCAGTTTATAGAACATGGGATTTACCGTAGCAATAACATAGAATCAGTGTCGTCATCTATTCCTATCTATCACTGTAAAGCAATACAGTGTGACACTGTTCTAGGGGGAAAACTAAACAGTTTAAATAAAACAACAATCAAAGTGATTTACTAATTTATTAGCAACATGGTATTGACTAATACATATGCTGTCAAGCAATTGTCCCTGAGGATGTATAAGCCCCCTGAGGTGCAGTTACACCCATGCTGCAACATTCAGTGTCACCCCACTCTCTGGAGTGTGACAGCTCACAGCTCCTGACAGGGATCTGCTCCATTGTACATGGGCAAGGAGACCTCTGGCAGGATGAGAACAGCTCTGGCACTTTGAGTTTTTAATCAGTCCTGGACCGTAATATTTTGATTTAAGTCATTGTCTGTATTATTTCATGAACCTCAGGCATTAATTGATTTTGGATTCATATCCATTTCTGGTCTTTTGTTTGTTTTCTGCTAGTTAACCAGACAAGTTTCTAATCAGAGCCTCCTGCAGACTCAGAAACTGGATGAAGCTTCATGTATTTGCACTGAAACTTGACTAATTACAATGAATATGTCATCATTTTGTTCTAAATGGAAGCTGGCATTTTGTAAATATTGGTCTGCACTGTCAAGTAACATATAGGAGAATTTGCTTTTTATTAAAAGTCCTGTGGCTCTGAAAACCATTTGATATTACTCATTTGATATTCTCTTTGCATATCTCCACAAATTGAAATTGTTTAGAGTAAAAGGGTATCAGAAGACACTAGTAGGAGGTAATTCACGTGCTGCTAGTGTTTCAGTTTTTTGTCACTAATCCTTCAGAAATTAATTATCTCCAGCATGCCAAAACATTCAAGTTTTTCTGGTTAAAAGCTACACTTTCAATTGCAGAATTTGAATTTCTTGGCTTCTTCCATCTGTCTTCTCTTGTGATGTGCATCTGTAGACTCTTTTAAATTGTTGATTATATAGGACAACCAAATAGATGCCCTGTCTACATGTAGGAAACGCATAAATACTTCAAATTGACAGTGGGAAAAATCAGATGGAAGGAATGGAAATCGTTGCTTCTCCTCACGAAGTGATAGCAAGCTAATTGGAGACTCACAAACTACAAGATTCAAGGTAGTTATGAATTCTTACTTTCTTATTGATCTTTAATATTTGTGTGTGTGTGTATGCCTAAATGCAAAACATGATTTAGTGGGGGTTATGTTGTATGCATATCTCTAGGAATGTGTGTATCTTTCTGTGAAAGAAAAGCAGAAAGAGTATGCTCTGGAAGACATTTCCCTCAATCTTCCTAGGTCAAAAACAAGTTTATATTGCATTCAGTAGAAGTAGGATTTCCCCCCACATATATTCCCAAAATGAAACATTGCTTGATTAAAGGTATTGTAACATATATCGACCTGCAGTTTGCACAGTTACGTACATATCACTTAACCAGCTTTAATTGCAATTTCCTAAATAACAAAAATTACACCAAATAACTGCACATAAAATAAAATCTACCTAAATTTTCTACACTGGGCTGTCACTACATATTGTAGTGGCACATTTAAACTCGTTAAATTCTTTCCCTGTATCCTGAAAATTCTCTGGCCAGCAGTCTTGCAGACATGTACAAATATCTCATAGAGACAAGTATCTGAGGTTTAGATTTTCTTCCACAACCACCTGCCCAAGTTCTGGCTGGTGTTTCAGAGAGGTCCCTAGGTCCTGTATTAGATCTGACAGTCACATTCAGATGGCCCATGTACCTTACAGCATCTAAGGGAGGATTTTACTACTTGTAATATCAAATGGAATAAGAGATTGAAATATTGTACATGCAAATGAGGCAGTTGTGTATATTGTAATTTACAGCAGAAAACCCCAAAAACATCAGATTTACTCTGAGTGCTTCAGGTGTACTACAGCTATGAATATATACTCAGTTTTCTTTGTGATAGTAACCATACAATACTGTGGATTTTGTAGCAATATTGATAGAATTTGTGTTATATGTAGAAGAAAAAAAACAAACAAATCACAAAACAGCAAGAACCCTTTTGCTTAATTAATGTAAAACCAGTTAAATCCAGTGTGAAACAAAACAGGTATTTTTGTCTGACTATTTCAAGTCATAAAGAAAATATTACAATGAACTTTCTGCATCCTGGAAATAGAATGTTTTAATAGGAGCTTTATACTTAAAAAAGAAAAGAGGAGTTAGATATATAAAAGTACTCTCAGTTAATTTTCAATATGTGAGTGGAGAAATGGAGGAACATGAATTATTGTGTTTTGCTATTTTAGAATGGCAAATTTGAGCTTCAGATACTGAGGCAAAGTCTGAAGGACAAATCCTCAATGTCTGTTCTCATCATCCTGTCCATCAAGGGGAGGAATGACAATTTGCACCAGCTGCTGAATTGCCCTCTGAGTCCAGCTGGGGCAAAAACAAAAAAAAGCTTCTGTAAAAATAGAGTGCTGCCACAGCACTGCAATGCAGAAAGTTTTATAGAAAATCAATCATAAGCCAACTTGATAGATGGTTCAGATTTGAAAGAGAGGCATAGCTACACTGCCTGCCCTGCTTTTGCTGACTTAGTCACAATATATATGTAGTGAACATTCACATGATTTTATTAATTTTTAAGAGCCAGGCAGAATTGTTAAAATGTACATAAAAAGGAATGCTTTTTAAGTCCCAACAGCCTGAATAGTCACAGGAATCATTATGGCTCAGAGACCAAAACTTTAAATTTCACATACAAATAAGCCCTGTACAGTAGTTTTATTGTCTTTAGATGAAACAATTGAATGACATAGAGCAGATCACATAGTAAGAAAAATACTAAGGCTAGCAAACATTATTTCACTGACCATTTTATGAGCTAAAAATTAGGTGCTTTCTTCTTACAAATCAGAAAGAAAAAAAAATACAACAAAAGAAACCCTGCATCTTAATACATAAAAGATGCTTGGTTTTGGTTGTTTCATTTATGCTGACCTTTTTAAATGTTTCTTATTCTATGGAAGGGGTTTCTGTATTGCATAAAAAAATCTATGAAAAGGTATTTCTATATATATGAAAAGTCAAAATAGGAAAAATAAAAAGTTAGCCAGTATAAGTAAGCATTTTTTAATACTGAGAAACTGAAAGGATGGAAGGAGGGCAGACAGTCAAAAAAGAAGGAAGGAAGGAAGGATTCCAAATAAATTATCAATATAATTACTCAATTAAAAAATAAGTTTCTGGTTTAAAGTGGTAGCATTTACTGATAATTTTTTTCTTTAATATTTGACTAGCTGCAGATGTAATTAAGTATATCAAATATGATGATATAGTTGTGTGTATGAATATACATATGATTTATGTGATAGGGTGAGGATAAACACAACTTAGATGGGAGAGATCTTCCCGTACTTTAGGCTGCAGATGTATATATCTGATTTTAAAAATGATCCTTTTACAAGCTGCAGAGAGCACATGAGTCATTCAATGTGTCAGATGAATGCACTGGAGGGTGACTGCCCCTTGATAGTGTCTGTTCTGTCCTTTGCCAGAGAAAGGAGGCTGAGGGGACTAGGGAAGGTTACATTGAGGCTACGTATGTAGGGATAAATAAATCCTCTTTGCCATAGTTCTGTCTCTTCTTTCTCTCCCGATTATTAAAAAAAAAAAATCATATATTTAATATCACCTTCTGATACACAAAACTTTTGTTCTGCCTTAATTTCCACTTACAAGTGGATCTTATAAATAGCAAAAAATAAGCACATATGTAGGTAGTGTAGCAATGATGCCAAGAGTGCTAAATAATTAACCTTAAGTTAGAGTGAGGCTTTCCTAAAAATTAATGAGGTGGTTATTAGATTAATTAGGGCCCAAGCAGGAAATTATATCTTAGATTATATAAAAATACTACATGACAAATGGCACACCACATGGTCTTTTAACGCACTATTAAATTGCAACTGTCCTTGATAAAAGAAATATATACAAAAACTCTCAGGAAAACTTCATGTAATATATCATTTTCTTCCTCCTAATAGTTACCTGTCAGCATAGAAGTATGATCTCAGAAATAATTCAAATTACATAGTAGTTTTTCAGTTGTCAGAGCTACTACACAGCTACTATGATTTTCTAGAAGGATTATATTTATTACATTGCATGAAATAAACATACACAGTGGTTAAATTCACAAAATACTTATGTTCCTGGTAACTATTAAAAGTTTCATATATAATGAATGTCCATTGCAGAAAATTGAAACTATGAAAGGAGTACAGTATTGTCATGATTTATCATGTTATGATACCAACTGACCACCTCCTACATTCCCCAGCTATTTATATCATGTTATTTGGTCCATCATCAAATAACTATAATTGGATAACCCAGTCATTCAAAGTCCAAATCCTTATTTCCCATTAACAAAAATTTTCTACCAAAATGCTTATGCATCCTTCAAGCTATCCAGTAAATATGGGACAATCACTGTATCTTCACCTTATCCAATTACTTTAAGAAGGAGGAGGACTACTGGGACCTTTTGAAGAATAAAGGACACAAAATGAACATAACTTGTTTTGTCTGGAAAAGCTAAGGATGAGAGGGAATATAATTGTTGCCTATAAATAAATCAGTGGTAAACCCAAGGGACAGAAAAGAGTTACTTAGCTAACAGAAAATGTTGGCACAAGAATAGATGGGTATAGAATACCCGTGTGTAATCAATGTAGCCTTGACAGAGAACGTATGTGTGTGAGTTGAGGAACGAATCCTGGAGAAAGTGTTTAATAGGAGTAATAGAAACAAAACCAAACCAAGAAGGAAACATAGGCTCCTAAACAAAAGAAAAGAAATCCCCCCAAAAGAGGGGAAAAAGCCTAGGTACTGCTAGGAAAGAAATGGGTTAATTTAGGAAGTGAATTATGCTGAGTGATTAAATGTGAAGAGAGGAAGAAGGGATCCATGACCTAGAAGTCCCCTTCAGGTTAAATATTCCATTATATTTTTTATTTGATTTCTGAAAACAAAGCTGGAGACAGTAGAGTGTAAAGCAGAAATGGCTAGACAATACTTATTGTTGTTGAAAGAAGGTTGAGGAGTACAACCATTATAAAAATCAGTGAGAGATATTTTTTAAAATATGCTGAATGACAGAAAACACTGCAGGTGATTAAAACTGGACCTCAGATAATATCCAGATTTTGCATTGATGATATTCTTGGTTGTGTATAAGATGATCAAGAAAGGTGAATTTTTTTTTTTTTTTAAGACTAGGGGAATCAAAAATTACAAATCATATTGAAATTGAAAAATGTCTTGATAATAATGAAAAAATCATCAGAAAGTTTGCCAATAAGCTCCATATAGGTCTGAGTTCTTCTGGATTTCATTCTGAGGGTGTTAAAAATAAGACAATTCTAGTCTCAAAATCACAACCATATCAGTGGCATATTATGTTGGAACTTAATAGCTTCCCACTTTTCAGAGTTTATAAGCTCAGATGTAGAACACACTGCTTTATTTATATGAGTTTATGTACAGCAAAATGTAAATTAGATTTTCCTGCCCTTGCTCAAGTAGATATGCCTAAAATACTACCCAAGATTTGAAACAAAGAGCGAAGGAGTAAAATGGGTTATAATAGTAAATAATATAAGTATATAATATTTTTTGTCTTCATGTATTGATCTGTTTTATACTATAAATTTGGAAAGTATTAATTACCATTAATAATCATAATGGACCCATACCTATTGTTCATGTGAACTATGGATGGCTACATCACATGCTAAGAAACCTTTTTATAATAGAATGCACTTTGTTTTGTTTTTCTCTTTCCATCATGTTGTCTTACTTTTCTTGGCTGCCAATAGTTTTAACTCTCTGATGCAGATGCTTCTTTATCAGAGTATTTCAATTTTTGGTCACTGGTTGAGTTCCAGAACACATTCAAGATGAAGATGTGCAATAGGCATCAATTCAGCTCCAAGCAGGTGTCCCTATTGCTACCATTCCAACAAGTACTTACTGACATCCTCCTTACTAATCTCATTGGACAGACCAAGGACTGCACAGAAATAGCTTTATTCTATCTGAGTTGATGATGGTTCTTCTGAGCCAAGATTGAGCCCTGCTGGTAGAACCGTGTGAAACAGATTGCATAGGCTGCTGGTGCTCCGTGCAGACAGAGGACTTTGCTCTAATGGTGACTGCTCTGATTTTGTTGCTTGTGAGTCTGTGTTTTTATACAATATCTGCTATTACATTTGTTCCTTACCCATATCCTACATTAATTCCTTTCATCTGTATTTTCCCTTTGTTGCCAGGAAGAAAATAAATAGTTTAAGTACTGATTTCATCAGTGGAAAACAGATCCTTCTTTAACAAATTTTCATGCAGTGATTTTGGAGGGAGAGTGCTCTTGCTTGAAGTGTCAGTTACTAAAATTCTGGTAATCAAGTGTTCAAAGTCACCTCTTGAAACAAAAAGCATATGTCTGGGAGGATATATTAGCAAAATAGTAAAAATTCAGTGAAGTGTCATCAGATTTATTCCTTTTTATGCATGGATATTACTTCTAAAAAGACATTACAGTATGTCAATGAATTCAATGAATTGAAAGAATTACCAATAGGGAAAAATTATTTTTGTCTTAAATGACATGTTTGCAAAGACTATGTTACAAAAATATGTTCTGGGAAATATACTGTTTTAGTAGAAGGTATTGCATTATAGGTGGTACTTTAGTGAGCCAACAAACACACAATCACTACATAAATCACTGAGATAGATACATAGAGATTCTTTCTACAGTAAAAAAGCAATCTGCCAATTGTGGAAGATCATTCCACAAGCCCATAAACACAATTTTTTATTCATTTGTCTTGTGTGTCCCGTCTCAAGATTCCTTGCGAAGATATGTAAAATGGTGATAACAGGAGTTCCAGTTTTCTAACTGATTCTTGCAAGTTTGGAAGGATTACAGGATATTGCAGTATTATACCATATTTATTATTCCAAAATACTTTAATATGTAGCACGTAATGCTTTGATTCCTTTCCTTTATATGACTTGGAATGCTTTACAAATTCTTTACTATTTTGAAGTGCATAATGTTATTTAGAGGCCCTAATGCAATTTATTTTGTGCTATATCAACTGTTCCCATCTTTTATTCAGGGTCTTAGTGTTGTAAAACCACTCAACAGTTTTGAGATTTCTTCATTCCAAAATCTGTATGACAGAGTCATGTCATTTGTTCTAGTTCCTCTTCTGGTTTCTTGACATTTTTATTCCAAGCTACAGAATGGCCCATTCTGAACAGAAAGAGAAGAGAATCAGCTTTCCTGCTTATCCCATAAGTAATTACCAACCACAGCTGATATCCAGGATATAAGAATTATAGATGCGATGTTCTGAAGTTAGTGCAGAACCCAAGTCTTCCATTTCCTGAGTTAATGTCCCCATCGATGAACAAATAATTTTTCTAACTTTTGCAATTTACAGATTCTGAAACTATTCTAATGCAAGTGCAGACTTTTGCACTATGAATTTTAGCCTCTGACAATAATATTGCTTTTCCTAATAATTTTATTTTGGACTATTTAGGAATTATTACACCCCTGCAGCAGTTTCTGGACCACAAATTATAATCCCTGAACTAAATTATTGTGTAGTATCACTCAAGAGCTTCTTTACAGGAGTGATTTCCTGTCTGGAGAAAATCCACCTGAGGAACTGCAAACACTAGATCCAATGAGTGTAGAACAACCTTAAATCCTTGAGCTTTGGTAAATTTTCCCATAGTATAAGCATATCTGCAGTAAGGCAGAGATTGTTTACATTCTAAAAGCTTTCTGGACTCTTTCTCAGAGGCACCCAGCACTTTCTTGGAGGCTATATGGGAGACCTAAGGGCCTTGCTTTGGCAGTCTGATTTCCCCACTTCTGAAGGTGTTTCAGTACCTAGTGGGGGTGATGTCATAGGTACGTCTGTTCAAAGCATGACACAGTCTCACACCAAAAGGCATTTCATATTGATAGAATAAAAGAAATAGACTAATAACATGCCTACCAAAGAGGAAATGTTTGGTGGCTAAGTTGGGGAAAAGGCTTTATTTCTTTTTTTGATTATTATTTTTGGTGTGTCCATCGAAATTACTCTGTGCAGGTACAACAGTAAAGGACTACTAACTCTGGCCCGAAGATCAGTTTACACACTGCAAGAAAGTTAGTTCTGTGGCAACTGCTACCAAATTTAATTTATGAGCAATCAGTGTGAGAAAGGTCTCTCCTACAGTCACAGTGCTAACAGAGACAATGAGACAGTAGATAGGTTTGAGACAAAGGACTGGCATGAAAGTGGATGTTGGAGAGAACTCCTAGTCACCTTCACAGCATAGGATTTGATTAATCAGTGCTGTAGCTCTCAAGGGGAACTTTGCACTGGCCCACAGGCTTCCACCAGGCTTCCTCAGAGTAGAGAGAATGAGTCTTTTTATAGTGAAAGCAAACTACAGTGCAGTGATCTGTGAGTTCACAGGTGTTGGTGAGTCAGAAGGCTGCTTAGTTACACATCCTAGGAGATGTAGATAAGTATGTTCATGCTTGGGAAATCAGGTATTATGTGTGTATGTTGGGCAGAAAGAGGGGGGAATGTAAGTAAAACATGTAATTAGAGAATTTCCTTAATTTGTTGGGGTTTTTTTTAATGTCAAACAATTTGTGTTATAATAATGGTTATGCCTGGGATCTTGATTTAGACTGGTACTAATTTAATATTTTAACCAGAACTAGAGTACACCAGCTCCCTCAGTAATCCTAGCTTGGTTCAGGGTCTGAAGTGTAAGACACTTCTCCTGACAGAAAGGGATACTAATGTATTTTTTGCAATAGTCACAATTTTAAAATTTATTTGGATGAACTGTTACATTGTCAGAACAGCTTATTATTTGTTCATTCTGAGAATTACAGACAGTAAAGTGGTTCTGTAAATTCTTGAACTCAGTCCCATAGTTCCTGACATGACTTCCCATAGATGTGTTCTTTGAGCTCGATCAAAGCCACTTCATGTTTAATTCTCTCTATTTGCATCATTGTTTCACAGAGGTATTTGAACAATTAATTTTGCTAATAATTAAGTTTGCAAGATACTTATCTGGTGGCAAATCTTTTTCTTTGCCTATGTTTTCTGTCACAATTTTTTCACTTGGTTTGAGTTTTATTAATTTGCTTACAGTTTATTACAACATTTTATTAACTGGTTAATTAACTTTAATAGTATAATACTAATATTAGATGGAAGCCTACTTAGCATCCTCAGAATTCATATTAATAGAATGGTAAAATGTTTGGATCTCTCTGTGCTTGAGATTTCAAGTATTTAAGTGATTTAGTACATCTTCTGCAGTTTTTTCATCTTGATTTTCATGTGGAAATATTATTCATAGAGGTTCATCAGTAGTTTTGAAGTTCAAAAATTCTATACCATGACACAAGATTTTATTCACAAATTGCAAGCAAATGCTAAGCAGAACACACATATATCTGAAATTATACAGAAATTCTGTTTTGTCTATAATGGGGTTGGGGGGAGAGTATGGATTACTGGCCAAACCATAATTAATGGAGTGTCTTCCTTATTCTCATCATTCTAATGAACCCCTTTGTAGTATGTCCCAAAAGCAGCAACTTGCCAGCACCTTGGAATCTAAAGCAGAGTGGAAATTATTGCTACACTTCCAAAGTGACAGCGAAATTGTTCAGCTCCAAATAGAAGTTGTAGAACACAGGACATGGGATACTAAATCATCTAGCAGCAGAGAGGAATTCAGCCACATGATTGATGCCAGATTTCTGCTGGGGGATCAAAATCCATCAACCAAAGTAGCTATTGCCATTAATCATGTCTCTGAAGTGTTTGGTATTTCTGTGACTTAACATGCATCAGCCCCTCTGGTGGCAGGAAGTGGAAAGGGAGAAAGAGGCTTTTTTGCCCCTAAACGGTGAGGAAGCAACTACAGGGAGGCAAAAAAAAAGAAAAAAAGGAAAACAAGAAAAAGAAAGAAGGCAGGAAGGAAAGAAAACGAGAGAGAAAGAGAAAGAGAAAAAGAAAAAGAGAGAAGAAAAAAGAGAAGAGAAAAGAAAAGAAAAGAAAAGAAAAGAAAAGAAAAGAAAAGAAAAGAAAAGAAAAGAAAAGAAAAGAAAAGAAAAGAAAAGAAAAGAAAAGAAAAGAAAAAAGAAAAAAGAAAAGAAAAGAAAAAGAAAAAAATGCTATGACAACCCTACAGGCAAGATTTTCTCCAAACACACAATGCAAGCTGGGTGCAATGAGCCAGCCCTGGCTTTCTGTACTTGCACAGGGGCTGGATACAGCATGATTCTAATAATGAAACAGCACAATAGTGTATGCAATATTATGAAAGGTTGAGAGACTATCATATCTTTTCATGATTAAGCGGAAGGGAATACCTGCTGCTGAGCTCCTGGTGAATTGTTTATAAAAGGGCAAAATTATGATTGTCCTGGTTCTGTACTTGACATTTGCTAATCTTTTCTGAGGTTAGACTATAGGTTGACTGATCTATTCAGAGCATGAACCATCATTGGGAAACCTGTGATTTTAGAATTTGGGATACTGCAATTCTCTTAAAGAAAAAAAAGAAAAAAAGTAACTTTCTCGATATTCTAACATTTCAAATATTAGTTTCTCCCCTGTCAATGAGTTCCTGGTAAGTATTACCTTAACCGCAACTGTAACTAGCAAGTGACCACTAATCATTTTGTATCATCTACCACATTTACCTGTCTCCAAATAATTCATTTTCCCTTAATTCTCCATCAAAGCTGGGGAAGAGAGATTAAAACCAGGAATGGTTTAGAGATCTGAGGATGCATTCAAATAAAATAACATTACAGGGAGAAAGATATTAAATAAAATGGGGTATGTCTATGCCTTCACTTGCTTATCCTCCAAATTTCTTAATGAATTTATTATATATTTTTAAATAATTAAGAATTTATTTAGCTGCAGACTGAGTCTATAAATATCTGCTATAAGTGTTTCTAGGTCTTCCTATCATATTGCCTGCTCACAGCAGTAGACTGTGAAGGAAGGTCTTGGTTGGCAGCTGCAATGCTACTTGTTATCAGGTCAGCACAAGTCTTGTAGGCAGCAAATTGAGTACAACAGTGTACAAGTATGAAGTTAATTTGAACAGAAATGCAAAATCACATTATGGATATGCACATTTGTGAAATTTTCAAATGATACTCTCCTAGGAAGCACATTCAATGCACTCAAAGTATCATGGCTGTCATTCAGAAACTTGACAAGCAGCAGGAGTGGACTGGCAGGAACTTTATGAATTCATCAAGAACAAATGAAAAGTCCTCCTCCTAGAAAGGAGGAATCCCTTGCAGCAATAGGCTGGAGATTGAACGGCCAGGAAGAAGCTCTGCAGAAAGGACCTGGGGGCCTGCAACCTGACGCTGGGGAAGGCCAAAAGCCTCCTGAGCTGTTTGAAGTGGAATGCAGCCAATTGACAAAAATAGGTTTTTTTCTCCTTTACTTATCACTTTTAAGATGGCATGTAGAATATTGTGTCTCGTTTTGTATCCTCAAAACAAAGAAGATGTGTGAGCTGAATGAATTCACCACAATGGTCTGTGGTGGAGTATGTGACCTGTGAGGAAATGCAGCTTATGCAGCCTGGAAAAGAGATGGCTGAGGTGGCACTAACAGCAATCCCAGGTACCTGTGAAGAGGCTGCTGAGGAGACAGAGCCAGATGCATCACAATGGTGCATGGTAGAAAGACAAGAGATAATAGTTATGACTTGAAGTGAGAGATGCCCAGACTGGATATATAAGCAGAAACTTTTCCATCATGAGGGGACTCTTTGAAATGGAGTTGCTGCCCAAAGCTCCTACCCAAAGAGATTGTGTCCACCCCTCTCCCTTTGCATTTTCAAGACCCAACTGGATAAAGCCCTGAGCAGACTGATCTTAATGCAAAGCTTGCAAGAGGGGGCTCTTCAAAAGGCAGAACATCACTAATACACATAGAGATCATTTGCCAACAGCTGCCAAACGTATGACTGAAGTTCTGTTATTACTAATAATGGTTACTTGAGGTCAATAGCAACAGCAATCTCTTCTGAACCGTGGTGCCAGTTTGACAAGGATGAGACTTGAAATCTTGAGCTTACAACAAAAAGGTATTAATCATGGTGCAAATGTTCATTTCAGTTTGTTCTGAGCAGCAATTAAGCTCATCTTGTCTCAGAGCTGCTTCCTAAAAATGTGTTTAAGATTTTCCCAGACTCTTAGGTGCCCAAAATGGTTTCAGGGGAGTGAAGGAAACTTCTGAAAAGAATTCAAGTCTAATGACAACAGGTGGAATCTTCTTAATTAACATCCACAAACTGATTAAACAGAGTCTGTAGTTCCCACACACAAACATGCAAACAATTGGTTGATAACAATTAGTTAAAATAATCCATCTAATATTTTTTCATGGCAGCTGCTGCCATGAACTATTTGAAAGAAAACTTACAAAAAAACCATAAATCAACAGAAATCAGATCCCTAATGAATGCTCCCTAGGAGCATATAATAAAGCATTCCTGTGAATAGCATATTGTTTTTAAAACACAGTTTTAAGGAAGCTGTATCTCACGAATCTCATGACTAAAGTGACTTAGAATCTGAGCCATTACTGACATATGCACATCCAGTATGGCTTGTAGAAAGCAGAGGTATCCACAGGCCTGTGAATTTTAAAGTATGTAGAACAGAGTTATTTTAAAAAGGCCTCTTTCCTCCCTTCAGAGATATTCCATGTAGATTTCTACATCTGGAGCATTTGCCTAGATCACTGAACAGTCATTAGAGAAAACCAGTTCTGCAATGCACTACAGCTTATCTAATTTCTTCTAAAGGGAAGTGCCTAAAAAGGTCAGATGATTGGTATCCCATGTCTATTCACCTCCACTGACTATTAAGGGACTCTAGGCAAGTAGTTTAATCGTAGATGCTTAAAGCTCCCTGACATTAATTCTGTCCTGATTCAGAGTAAATTACATCTGTATTGTCTTTCTGATAACTCTGTTAAGCATAGCGTTTTTCAACAGGTAACATGTCCATTGCTAAATGCATCCACACAAGAAGTTTCCATGACATCCCTTCCTATGCCAGATTATATAATGGCTCACCTTTGTAAATACTCAAATAAAAGCATTTCAGTCAGACCAAAGAGCAATTGGCTCAGAGACTCATTGTGGGTGGTCTCTGAAGACTGAATGTAAGATAGAAAGTATCTGAAATACAGTATGAGCTGTGCTGTAGACCACTAAAACAATAATGTTGCAGCATAAGATACATATCTTGCATATCTTGAATACGTGGACATGCTGCAGGGAGGGTGTTGGAGGAATGTACAAAATTGAGAGAGAGAAAGCCCATTCATAAAGTCTTTTGATGCAGAACTGAGAAAATGTCATTAACCAGATGCAAACACTGTCTCAGGTTTTTTTTTGAGGAAAAATTAGTTCATTCGAGTTTGGAGCCCAAGGCTGAGTTAAAATTTATGCATCAGACTGGGGGTTTGAGTCTTCTGAAGAGCTAAGTTGTTCAGTAGTGCAGATACATCCATAATGTCAGGAAAGAGGTAGAATAGGAACAAAGCCTATGCATCCATTGGTTTCCATTTCTGTAATTATACTAGTTAGGTCACACATTGAGGTTTAAATTATAATACAAAGGAAGAAATTAGGATTTTACTGCTCATTTCAGTGATGTTAGGTTTTAAAAATGCCAATGAGCACTAGAAAACATATTAAGAAAAAAGTCTCATATTTAAACCTTTCCGTTTTGAGAGACTGCAGTGGTATGTACAGGCTGAGGTGTTGGTTTATAGTGACAGATTTGCTGTGATTTATGATAGCTCCTTCAGACATCTGTGATGCAGTCATTTGCCTCTGAACTAATCACCTTGTTTGCATTGAACAGAGAGAAAACAATTCTGTAGAGCCATTCCTTTGGTCCTTTGTACTGCTTTTGGCTGGGATGGACTTAATTTTCTTCATTATAGCTAGTATGCGGCCATGGTTTGTGTTTGTGCTGGAAACAATGTTGATAACACAGGGATGCTTTCATTATTCCCGAGCAGTGCTTGCACAGTGTTAACGACTTTCCTGAAGCCTCTCAGCCCACCCCACTCGCAAGGAAGCTGGGTGTGCACAAGAAGCTGGGAGGGGACTCAGCCAGGACAGCTGACCCCAGCCGACCAAAGGGATATCCCAGACCATATCTCATCATGCTCAGAGTGTCAAAGCTGTGGAAGAAAGAGAAAGGGAGTGACATTCAAAGTGATGTTTTCTTCCCAAGTCACCATTACATGCAATGGAGCCCTGCTGTGCTGGGGATGGCTGAACACCCGCCTGCCCATGGGAAGTGGTGAATGAATTCCTTGTTTTGCTTTGCTTGTGTGCATGGCTTTTGTTTTCCCTGCTCACCTGCCTTTATCTCAACCCATGATTTTTCTACCTTTTACTCTTCTGAATCTCTGCCTTGCGCCACCAGAGGAGAGTTAGTGAGCAGCTGTGTAGTGTTTAGCTTAGAATAAGAAGAATGTTTCTCTTTATTGATGATATGAGGAGGCTGAAATTGTTACAAGACAAATCCTAGCCACTAAAACAAAATTAAAGGTGTAAATATTTACTTTTCTGGGATTTGTTTCCACATGTTCTGACTCAGAAAATAAGAGCTGTTTATGCATATAAACAAATAAAATAATTAGTATACCTTACCCTTATAACAAGGGACATCTGAATGCTCCCTCTGTCTCCAGCACTGTAAAAATTTTAGAACTTGTGTCACCCTGATCATCAGATTATCCCACTTCCTCTCATGCATTTTCACCTGTTAGGAAGTGTACACACATAAAGCATTTTACCTTTACAGTCGAGCTTGAAATTTTTCTTTCTTCTTTTTTTTTTTTCATAAAATAGCAAAGAAATAAATAATTACTTATATTCACCCTAGGATATGTTGCAGTTTAATTTTGAATGCTTCCTAACAAAGACAGCAGAATACAGGAAAAATCCATGCAGACATAGAACAACATCTTTTCTCTTTTGGATGCTGTTTTAAAATCAATTATATGTGAGCAAGGGAGGCCTGAAGGTTACAAGTAAGTTAATGTTGTTTTATTAGCACTGGACTGTCTTTACAACTGAAACACATTTTAGCCACATGTCAATCATATTCTAACATCAGTCTTTTATTACTTTTCCTCGAATTATTGCTTTCTTCTCAGTTTAAATGAAATGAAAAATTGAAATACTCTTTTACATTTTTATATTCTCCATGAGAAAATTTAGAACTAATCTAAAATAAAGCAACCATGAATCTATCTGCTTTGTCAGTCAGTATTGACATACTGTTCAATTCCATCTGTATGCTAATATCAAGATTCAGTTCTGAAAATGTATTCTTCAAATTAAACAGAAGCCAAAAATGTAGTTCTGATGTAATTCCAGTGGATAAATATGTATCATTCATAGCTTCATGAAGAGCCTTCATATTTCAGTAAGATTTTGAATTTAAAAAAACCCAAAAGCCACAAAAATCTCCACAAAAGCTGAAGGCTGCATTTATATAGATTTTTATTCCAAGTTCAGATTTAATAATAAAGACATAGCTACTGCATTCAATATCTGACTGAGTTTCAGCAGGATATTGAGCAGCCATATCCTTATTTTAAAAATTAATTTATAATAAATATCTATGTCTAGACCACAAAGCTCTGGGATTTCCTTTTAAAGCAGAATGAAAAAAGCAATAAGCATCTAATGTGGAAGAAGTTGCAATTACTTTTTTTCTTGTTAACTAGAAAGCAACACTCAAAGGAAGATTACCAAGTCTTCTTTACCAACAGCAGTTTCCTTACAGGAAGGTAATTCTCCTGCAATGAACATAGAGGAGAAAAACACACTAAGTGAACCCTATCAGTTTACTTAGATATAGATCTTAGGGGGTTTGTACCAGCTTAATTCCACACGAAACAGATTGATCACACTGAAGTTCTTAATGGACTTCATTGAATGCCTGGCTCTTCCGCCTTTCCAGATTTATAGGAGTCTCTGCTGGAGGTTGGCTATATCCTGGGGAAGCCAGAGAGAAACAGCTGATGGCATGAAGGCTGTTCATGTGAGGGCACTCTCCAGGAAACACATTCACATATTTTTGTCTTGTCTGTTTATGGCATCTTGCAGTGCAGTATGACTTTTCCTTTTACAAAAAAAAAAAAAAAAAGAAAAAAAAAAGAAGAGAAAATAGTATGGTTTTGTTTTTATAACCCATACGGCATCACATTAAATTGTCAGAGAAAAAACGTTTAAATTCTCCTGGATGTTGAGCTTTTGAAGGAAATATTCTGTGATCAGGCCTAAAAAATCAATCAACACTGCTGCTGTCTCTTTGTTAGCAATTCACAGAAAAATTGAACAAGAGGAGAGTAATCATTTTATCCCTATTCCTAAAAACAATGTTTAAAACACCTATTGGGCTAAAAGAAAAATTCTGTTTTCCATAAAAAACAGCCTTTAAGAAGTCTAATTAAGAAGTGTGTGTGTGGGGAGAGGGGACTTTTACTTTGCATGTGTGTCTGTGTCTCTGTTTGTGTGTCTTTTAAGGTAAGGATGCTTGCTGCTCTTTATAAAGATGCTTCTAGAGGGAAAGGAAGGTGGGTTTATACTAGTCTACAGTGCTGTTAAATGCATAGTCAGAATGCAGAGTGGCACCTTGAACACCAAAAGGGAGGATATTTTACACCTCAGTGGTTCTGAAAGGGTTTACACAGGCTTGAGGTGATTATAGAAGCATTAAATGAGCAAGGAACTGATGAACATGATCCAGATCATCAATAAGCAACCCAGATGTGCAGCACAAGTGTGTACAGAGATTGATGAATCCTTTGAATTGGGTAAGGGAAGCAGTAGGAATTTGACAGGTTATTTACTGACTGCCATAACCTTTATTACTGCTCCATGAATCAGCTAGCAAAAAGTTACATCAATGGCAGGCTTCATCTTAGGGCAGAGGCGCTACTGCTCCTGCAATGCCCTCCTGAGCTCATCTCTAGACCTGCACTCCACTCACAGTTATAAATGCAACTGTTTGTTGACCTTGTTAAAACAGAGTTTCTACCACAGCAGCTGAAGAAAAAAAGGGCAAAAGGATGCATTCAAGACAATATTGAAAACATCAGGGAACATGGGGGCTTAACACTTCACTCCCTGCTTAAAGCAGTCTATTCATGAAGTCAAAGTTCATCTATTTATTAAGTCATTTATTTCAAAGATATTGAGAAGTCTCTGGGTCTTTTGTGAAAGATGTTAAACACTATCATTACCCAGACAGCTTAGTCTCCCTCTTCTGAATCTAACTGATGAGTTTAAAGAAATTACCTTCTTCAGATACTCACTGACACCTCTCTACTGGAGGTTATAGCCCTCCCATGAGATCAAATTAAGTGAGCACACCTTGTGTGCTTCAATATGAACTTGACTAGGAGCAGCAATAATATATATTCTTCTGGCTGTGGTGCAGGATTATGAAGGTTCAGTACAGGGCTAGTACTGATTTACTCAGGCTTACGCCTACAATTTATACTGTACCATATTTATCAAAGCAAAGTACGAAACCTTTTCTAAGAGAGGGGAATTACTCCAGCTCAGGGAGCAACTTCGACTGCATGGAAATGACCAAGTGGCATAATTCAGGATGAGAAGGAAAAATGTTCCAAAGGAGTGAGAGGTCTACAAGCAACGTGGTGTAGTAGACAACAGAAGGCTACTACAGACCAGCACGGCATGGACACACAGAGCTACACATCACAGAGAGAATCATAAAAGGAGTTACCTTTCCTGTAGTCACAGAAGGACTTCTCTATAGAGACTGATGCACCAAAAAGTCCTTGAAATAATATCAGTCTGAAAGCTAATTGTGAGGACAAAACCTATGCGCCAGAACAGGGTATCACCCTTTCTATCTCTTGATTCCAAACTTTTCTTAAAACCCAACAGTTATCAAATTATAAATNGTTGCTTACTTAAAAGACACAGTAAGTCCATCTTAAATTGCTGACCAGTGTGTTGCCTTTCACATGTTCATTGCAAATTTTGGGCCACAGACAGTATTATCCCAGCAAGATACTGCAAGTGAGACTGGTAATCCATGCTTCTACCACAGCTGATCCTACTTCTCAGGGTAGGTTACCCAAAGTACAAGTGTTTTGAGGTATCTCTGTAATACTGTCTAAAGAAAAACCATACTCCATTTGTCAAACAAGTTGCAGCAATTTGTGTTCAACTGGTAGTAGTTTCAGCAATGTTAATCCTGTAGGTAACAGCTTGTCTTTTTACCCTGCATGAGAGGCAAGGGGGCAATAGAAAGGACTTAACTGTTCATTTTAATTTTGTTTGCTTTGCTCAGTCAAGCATAAACTTAGTTTCTAGATTAAAAGTAAGAATAAAATCTTAGTTGCGCTCTTAAGGGGCACATGCACTCATCCAGTCCACCAAAGACGGGGGATTTTGCATTTCTCTCCAATATCCCTTGGAGAAGTGGCCGCAGGAGAGTTTATCAGCCCCTGCGAACACATTTCACAGTTTGGTGTCTTTCCCAATGATGGAGAGTAACAAAGATGTCTCATTCCCTCCCTCAGCTGTGAGGGTAGAATATAAACAGAAAATAAGTACTAAGGGCTGCCATTGGGAACCTTTTCAAAAGCATGAGTTCTTTTAGCAGTTAAAAGATTTTTCAAGTACATTTCCTTCTCATGTACTACAGAGGTTATTCAGAGGTCTTCTGAAGGGCAGAAGACATAGGGTGTCCACCAGTTTGCAGCTCACAAGTATAATTTGCCACACAGCTCGTTCAGATTCTGAGATTCTTACCACTGTGTAGTCGTGTGCGGATCACGGTACTGGGTCTGGCTGACAGGGGGTTAACTTTCTTCACTGCAGCCTGTATGGTCCTGTGTTTTAGATTGGTTGCCCTAACAGTGTTGGTAGCACACCAGTGTTTTGAATACGGTTCAACAATGCTTACACTGTGTCAAGGCTTTCTCTTTTTTCCTGCCCTTGTCCCCACAGTGAGTAGGCTAGGGGAGAGGAAGTTAGGAGGGAGAATACTTGGACATTTGACCTAAACTGGACAAAGTAATATTCTACATTGGCTTTTGGCCAGGGTCAACTCATAACTATTGTGAAGATGCACAGCAATAGCTTTGCCTGTTAAAAATCATCACTAACCACGTAGAATTATATGCAACTCAGTCTCACAAGTTAGGAGTTAGCAGAAAAATTAATTCAAGCATAAACAAATTGGCTTGTTTTGCTCATCTGACTTTTGCAGGAAAAATTGTTCTAAAACTGATAATGTAAAGACTTGATGACAAATAAAAAGAGATTCAATGGAAAAAGAACAATAGCAGAAACTTCACATTTAAGAGGCAGATGACAGGAGATTTCTATTCAATTACATAGCAAGCTATTCTGAAGCATTTTGTTTCCAGCAAACAAAAGATAAAAGGATTTCATATGAGTGTTGATAGAATATTGTGTTAAAATAAAGAGGTAAGTACTCTAGGTATCTGTAGGAGGAAAAACTTCTCATTTGATCTGCCAACACTGAAAGAAAATACTCAAGTGAAAGATCAGATGACAAAATGCAAGGAGAAGAGAGTTTTCATAATTGCTGTTAGAAATGATTAAATGAAGTAAATACAGTACCAAATAAATTGTGTATCAGGGTAAAGTGCAGTTGAAAAAAAATAGTATATTAGACATGAAAAACAGAACACTTAAATCTCTTTTTTTTCTTCTGTGTAGATAAGATTGCTCATTTATAAATGTATCTTGCAAGATATTTAGTGTCTCTAAGACATTCCAATGGAAGTGTCAGGGAGCTTCACTTTAAATGGTACAGCCTTCCAGGAGGGCTAGAGAAAAGTAAAGGTGCCAACAAGACAGTGAGGCTTTTTGTATATAACAAATTGCACAATAATTGCTAATGACTGCATGTAAATAAGGGAGAAAAGATCAAGTCTGGAATGATGCTGACGGGCTTTAACAATTGGATCTCTCCCATGATCCATGTAAACATGAGCTGTTATTATCAGTAAAATAAGTCACTTATTCACAATCTTTTGAGTTACTCTGTGAAGGAGAAAAGTTACTTCAAGAACAGTCCGTCTTTGACTAAAATATGTCAAAGGCATGTGCCGTGTCTTTTTTTAGTGGGGCTGTGTGCAAGAGAGGGAAGAAAGAACATTGAATGCATATATCAATGGCTATTACCCAATGTTATAGATGAATGGGTGAATTCAGCCTTTTTGGTGAGAACAGCCAGAATAAGGTGCCTCATGTTATTCTTGTAGTAAATACATGTAGGGAAAACTTGTAAAAATTAAAAGAACATCATTGCCCTGAAAAAGTAGTGACTCTAGGAACAATAGAGACTTCCTCCTTGTCCATAAGCTCCTGCAGGAGGCTGTTGAAGGACAGCAAATCAGCAAGAACCAGCACTGATTTCATGTTCAACGTTCAGGGAGCAATAAGTCTATTATGGGTAAGATCACCCTCTTACTGTCATAACATACTTTTTATATGTATCTGTTGAGGGAACTTGAATCCAGCAGACTTCAATACCCAGGAGGTTTCTACTCTCCAGTGTTTGCTGATGTTCCTTTTTGTAGGTCCAGACAGCAGCAAAGTTGAGAACACATTCTACAGCAGTAGGTACACACAAACACGCACCCCCCCACCCCCCCCAATATACAGAAAAAATCCAGGGTAGTTGTGAACATATTCTTTACTGGTACCCACATAAACACCAACAGCAGTCACAAAATCTTGAGCAGCACAGCACAGATGCATTTGTTGTCTCCAGTGGATACAGGCTGAAGTACACTAGCAGGCAAATGCATACCCTTCCTATCTTGATCCACAGTCACATTCATACCCTCAGGTATCTTGAACTCTAGATCAGATCTTAACTACATCCAAGATCCATGTCAACACCCTGTTTCTCATTTCCTATTATTCTCTATTATTATTATTTCAGGGTCTTCTGATCCGTGACATTGTCTTTTTACCTGCCATTTATGCCTCATGTATCTGGGTGCTTACTTATTTTCCTCTCTTCTGTTTTTGTTTTTTACCCAATATACTGGCAAATACAGATCTCCATGTTTTCTAGGTATTGTCAAGTCCTTTACCAAACATATTTTTACAGTTTTTCACATGACATCTAGTCATTCAGGGCTTTTAGTGTTGCATGTTTAGCAACTCAGTCATTCAGCTACTGGTTTACAGCACATAGAGCCAATTGCAATGATTCTTACTTACTTTATAAGTAATTTTTTTTTAATAAAATACTGGTACCGTTTAAAACCGGATGTGGATTTAGTTACTTATACGTTTAGACATCAGTTTTCTTCTTTTGTTAGTACTATGACTCCAAAATCTTAATGTAATTTTTGTCTTCAAGGTAGAGAGTTCACAGACTATGATGATTTAAGTCAGGAAAGAAGAACAGTAGAAAGACTCATATTTAAATATTAATATTGACTAGAAGGTTGCAAATTAGCTATTTGCCCACACAATTTATCAGATAATTACATGCTTAATTTGCACAGGTGAAACACTGCTATTTGTGGATTCAGCTAAGGACAATTTTTAGCTCCCTCTGGCAACCAGAGAGTGTGGAAGAGTTGTTACGGCACATTTTGCTGGGTAAGTTCTGTTACATGCAGCCTTTCATGTTCAGTCTTCTGAATATGGGAAAAAATGATTGATCTTGGGAAGTGCAGCGTTGATACTTCTTTTTTTGTTGTTGTTTTTATGTGAAAAGTGAGAAAAGTAGTAAAGCATGTATGAACTTTGGCAGGGTTTTACTATCAGCCTAGGTATTCCATTACAATTATTTCTTGTGTTCAGGTTGCTTCTTGGAAAACAGACATGCTAGCTGGACTGAAAACTGTAATAGCCTGACTGCTCTTTGTCCACCTATATGACAACTGTGTATGCACAGGTTAAGTTTTGCTTATATCTTGATTCCTTGTCACAGATTAACCTCTGACTGCATTTTGCTGACTTGCTTGAGCTAATTACAGTTAAGCTACTTGCAGCTCCTACTACTGTGATTTTAAATCAAAGTAGTATTAATCCTGAAATTTATCCTGAAATGGAAACTAAAATCCAGTCCTGAATTTAGAGATGGCTGTCTCTGGACGCATTTGGGACAGAAAAATCAACAAGACTGTTGTCTTGTGCATCTTGATTTATTTTTAAAAGCTGGATGGAATTAATCTACATCCCAAGACTAGCTCAGGTAGGATTCAATTCTGCAAAGGCCTTGGAAACCCTTGACTACTTATGGACAACTTGGCAGTAGTATTAAAAACCTTTTAGTGTAAATGTGTCTTTGGAATCACTGTTCAAGGATAAAAGAGGAACCAAACAAACCAGAGTTCACTGTGAAAACTTTTGCAGGTGACATAATAAAACCTATAGAATTGTGGAGGGTTTTTGAGGATGGAGGCTATTCTTAGACTATGACATTCACTGTCATGTTTGAAGCAGAGCGGTCAAAACAAATGTGTCAGGTCATGCAGCAAGTGGTTTATCTCTGTGGAAAACATTAGAATAGAGAGGTCTGTGGTCTCAGAGATAGGCTCGTAATTAGGTATTGATTGCTTTTGCTAACACATTGTGTACAATTCTAAACAAATGTAAGATCGTTTCTGACTCCTTTCTTTTAAACCCAGATATTTGTCAGTGCATTCGTTTGAAAGATTACAAAATATGAAGCAATTTTTACAGTTGATTCACTTGGGCTTCAACTGATTTGGCTTCTATAAAAATCCTCCATTTGAAGGAAATGTCAGCAGTATCTCAGCTCCTGTCCACAACCAGGAATTTTACTTTAGATTACAGAAAAACAATTATCTTGCAAGGGAGTAGAGAAACTGTCCCTCCTTAAAGCTACAACAAAATTTTGAGAGCTAAGGTGGTTGTATCCTGGGTTTGGCTTATTGTAATGTGAAGCTCTAATCAACCTTCATTCTTATTGTCCCTGTTTTCTACCTTGTAGTCACAGTTAATGGAGACAGTCAAAGGGTGCTTTGCAATTTAAGTGCCTGCTGTATTCTCTGAATGCACAAACTGCCCTGGAAATTACATCTATGAGTGCAACTGCTCCCTTTACTGTGAAGAAGTGATATTTTATGTCTTCTGAAATGAGCCAGGTTGCAGACAACATATGAGATAACTCAGATTGGAAAGCAAAATAGTCTCCAACTCAAGTTCGAGCACAGTGAAGACAATTACTCCTTAGTGATCTCCAATCACACATACAGAAAGCATCTCAGAAGAGGATGGTCAACATTGTTAAAATTCAAGCTTTGTTTTGGGTTTGTGGGGGATTTTTTGGGTTTTGGTGGGTTTTTTTTTCATTTAGAAAGAGGCAAATGTATGTGTTTAATAACTGTGCACCACGGCAAACAAGTCCCCTGAAACTCCTTCTCCACCTGCTTTCTTAACTAGTGGGTTGTCTCTTGAGGATCAACATACACCTCTCCTTTCAGCATTGATGCATAAGACTGTAAAGAGTGGTACAGACTGCACCATTTGACACCCATAATCTGAGTACCAGAATCAAGGTTGCACTAGGAGCCACAGCTAAAAATGTTGCTGGAATCTGTTATAACGTGTAGCCCACCAGAGAATAAAGATTGTATCAAGCTGGAAGTTATGTGAACATGCTGAAAACAGGATTATAGGAAAAGGTGGACAAGATACGTAGTTTGTTTTAATTTCCCTTTACTTATTTCTTCTGTGGTCTCTACTTGTGGCAATTCCTAAACCTCTTTCAGATATTGTAGTGATTTAACCCCAGCTGATAACTAAGTGCCACACAGCAACATGTTCAATCACCCCTGGTGGGATAGGAGAGAGAATGGGAAGAGTAAAAGTGAGAGAACTGGTGGGTTGAGAGAAAGGCAGCTTAATAGGTAGAATAAACGTCTTGCATATAAGAAAAGCAAAACAAGGAATCCATTCACCACTTCCCATGGGGAAGTGGGTGTTCAGCCATCTCCAGGAATGCAGGGCTCCATCACATGTAACTGTGACTTGGGAAGACAAATGCTGTCATTCTCAATGTCTCCCTCTTCCTCCTTTTTCTTCTAGCTTCATAGGCTGAGCATGATGTTGTCAAATGGCCTGGAATATCCCTTTGGTCAGTCAAGGTCAACTGTCCTGTCTGTGTTGCCCCCCACCTTCTTGTGTACTCCCACTCTCCTCCCTGGTGGGGTGTGGTGAGATGCCTGGATGCTGAGCAAACCCTACTCAGCAAAAATGAAAACATCTCTGTATTATCAACCCTCTTTTCAGCACAAGTCCAAACCAGCCCCACACCAGCTACTGTGGGCAAAGCTGGCTTTATGCCAGCCGACACCAGCACCGACACACTCCTCTTCATTGCTTTGTTCTTTTATGGAGACAAATGGATGCTGAAGGTTTTGGTTGTCTTACTATTTGCATTCAGACAAGGTTGTCACTCCAAAACAATGCATTGATTGGAGATTGATCAGGTAAAAAGTCTTTTAAAATAGATGAAGAGTAGTTGTGATTTTGTTTGCAACATTTGGTTTTCTATGACACCTCGAAGTATAAAGGACTCGGTTCTGCTTCCAATTAACTCAGTAGCAAAACTCTCATTGACTTACAGGTCTGAAAGATCAGGCCCTAATTTACCAACACTTGTAATGCCCTGATTAAATTTTAAAAGTCCAGATGCTGAACTGATTTGCAAGCCTTTGATATTCTGGTGAAGTCAGTGTACAGGTTGGCAAACTGTTTTTTTGGCTCTTCATTAGGATCATGAAAATCCTCTAGCTGATCATATCATCTTTGCCTTATGCAGCAGAGAATTTCAGTCTGGTTCCCAGCTTGTCATGTAACGTCTTTTTTTCTCACTTCCATCTCTTTTCCCTGCAGATAAAAGTAATTTCTGAATATCAGAAAGTTCTAGTTAAAGAACAGAACTTCAAATATATATTCCTAGGTGTAAAACACTTGAATCACCACAAAGGAATGCAGAAAGCAAATTAACTGCATGAAGTACCTATTAAAAAGAAACAGAGAGCTCTGAACATCTTGATTATCTGCAATAAAAAAATTGTTGTTGTGCAGTATGAGAAAACACAGACAAATTATTTACAACTCTATACATTAATAATAGTACTATAATAATAATGGTGTTGCTGCCTGCTTATATCAGTTTACTTATCCACTTTCACATGCACTTTCCCATCTGAACAAGCAATTAGGTGCAAATTTGCAAGATTTCATTACAATTTAAAAATTTTCATTACATTTAAGAAACCTGAGACATCAACATCAGAACTGATATCTTCTACAAGTTAATACAAAGTGACGAGGGGTTTTTGAAGTTCTAATTCAAGATAACAAAGCTTTTGTGCTCAAAAACCCATCTCACTCTTATATAGAGATATTCATATTTACATGCATATATGTGTTAATCTGGTCTATGTCTGGACTAGAAAGTGACTCCATGGCACACAGATAGTATATGGCTCGGGCCCCATGATCACAGAATCACTGAAAGAGTCTCATAATCACAGAATGTCTAGTGTTGGAAGGACCTCTGGAGGTCATCTAGTCCAACCCCCCTGCTAAAGCAGGTTCACCCAGAGTACATTCCACAGGACTGCATTCAGGCAGGTTTTGAATATCTCTAGGAAAGGAAACTCCACAACCTCTCTGAACAGCCTATTCCAGTGCTCTGCCACTCTCAAAGGTAGGAAGCTTTTCCTCATATTCAGATGGGACTTAATGCATTTCTATCTCTGCTTGAATATTAAAGAGCAAATCTGGCCCACAGACAAAGAATTTCTTGCTATAGGAAACAAGGAAAATAGTCTTATGGGCAAAGTAAAAGAAAGCATGCTGGAGTGGTTTTGTTGTACAAGCACTAACAAAGTGCTCATTAAAAACATACAGGAATCTTTGCACAGAGTAACACCTTTGTGAGGAAAGAAATCTCTCATAAGTCCATGCAATGACAGGAGTCTCTGTTGCAAATATCTTCACAATGGTTTCATTAGACAGAATGGGTGGCAGTTCAAAACCAATATCCTGCCAATTCCTGATACCCATCTGCCCAGTGTACCCCACAGCAAGTATGAATCCATCACTGCTGAGCGCCTTAATATACAAAACACCTCCTAACTTTCTGTGTGCAAAACACTGTCCTACATGACCATATCTGCATCTCCAGCAAAGCTTTTACTGAGTAGTTACAAGTGTTCTGTGTAAGTTAGCTCTGTTATACAGCAGAAACATCTTGGACATACCTCTGAGATGGAGAGATTCCCTGCCCAACTCATGGAAGAATACAAATGGTGTCTATTAATTGCTCTGGACACAGCAGGGACTACCTGAGACAATCTCCTGGTCAGTCCAAAATTCTTACTTGAAAAACTCTTATAGCCACTAGCCAAATGCTTTGTCATGACAGTGCCTATGAACTCAGTCTCACACTCATTGTCCATGCACAAATTAACAGGGAGTTCCCAGACCACCCAGAGAATTGCAACATTTCTGATCTGATTATAGAGAAATCAGTCTCTTATGTCTAGGTTACATTTGTTCAAGGCTGAATTTAAATGACAGTCATTCTGAATTTCCCCCAATTTTCCTTCTGCTTCTACCACTAAGACAAACTGTCTTACTGCTCAAGTCCAAAGGGAAACCAGCAAATTACTTTATAATTTCTAAACATTGGAAGGGCTGAATTCCACACCTTCCTCTGAGGCTGCCTTGCTGCTGTTGCTTTGGCTGGAGCTGTCCATAGTCCCATGAGTAAGGATTCTTCTATATGCAGACATGATTGCAGTCTGGTAGAATGGTTAGGTTTTGGTTGGTTTGGCAAGACATCTGTGGTTATATGGGTCTCTGTATCAGCTTTCTGTGAAGAAGAACAGCAGTGAAGTTTGTGGTAAACAGAAACCCAGCAATGGAACCCAAAGGGGCACAAACTCAGGAGTAAAATTTACTTCAGGTCTCCTTGATAGTAACCTGTCATACTGAGTTTAGAACCTAGGAGACTATCCACCAGGTTGTCCTCTGCTGTATTCTGTTCCATCTGGTGAAATGTGAACCAAAACCAAAAATACCCAAAAACAAGGGAAAAAAAAAAAAGAAAGAGAAAAAAAAAAAAAAAAAAAAAAAAAAAAAAAAAAAAAAAAAAAAAAAAAAAAAAAAAAAAAAAAAAAAAAAAGAAAAAAAAAAAAAAAAAAAAAAAAGAAAAAAAAGAAAAAAAAAGAAAAAAAGAAGAAAAAAAAAAGAAAAAAAAAGAAAAGCAGGTAATTTTCCTTTATATGCCTAGTAACTGTAGATCATATCTTTGCAGTGATAAGTTAAGAAAAAATAGAATCCTTTCATGTTTTTCTAATTAACCTGTATTCTGTCAGAAAATGCTCATCCCAGGAAATTAAATATTTTGCTGTAACATTTTATCTTAATTTCCAGGCGGATAGTATGAAAGTTCAATTACAACTTTATTGTTCCAATATGTATTAAATATAATATAATTGAGTGTTGAAAACAAACCAAAAATTTAAGACTTAATCCAAACAAAATCCCCCAGCAAGATAAACTGAGTATTTCCTTCACAAAAAAAAAGAATAAATTAAATACTTTTAACTTTCTATCCCAGTTTAAAATGAAAGAGCATCTTAATACCTCACACTACAGTGCTGACTGTAAATTTTGTATTCCAGTCAGCTCAACCACGGCATTTCTTTTAAAGGCCTATAGATTGTCTAACTAGGACTGCTCTATCAAGAATCTAAGCTTTTACATTTGGAAAAAGGAGAATAAATCAAACTGAGAGAGCACCTGACAATGTTTTTTATTTCCTTGAAAGTTATAAGTGATAGCATTTCTTCTCATTTGTAGACAGAACAGCTGGAAAAAAACAGCTTTAGTTTTTGGTATCAAGAGTCATACATTTCAAACAATTCTGTTTTGGTTACTTTTCCACAAGTTAAGGGTAATCTAACAGACTTGCTTCTGTATAATGATGCATTCATTAAACAATCCTGCATTTTTCCAAACTGTGGCCTTGAAATCAGTGGGACTTGGATTATGCCCTAAATCAAACCAAAAATTTACAAACCTTTCAGAGGGTGCTGCATTTTCACATTTTGTAAAATAAGTGGAAACTCTAACTTCAAGATGACAGCTTGGAAGTTGACAGTTTGAGTAAATTTGGGAACTTTCAACTAAGTATTTTTACTGGGGTAATTCAGCAGTTGGCATCACTGTTTAAGAGCTTTTTGGAACACTTTTGACTTTGTAATATCCTTTTATTTTATGTGATAAAAAGGGAGTCTTTAATTTGTGGCATCTCAGGAGTATTGTATTTACCTACTTAAGGTCGAATAGATAATTCTGTGTATGAGTCAGGGTGAAAAGGAAAGGATTTGTGCGGTTTTTTTCCTCTCTTTTCTATCATCTTCCTACTGCAGGAACTCTTTTTGACTCAATAATGACATTTGGTGGTAATCCCAGAGGAGTAATAATTCTGCCTGAAGACTAAACCGAGTGAGTGGTGATCTCCCTTGCTGTCAATGACCTATAGATGACATTTTGTACCTAATTAATTAGATGTCTTTCTTTCGAAAGAAATGGCGAATCATGCATAATTAGAAAAGGCATCAAAGTTGGAGCTGTTGGCTCATTAATCTAATGGAGCTAGCCTGTGGCACTTAAAGACCATTTGTATTTCTCATGATGTTTGTGCTACTTTATGAGCAATTAACACTCTATATAAGACTGATTCTCCTGATAGTTTTCATTTTTCTCACACTCAAAGAAAATATTCAGATTAGTTTGGAATATAGTATGCGCTGTAACCTCTAACACTCATAAACATTCAGATATTAATGATTTACAACCTGGGCAAAAATTACGTGGAATCTAACACTGATTTTTCTTTTCTTTAGGCTAAACCAAGAACCGGAAAAAAAAGCCCTTCGCAGAACTTGAGAATTCATAAACAATAAATTTAAACAAAACATATATTCAAGGAAATGACAAGTTCCGTGATGTGTTTTTAGTGATTTTTTTTTCAGTATGAGGAGTGATAACCTCAATATTGGGTACACAAGTCCTTCTGTGTAAGAGTAAAAAGGGTATTGTGTTTAGCTTTCTTCTAAGTTGCTTAATATTAATTAAATTTTATATTTTAACAATGTTTGTGAAATATATCTAAAGACTTAAGACATATTGAATTTTTATAAAGAAGATTCATTTTCAGGCTTCTTGGAGCCAGTCCATTCTCAATGCAAGTGTTCCAGAAGTTTAAATTTCACTTTCCACCTACAACTTGCCAGATTGGTCTATAATCCCTGCTAATTATTTCTCTAGAGAGTCTGACTACTTCAGCTTTGCTAGGATTTGTTCCTGTAGAATGCCTGGTTGTTTCTTACTATAACCATGTCTCACAGAAAATAATCCAGGAAAGCTGAAACGTACATTATCGTGCTATGCAACGTGCTCAAAAAGACATCCAGCAACAGCTTGGGAAAATTAGACACCCCTGATAGTTTCATATTTTAATTTATACAAAACCATTTATCACATGCCTGGGCTGTTCAACACACATATGTGGATATGAGCATGAATATATGTTTGTGTGGACATCTTACATATGCTATAACCCAACAAGTGTACATTTTCGCAAAAAAAAAAGGGCTAGCCAAATATTCATCTTAATTAAAACTTAAAATTTCTATTTTGTCTTTCTTCTTTTTTTGTACAATTCTACTTCACCATGAATGTAAAGGCTACTAAGAGGCTTTATATACAAGTTCTCACTGAATCAGAATACATTTTGGAAATCTTGTGGTTTATGAATTTGTTTTTATATCTCAGTGGTGACACCTAAAATTACCCCAGGCACATAACAACCATATAACTGTATAGAATCATGGAATTGTTAAGGTTTTAAAAGACCTTCAAGATCAACAAGTCCAACTGTTAACTCCTAACACTGCTAAGTCCACCACTGAATGCTGTCCCTAAGTGCCACATCTAGATGTCATTTAAATACCTGGGCAGTGAGGAGTCAACTTTCCTGGGCAGCCTATTCCAAAGCAAGGCACACTTTTTGGTGAAGAAATTTTTCCTAATATTCAATCTAAACCTCCTTTGGACCAACTTGAGGTCATTTCCTTGTCCTGCCACTTGTTACCTGGAAAAGGAGGCCAACCCCCACCTGGCTACACCCTCCTTTCCTCCAGACTTAACAAGCCCAGCCCCCTCAGCTGCTGCTTGTTAAGACTTGTGCTCCAGACTCTTCACCAGCTTTGTTGCCCTTCTCTGGGCATATTCTATCACCTCAAGGTTCTTCTTGTAGTGAGGGGCCCAAATCTGAAAGCAGGATTCAAGGTGCAGCCATGCCAGTGGGGATTACAAGGGTATTATTACTGCCCTAGTCCTGCTGGCCACACTATTTCTGATATAACATACAACTATAATTTTATAGTTTTGTAACTTTTAGCCACTGAACTTATTCTCACTGTTTGAGTCCATACTCCATTATTTTTACTAAGTATGATAAATATTTACTATACCTACACTGGGAAAATTGCTGGCAAACCAATTTGTCAGTATGGCTCAGCAGTTAAAAGAGTCCTTGCCAAAGTTTTGATCTGGGTCAAGTATCAGTCTCCCAGAGTGGTTTAAGACAGCGCGCAATTTTCAAAAGAGTTCTCAAATGCACTGTTTTGGAATCTTAGATATTTTAACGTGGTGAATACAGGCAAACCATGTCAATTAGCTGTAGAATTAGGAAATGGATCCCAGCCACTCTTCTGTTTACTAGTACAGTTTTAGCTCTTTATTTTTGTGTGATAATAATTTGTTCTGGGCTATACATGATAGTCATAAAAAGTAGAGATTTAGATGTTAACCTTTGTATTCCACCAAGACAGTAGCTTATAAATCAATAAGCCAGGCTCTTTCTGCTTGAGCTAGCGGAGATTCTAAGACCAGTGTGGGGCAGTCTTTCCTCCATGTGACATTAGCCATCCCTCACTGGTTCATTTATGCTAATTTGCTGGCTCTCAGTTAATCTCCTTTCTCTTTCTGAGAACTTGAGTCCTCTTCTGCATCTGTACTTACGGCCATGCAAAATCTCCACGGCACTTTTCTTAGTCCGGTCTCTTTGTTCTCTGGAGAATGTCCACAGAAATTCTTATTTCTGTTTTCCCCTTCTCTCTGCTTCTTTCATTCCCCAGTTGCTGTCCTTGCTTCCCACTGTTTAATGTACTGGGTTTTTGTGGCCAGGTTTTGGTAACAGTAGGGTGGCTACAGGAGTATGTTTTGTGAGAGGCTGCCAGAAGCTTCCCCCATGTCTGACAGAGCCAATGCCAGCTGGATCCAAGAGAGATCTGCTGCTGTCCAAGGCCAAGACAATCAGAGAATGCAGTAATGCCTCTGTGATAATGTATTTAAGAAGAAAAACAAGTTATTATGCAGATGTAATTGCAATCAGAGAAGAGAGAAGTGAGAATAAGAGGAAAGAAGAACTATCCAGACACCCAGATCAGTGAAGAAGGAGGGGGAGGAGGTGCTCCAGACGTGGAAGCAGAGATTCCCCTGCAGCCCATGGTGCAGACCATGGTGAGTCAGGATGTGCCCCAGCGGCCCATGGAGGTCAACTGGGGTGCAGAGATCCACCTGCATCCCAGGGAGGAGACCCACACCCAAACAAGTGGATGCCCAAAAGAAGACTGTGACACCATGGCGAGCCCATGCTGGAGCAGGGTCCTGGGAGGGACCTGCTGACTTATGGAGAGAGGAGACCGTGCTAGAGCAGGTTCTCTGGTAGGACTTGTGACCCCATGGGGGATCCACACTGGGGCAACTTGTTCCTGAAGGACTGCATCCTGTGGAAAGGCACCCATGTTGGAGAAGTACATGCAGAACTGTAGCCTGTAGAAAGAACTCATATTGAGGAATTTCATGGAGAACTATCCCCCATGAGAGGGATCCCATGATGGAGCAGGGAAAGGACACCTCTTCCTGACCAGTGGCAGAAATAACCTGTGATGAACTGACCATAAACCTCAATCCCTGTCTCCCTGCATGACTGAGAGGGAGAATGTAGAGCCCGGGAAAGGAGGGGTGGGCAGGTAGTGTTTTCAAGATTTGTTATACTTCTCATTACCCTGCTCTGAATTTGATTGGTAGTAAATCCAGTTAATTTCCCCAAGCTGCATCTGTTTCATCCATGACAATAACTGGTGAGTGAGCTCTCCCTGCTCTTATCTCAATTCATGAACATTTTGTTATATTTTCTCTCCCATGTCCAGTTGTGGAGGGGATTGACAGAGTGGCTTTGGTGGGTACCTGCATCCAGCCAGTGTCAACCTACCACAAGTCCATCTTTGTTCCTTCATACAGTTTCTTTCTAATGCTTTTAGTCTATTAAATAATGACTGTCTGACTAATCCAGTTTCTCCCTACTGCTTGCTCAAAGGTTTTCTAAGAGCATTGACAAAACTAGAAGAAAATAAAAAAATCCACATCCATCTTTGTCGTCTTGCACTTCGGTATTTAATATCTCCTGTTCCCTCTTTCCTCCTCTTCCTTTTTTTCCTCATTCTCCCTTTTTTCTCCCTGCTCCCCCCCACCCCCTTTTTTTTCCTTTTTTCTTCTTCTTATCCTGCCTTTGCCTTCTCTTTTTCCCTACCTTGCTCTGTATTCACAAGTAAAAAGATCTGTTTTCTGTCTGAAAGTGGTTTCCTGGTCTGATTTGAATGCCTTGTAACATGAAACACTGCTCAGTATTTACAGGCTACTTATTTTAATGCAACAGTAAAATAAATTGGTATGTAAAATGCATGTCTAGTAAACTGCCAGTAGTATCTGTTTCCTTCAGGCTGCAATAACTCCTGTATGAATTGGTTTTTGTCCCAAATCTCTCTTCAGTCTTTGGGCTGCTCCGGAGCATCACTCTCTTGTGGATGTAAATAAATGGTGACTCATTAACAGACTGATGCAAACAAGTGTATTCTACAAAGGAACAAAACTAAAAACTGTGCTCCTTGGCCCTGACTTGCATATATAGCAGTAATGATGTTGAAATAGGCTAAGGTATTTTTGGAGAGAACAGATCTTGATGCCGTAGTTCATTCTGACTGTGTTCCTACTGCAAACTTCTGAAATGCACATTTACTAGTGTCTTGAGTGACATCTTCTGGAGAAAGTAAACATGGTCATTCCCAGTAATTTGCTAGTGAACTCTGACAAGAGATTTGTAGCTTCCATTCCTGCAGTTCTGGTTTTGGAAATGGGAGATTTATGCAGCAATTTTATTTCCTTTTCAAGTAAAGCGGAATCAAGATACAGAGATTTTCTTCCTCTCACAATAGTGCTGGCTGAATTGACTCAAAGGGCTTGTCTGGTGACATATTAACAACTGTAAAGTAGTGTAAAAATTTGTCTTTGTAATTACATCTTTTGACTAGATGTCTCCTGAGAACTGTGTAACCTTACCCTTCTTCAATGGCACTGGGGTAAAACAAAAGTGACTCTACAGAAATGCACAGAACAGAGCCTGAAAAAACTTGTCCTAGGAAAAATCCAGCTAATGGCCTATGAAGAATGAACAGATTATATTAACGTAATCTGGAAGGAAGAGATGATTTCTCCCCATGCTTTGGTCTCCTGAACTCTCTGGCTATGCCTTTCTGAATTATGCAGTGCACAGTAAAACTACCGCAGCATGGTTTACAGCTAGAAACTGGATTAAATAAAGATGCTACCAGGAATAATGTATATTCCAGAAATCAGGTGAGCTAAACTAAAACAAACTTTGATATTTCCCTACTGTGCACCAAGGACATGCACATAAGGTGAGAAGTGGTAACAGAAGGGACAGTTCTTCAATTTCATGTGCTCACAGAAGGCAAAAGTAGGCTTAAAAAATAATGCATCATTAATCTCTCAACTCATCTCTTAGATTTCAATTTTATTTTATTGATCATGAACCTGAAGATAAATTCTTTCAAGAAAAATATGATTGATTGTTTTATTTAACTGTTTCTATTTTTTTTCACAGAGCTGTTGCATACTGCTACAGGAGGAGTAGATGATCTCCAGATGTCCCTTCCAATCTCAAGAATTCTGTGATTCTGTGAAGGAAAACCAGGCAAACCTGAGATATGAAGAGGATATATATAGTTATATTAGCAATTAGGTGGAACTGAAGAAGGAAGAATATATTAGTCCAATAACCCTTAAATTATCAAGAGAATTCTGTAATAAAACCATTCTTGCCCTCCCCCAAATGAGATCACAGTGGTTATTCACAGTCACTGGGCTATCACAGAGGATAACTTTGGTTCTAGTCTTGGTTTTGAGCCCACATTTACCCTTATTTAGAGAAAATTCTCTCATACAATAAACTTACCAAAGAGGAGTTAGAAACTAAATTTTTGTTCATTACTAGACTCCAGAACATGCAAATGAATCACATATATTTAGGTAACTCCATGTAACTGAAAATATTTCTAAGATATCTGATTTATTGAATAGTTTCTAAGACAAATAATTGTTCCTTCTGTAATTATCCAGACAGAATTACATATACTGAATTAAAGAATTTTACATGCAGAAGAAAAATTGCCATTGTGTTTCAACTGATGTGAGTGAAAAAGCTCAATTTCCTTTCATGCTGTGTCTGCTCCATTTATGTTACTGCGCAGCAACAGGATCAAGCCTGGGCATGGGTTTTGATGTAGAAATGGATCATCTTTCATTTAAATGTGGCTCATTTCTTGTAAAGTTATTTTAGGTTGTTGCATAGAAGATTAACTAGTCAGATGAACTATTATTAAAGTGACTCCATTAGCTAAATTCAGCATTTTAAAAGAAGTCTGAGTCACCACTGCCTTCTATAATCTTTATTTTTGCTGTCATGCCAGTCTGAGAGCACAATATACACACTTTAAATGGTTTCAGAAGCAGAGAGTATAAGTTGCCTTAAAAAAATCTTTGCTGGATAAGTGTAGTGTCAAAGCATACTATATTATAGCCCACTACGGTACAGTATTTATTCCTGAGAGCATATGAGAAGAAAATATTAGACAGAAGTCTGAAACTCTAATTCATGTAGAGAGAAACAAATGAATTAGTAGGAAATTTAGAGGCATTTAAAGTTGCAATTTCAATTATAATGATTAAACTAAGTGCATAACTTTATGTTTTTAACTCAGGTGCTCTTTGTAACTGATGGTCCATCTATATCTCTCCATCTTCTACACTGAGAACAAAGACAAAATTATGTCTCTCAGTTCTAGGTCCTCTAAATCAATCCTAAGTCATTCACCTTTGGCTACAGAGGAAAAAATAATAGATTGTGTGAGTATATGTGTTCCCACTCTGTTTCGCCCGTTCCAAGTCAGCTATTTTTGAAAGTGTAATTTGAAGGTTTGTTAAGATGATTAAAGATTTTACTTAAATGACAGTGTGTTTAAGCCATAGCAGGTTGGCTGGAAATCATAAAAAGCCTCAGAAAGTCAGGTACACAGGCTTAAAGAGAAAGTAAAAGATTTGGAGCCTAATACCTTTGACTGACTTAAAAATTTCCAATCATGATACTGGCAAATCCACTTAGCAAAATCCATAAAGAACTATGCCAGTGTACTGGCCTTGCTAGGATAGGGTTAGTTTTCTCCATACATCTCATATGGTTCTATGTTTCGGATCTGAGACCAAAACAGTCCTGATAAGATACCAATGTTCTAGTGTTTGCTGACCAGTGCATAGCATCAAGGCCTTTTCTGCTTCTCACTCTGTCCCCCAGGGGATGCACAATCTATTGGGAGGAGTCACAACGTGGCAGGGGACCTGAACTGACCAAAGAGATGTTCCATACCGTATAATGTCATGCTCAGCAATAAAGGGGAAAAGAAGGACCTTTGAGGGTTAACCATCTTTTGCTAGGGAACAGGATGGGCATCAGTCTACTTGTGGTAGGTGGTGAATGATTGTTTTCGCATAATTTATTTATGTTTATTTCTCTTTTCTTCTACTTACCATTCACTTCTTAAACTTTTTTTTTCTTGACTTCCCAGTTTCTTACTTTTACTCTTCCTTTCCTCTTCCCCTGTTCCCCTGGGGGCATAAGGGGAAAGTGAGCAACAGGCTGTGTGGTGCTTAACTGCCCATTGGGATTAACCCAAAACAGCCAGCAAGTTTAAAGAACTACACTGGCCTAAAAATCAGAGATTTTTTAAAAAGTTACGATTTTGTGTAACTATTTTTTCCTAATTTCAGAATTGATAAAAAGGTTTGAGTTGGATTTTTTTGTTTTGTGTTGTTTGTTTGCTGCTGTTTTAGAAAATGGAATCAGATTGACAGCTGGAACAACAGTAAATTTTCAATTCAGGGAAAAAGAGCATCAGATAGTCATGTGAATCTTTATAAAATATACCATGTATCAACAGATATGGAACAAGACTACAAGATCTGACAATGTTGCAGCACCAAGTGCTGTCAGAATTATCAGTAAGAATACAAATTCCCTTTTTATCTCAAAAAAGAGCTGGTCAGGGGTCTGAGGAAGAATATACTTTTAAATCATGCTGCCAAATACACCTTCCCACTGTGTTGTGGGATCATCTTGAAAGTCTCACTCCACAGCAATTGCTACTGAAGTACAGAGTAGGACTTTTCTTTCACCTATCTAGTGTAAAGTATTCAAGACATTTGCTGTCTTCAAGAGCATTGCAGGCTTTCAGCAAATGATCATCCCCAGCATGTTTTGTCCGATTTCTATTACCAGCTCTCAAACAATAAAATGGATGTTGCAAGACAAGGACTCCAGTGAAGGCTAAGAAGTAGGAGCTGCACCCATACTGCTTCTTTCAGCATGTCATGGTTTAATCCCAGCTGACAACCAAGCACCACGCAGCCACACACTGAATCACCCCTGACGGTATGGGGAGAGAATCAGAAGAGTGAAAGTGAGAAAACTTGTGGGTTGAAATCAAGACAATTTAATAAGTAAAGCAAAAGCCACTAATGTAAGCAAAGCAAAACAAGGAATTCTTTCACCACTTCCCATGGGCAGGCAGGTGTTCAGCCATCTCCAGGAAGGCAGGGCTCCCTCACACATAAGGGTGGCCTGGGAAGACAAACACCATCAGTCTGAGCACCCCCCACTCCCTCCTTCCTTCTTCCCCACCTTTTAAATGCTAAGCATGACACCATACTGTCATGAATATCCTTCTGGTGGCATCTGCCACTACTTACAGAATACTTTAAAAATTCCCACTGTCACCTGAAAAATTCATTATGCAAACTTAGATGATGCCACACCATGGATTGTGTGATAAAGATAATAGTGAATTCTCTAATAACAACATCCTGTGGACCTCAGCTAGAATAAGTACGATTCTACAACTTCTTAAGTGAAGGCTATAGGATCAAGCAGGTGTGGGCCCACATACATTTTTCAGATATTTTATTGCAAGAAATTAATTGAATTTTGTTGTGTCTATTTGTCATTCTCAAAGTTCAAGATTTTCTTAAACATCTTGAACATTTTGGAAACAATAGCTCCTTTTGATTCTAAAAATAGAGGAGATTCTTATGCCCTGTGATTCAAATATTTCTACAGGCTTTGTGAGAGGATAGAGGAGCTCAGTTCAGTTACCTAAATTACTTGAGAAGTATCTCAGCCAGGTTTAAGGTGCCAGCCAAGGGCAACGTGAGTCTCTCATAGGTTCGGCACAATATTTACCTCTTTAATAAAGTGAAGCTGCTGGATGTGAGATGTCTCAGAGAACTTGAAATACGGTGTTTAAGGTAATGTCTAGCCATCTGGCCTGCTCCAAAACCATCCATATATGCTCGATATCACTAGAGCAGACAGAAACAAATAATGGATTTAGAAAACAAACAAACAAGGAAACAAACAAACATACATTTTTAAGCAAATATTTTCTTTTCATAATTACCAATCCTTCTCTAATAGTACTGGAAAACTCTCGGATCTGAAAAAAACATTAATTGTAGGCAGAGCTGATAATTTATATGTAGAAGATAGGTTTTTCAGCTGTGTAATTTTAAGAGCTTTCTTGCTTTTTTCTTCTTTTTCTTCCTTTGTTTTCTCAGCACACATGTTTAGTATTAAACTTATAAATATTGTAATCTCTATAAATGATGCTAGAACCTTAAATTTCAAAAATTCTCAAGATTATGGCTCCTCAATATCTCTCTTTTTTCTGTCAGACTTTTATACAGGTATCATTGTTGTAGAAAGCACTGCACCATCTTCATCTAGTTATTTCACAGTATGTTTATGAGGTAATAAAAGAACAACTTTTCTGATCGAGAAATCAGTGTAAAGAGAGAAATTCACATATAGATTAATTAATGCTACTAATAAAATTATAAAATCATAGTAATCAATTATTTCAGGTTTCCGTCATAATGTATATGAAGAACTGGACTCCCAAGGGAAAAAATCTTCAAAAATCAGCTGTTTATACAGCCACTCCGAGCCTTGAAATGAAATGTAAGAAACAAGGGAAAAGTTCTGCTGAGGACTCTGATTTGCAAAAGCTACTTGTACCAAAGGCTTATTCAATTTTTTTTCCTTCAGATTTGTTGATGAGAAAGAATTCACAGTGTAAACTTTACAAGATTCAGGACACCCATGAAAATAAATTACTACAGGGAATCTTCTGTTGATTCATTACAGTGACTTACTACAGTCTTTTCATTTTTGAGCAACAGAACAAGAACAACAGAGAACTTTGCAAAACTTCATCAAAGAAGTATCTCAACATTTTCAGGAAAGAAAAATTAATCAGTTGTAAGACAATAATCTCTCTGAAGTACAGATTTAGAACCACAGGATAAAATCACCACAGGCAGATAAAGTGCTAGAACTCTAGTGTTTTTACAGCACTCATCCAAAACATCATGATTTATTTAAGGCTTCTTTTTCTTTCTTTCACATGCCCTGTAAAATACTTAATTAGGCAATTCACTGGAATCTCACGTGAGAATTTGAGCCTATGCTTCTATGTAATTGTACAAGCTATTATTTGATAGTGAAGTGTTTACCACAATTTTATTCTGGTTCTATGTCAAAGATTGTTTCAAAAGCAATTTTTTCAATGAATTATATATTCTTGAGACTCAACCTTTGACTAAGAAATACAGCATCTATTGATTTGGTGGATTCTAAAAGATTGTGTTTTATTCATAGGATGATATTTTATTTGGAGTCACTGCAATTTATCTACTGAGTTATCAATTCATCCCTATCTTCACTGAAATTAATTTTTTTTGTTTTTTTTATTGAATAACTTTAAGATTTCCAGCTCTGTTGTGACTGTAAAAGATATTTATTTGAAAAGGCATGGAATTATCAATAGGAATATAAACAAGGCAGTCCTTTGATAGTATCCATACATTTGCTCATTTTAGCTCATCAAGATAAAGCTGTGAACATAAAAGGAATCTTTCCAGCTTGCATTTATCAGGTCTCACTAAACATAAGGAGAACAACAACAAATACGTACAATTAATTGCACAGCCAAAAATAAAACAATGAAAAAGTGAACAGAGATAACATTTCTTTTCTGAATTTCTTTTGCTGTCCACCTAAGAACATAAAATTGTTTGTAAAATCTTACATGCCACCTGTATGGAGTACGGAAATCCTGACTCCTCTTTGACTTGTTTTTTTATCATAAAGACACCCCTCCCCCTCCCCCCAAAACAAAGAAATAACAACAAAGTAACACCCTCCTTCCAAGCACATGAAGACTAACATCACTTTGAATAAGTTTTGGACCTTTAGTAAACACTTAAATTAAACATTTAAAATTACAAGTAGACATCTAAAATCAACATTAAAACTTCAGTTTTTTAGGCTGTACTTGAATCCTGTGCTTGAGATCGAACAGGATGAATCCCACCTATGAGCAATTTCTCTGTTATCTCATATCTCCAGACTTCTTTGTTACAAACTATACACACAGTCCTAACTGCACTCCCTGAATATTTTCAGAACTCCAAACTCCTTTTTATGATTTGGATAATTTATAATTATCTAATTAATAATGAATAAAAATGAAATTTCAACAGTTCAGATGAAAACAACCACTATGTGGCTGGTAGACAATGACAGACAATCTAGTTTCCAGAACAGTTCATCTAAGTAGAACTCTCGGTTTGGTTCATGGGTTTGTCCAAGGGAGAGTTAGGTGTGATTTTGCTCTTCCTAATCTGGGGAAAGCTGTTCCAGAAAACTGGTTGCTTTTGGAACTTTCAGCATACAATGACAACATTGAAGTCAAAGAACAAAGAACACAGCGAGCTGGAAGAGGAAGGAAAGGGGAAAGGATATGACAGTGTGCTTTTCTGTCCAGTCAAAGACTTTGCACCTATCAGTTCTATCATAGAACTGTAGATTGCAGTTTTGGTGATATTTTCTCATGCTTGGCCAAGGGCACAAGCTGGCAGCTGAGAGTGAGCCCAACATTCCCTGACCGACAGGGCACAGTCCCACAGGGTCTGAGCACAACAGGCTGTGCCAGGCTCTGGCAATCTACAGCACATCACACAACACAGCACAGGATGCACCAGGACAAAGGCAGTGATGAAAAAGAGCAGATAAAGGTAAAGGCAGGGCTGGAAATAAGTGCACCTGCAACATAGCTCAGGCAGGGACTGAATGCCTGACTCAGGGCTGTCATGAGCCCCTGGTGCCATGGGAAGGAAAGCCCTGGGTGAAGTTTGTCAGAGACATGAAGGTGTACTGATGTCTCCAGGGCCCTGATGCCCCTATATGAAACAGAAGGCATTTTCTATCTGGAAACAATGAGTGGCTTGCCACTGATCCCCAAGGTGAAGGTGGGCATTTTATGCTTCTCTAGTACTTACTAGAGATTGATGTGCCCTCATTTTTTCAAAAGCATTAGTTTCTCAAACCTAAGCTTGTTGGATCAATTGCTTTCTGGATGACTGGAATGGAAGGATTGTAAGTCACAGCTTTTATTTATGGCCTTCGGTATGGATTTGTCTCATATCTAACTGACATAGACTCTGCTTAGCTTGCAGGTTTCTGAAAAATCCATTCCTTAGGCACTTGGCTCTTCTTTTTACCTCATTGGGAGCCAAAACATTTATTGGCTGCTGAATTTTCCAGGAAGTAAGCTGGCAGCAGATGAGGTGTTGCTTCTCTAGTTTAGTGGAACTATGCCTAAGCACCTTTAAAGAACCTGGCTTTATATGTGCATCCATAAAACAGAGAAAAAGGAAAAAAAATTCCTGAATTCATAAGCTATAAGAGTAAGCACATTTAAATTTGCAAGGTCTTCAGATACTGTGATATAGAGGCCACAAGGAGATGTTTGATAAGAAGAAACTATGGACAAGTTAAAGATCAGAAACAGCTTTTTAATTGCCAGCCAAGCTGAATACTGAGCAATGTACAGGTACTTTGAACAGTTCCCAGTTACTCATTCAATCAATTAAGTGAAAAACTGTTGAGTAAATCTGAATACTGAATTAATCTGAAGAAATTATGATTTGCCTATAGACATTTTGAAAATGGAAAAGATTAATTAAGGCAGGCATTTATTTCAAATTATTTGCTCAGCTGCTGTTGCTCAGAGTTCAGTGAGATTTGCATATGTAACTGAGATATTTCAATACAGGCCAGGGAAAAGTATATTTAATTTTTTTGTTGTTGTTGTTGTTAAGGCAGATGCAGATTAAGAAAATGTACAATGTATAATGTATAAAATAGCTAGCCTAGGTTACTTGCTAGATAAAAGAAGGGAAAAGACTGGCATTTTTAAAAAAGCAAACAAAAAAACAAAGCAAATTGATTAAAAGAAAATTAAAACATCTACATAGCTGATGTACATTTTCTGTAGGAAGTGTCTGATTTGTATCTGTTAGGATATTTTTTAAGAGTAAGTTTTAAGAAGACTATACTTTGAAATCCAGTGAGCTCCAAAAAGTTCCATATGACTATGGCAGGTTGCAGTCATGCAAAAGGACACCTCTGGAGCACAGCAAGGGAGAAAGAAGTATGAGACAGACTCACCAGGGCTGTGAATCTTGACAGGGGAACAAACAAGCCCTACTCAACAGGAAGTCTCGGAGGGCCAGTAGACTTATGATGGGTTTCCTACTTAACTGATAGGAAGATCTAGCAATCAGTGGCACAAGAAGAAGGACACAAAGACAGGAACAAGGCAGGGAGTGGCAGGCAAAAGCATGCAAAAAGGGCTTGAAGATGGTTGTGTCAGCATAGTAACAGTGGTGTTGAGCTAGGAAAAATGGCACCTTGTCCCGGCTGATTCAGGTACCTCCAGGGATAGCAGTCTCCTCAGCCAAAATGGACTTCCTGGGACTTTCCTGCCTGAGGCTGCAGGGAGTGTTGGAAAACACCTTTACGTGAAAATTTATGTGAATGTCTTCTAGGATGCACTTATGGGTGTGGAGTGAAAAGCAGTTATTAAAAAAAGCAAAATAATGAAACCAAACTAAAGAAAACTGAAGTATGTGTTGAGGTGTAATGTGTTGCCACAACATAATGTGCTGCTGAGCCACAAGAACAGATCCATGCAGAGCACTAGAAGTGGAACTGAACCTGTCCAAGGCCTCCAGCACACACCAGCATCAGCCATGAAGGCTCTGCCTTGGAGCACCTCCAAGACAGCAGTGGCTTCTCTAGGCAGACAAAGATTATAAGATTATAGTAAACATTTGCTAACTAAAAGAGCCCTTAAGGGACTTCCAAACACCTGCCAAGAAGACACTTGTACCTCCATATGACCCTCTGTTCGTGACTAAACAGCTGGGTTTTGTGTCCCAGCTGTGCCCAGAGAAAGCAGTGGAAAACCCTGGGCAAGCTGCTCTAGCTCAGAAAAAAGCTTTGAGCAGGGGTTGGACCAGCTGAGGTCTAGTGGTCGGTTCCAACCAAAATTCTTCAGCAGTGCTTTTAACAATCTGAACTGAGCTTTTACTGACAGATTTTAACTTTCCCAGTTTATAGTAGAAAATTCTTTGGGTTTTAGCACTCAGTACTGCTTACAAACATTTAAGTGCTGGGATCCCAGTGATCTATGACGTGCCATGCTTAAAATAACAACTAATTATTTTGGCTCTTTGAAGGTGAAACATGGATGAGGAAGTAACCCATTATTGCTAGTCTGAAAGAACAGAGGCTGTTTTACAAACATACATCCTGTTATTCACATTCCAGCATTCATGTGTAGGCTGTGCACTCCAGGTTCTTCATCTCTAAAGCCAGGACACAGATATTAGATGTTGTGAAGAGCTTTTATATTGAGCTTTTGCACAAAAGATATATTTAATTTTCACAACAAGCAAGTATGCATGACAGGTGCAAAATATTGGTGACTTTATTCCCTGGTTAGAGAGAAATTGTATCAATCTATTCACTGATTAATCAGCTGGAGACCTTTGCTAGCTATTGAAATGCCAGTGTTGACATTGTAATAAAAGACCCAGCTCTGGGTTTATGTTACTTTTTTTTTTCACTTAAGAATGCTAATGAAAATTGAAGATGCCATAGGCCAGCATTATTTTGTAACTAAATAAAAATAGCAAGTCAAGTGAACTGCAAAAGATTTAAGTAAGTTATGAGAAGCTGTATATTAGGAGATTATTCTATGCTAACCAATAAGTTAATTTAATTAAACCATAAACTTTCTAATAATAGACAAAAGGGAACTAGAAATTTACTCAAAAAGTAAAAGCTTCATCAATGAATGCAAAACCTGATATTGAACTAAGAGAAAAAGTGTATTAAAGTGCCTAGTTAGGGTTTAAAAAATACGGTAGAATTCCATTTGTACTATATGTAGAACAACTTTTTAGCTTCTGGAAAAAAAAAATCACTTTTGTTCTGACTTTACATTCACCAATTTTATCAAAAATTTTTAATTTTTAAATAGGAAGAGGTTTATGGCTTAGTATCAGTATCAGGGTTCACATTAAATACTTTGATTCCTTTTTCAGCCTTAGTTAAATATTTTCTTTCCCACTTTTCTATTTCCACTTTTGTTAAAATGAATTTTATAATTACCTATTTCATAAAATTGTGAGATGGAGGACTTTAGACATAAGCATATTTTATTCCATTAAACCAAGAAAATGAAAACAAAATTTAAAAATTTTCTACAAGGAAAAATTCCCATGTTCTGATTTGTTCACAATACATAATTTGATCAATTATTTTTCATTTTAGGAGCTCAGCCTGCAGGACACAGAATAAATCTAGTTTTCAACCATGTTGCAGTAATGTCCTAGGCATGACTCAGAAAAAACAGTATTTTTAGTGGTGTGTAATATCTTAGAAAACAAGCCAGCTTTTTACACTGATAATTAATGAAGTGTGGAACTGTATTCTTTGGGGTTTGCAAGTCAGATAGATGTTTATCAAGAATAATGACATATTCCCGAGTATCAAGTTTCACACATATTTGGTTTCCACTGAGTGTCATCTCCAATTTATTGCAAGACGCTGTATACATGTTTGAATAGTATTCAAGGGAACTAATATGATTAGAGACAATCAGAATTGTTTATCTCTGAAGTGAAGACCAAAAACCTTGAAATCTTGCAAATCACTAGGTAATAACAACACAGAAACCCATTCTCTATTCTCCTACATCATTCCTTGCATTCTGTGCATCCAGAGGAGCTGAGAAGGCGAAGAAGAGAGACTGAAGAAGGGGAGATGTTGTGAAGAATGGCCAGGTTGAAATTCCTCTGGAAAACTCCTAAACACATATGATTTCAAGGAATGCAACTGTAGCTCTGTTAAACTCATTGAGAAATTAAATAGATTTTTAAAAATTAAAATGCACTTCAATTAGAACACACAAAGTTTCAGAATCACTTCAGGATGAAATAAACTGTCACTTTCACTAAAGATATATCCCTCATTCCCTCAGTTGCTTGCCTCTAGCTTCTATCACCTTCTAAATGCCAAGTGCATGAAGTTCCTATAGCTGCATGATCAACTGGTCTGGTTAAAAATATTTTTGCCTCTGGGGATCACTTTTCTCAGCAGCAGCTAAAATCCAGGAAATGAAAGGTGCATATCCATAATCATTTCAACAAATCTAAATTGAGACTGCTGTGATCTCAGCTGCCTTTTCCATCCCCAGCTGTGCACTCTCCTGCCTTGCACTGGCGCTATGTCTTGTGTAATCATGTATTGAAACATTATGGGAGCTGAACGGATGAAAATTCACAGAGTAAAAGAAAAAAAAAAAAAGAAAAGAAAACGCTCCTTGGTCCTTAGCTGGATCAGTTTATGGTGTGGGTGCCCAAGCCCTCAGATAGTAGAAGTTAGGGAGAGGAATAAATAATAGGAAAAAATTAGGACATTGACAGGCTAGAGAGTTTAGAGATTACCTTTCTGAAGCAGCATATGGAGACATTTTTAGCTCTGTGGCTAAAAGAAGGCAGAGTTCAGATAAATATACTACAGTATAAATACCTAGGTATTTTTCTTTTTGTTCTGTTACAGTTCTGCATAAAACTGAAAAATGGAGGTGAGATACTGGGCATCAGCTGATACAGGGATATCAACTAGGATACAGTAGGAACTGGAACCAGTTTGAGAGGGTGGCATGAGGCTCTGTGTTGAATCAGAGCATCATGATGCCCCTTTGGCTTACACTAGCAGCAAAATTCCCCACTAACAAGGACTTGGATTATCAATTCAGTTTTGATGTTGCGATTTTTAAACTAGGACCCCTATAGAAACCTAAACACCTTTAGTCTTCATTTCATCAAACTATGAAAAGGAAGTGATTTTGAACTCTCTTCTCTCCCTTTGCAAAGTAAAATACTCCTGGCAAAACAACACACTGGCCATTTGTGTTTTCTTAGAGTAATGCCAGTATTTCCCAGCTTCAGGCATGAGAAGAAAGAGAAAAATCCCTGCTTGTAGTTTTGGATCACCTCTGCACTGTAATGGACTTGCCAGGCTGTTTACAGCAGCTTTGGGGCAAGTTTGCACTTGGTGTGGGAACAGCATCACAAAAACTTGGCCCTCCATCTTCTAATAAAACTAAAGCTCTGTGATCAAGTTTTTCAGTTGCAGCAGCTGCATCAAGACAACAGAACAAAAAGAAAATGAAGTGTAGAAAAAAGGCAGACATGGAAATATCACCCGTATTCTTTAGTGAATTTCCACTACCCATTATCTGCTTAATTATCAATTCCTTTCTGCTCACTTCAGTGACAATATCAGCTGCCTAGCGTGGTAGGAGACGTGAGCATCCCAAAATGATGTTAAGTAGGCAAGCTAAACTGTAACACTGCATTAAATATTTCCTATTTCGGCAAGAATATGGCTGCATTTGATCTCACTGAAGTCCCCGAACTCTCACTTCACAGAGGTTTACCCAGGCTCTAAATCAACGAAGCTGAGGACATGTTGCTTTCTAACAATCTGTTCCTTCAAGTTAAAAACAGCTGAACATGATCTTGCTAGCTCCCAGTGTGGTGCTGCGGCTGAGAGGGCTAATGTGGCTGCATAATCAGGGGAATACTCAGCTGGAGTGGGGAGGTTATATTACTGACATAACACCATAAATGTTTATGTTTACTCTGAGACTCGAGGTGCAAACTGCAGTATACACATTCCCTAGAGAGGCAGCTATTCTCCATGACTACAATGTTTAAGAGAATGGTAAGAAAACGAGACTGTTTACCACAGCAGGCAGAAAACAACTCACACAGATTCTGATGCCAAACAATAAGATGCTAGGAACAGAAAATACTGATGACTGCAATGTTTTTGTTAGTCTCATGTCACACGTACAAGCTTTTCCTACAGCAGATTGAATAATGGATGAGGAATAAAAAATATGTGTACAGTGAGAAATACACTGTACTGTACTGTACTGTATTGAAATACACAATTCTGTATTGTATCTGGACTTACTGGTCTCTTTAGCCTTCTTGGAAAAAAGGTTTCTGTACACAACAGTTAGCTCAGAAATACTTAGTAAATACACAAGAAGAACACAGAAGTTACACAGAAAGAAGAAAGAGAAAAAACACTGCTATATTTAGATACAAATGTGTAAAGAAATACAGAGCATGCAGAGTTTGCGCTCCTATTTCAAACTTCTCTTCCAGTTCCTTTACCCCAATGGAAAGAAGCACTACCTTCTTCTGAGTGTGGTAACAATGCCAAACTTTGACATCAGCTTTTCATCAATCATCTCTATTTGCAGACAGAAACAAACAAGCAAACAAACAACTAAAGCCACAGTAGGGGAACCACTTCCTGCAGGCAATTCAGCAGGGTAATGAATGATGATGGATATAGTCAGAAATCCCAACCTTGTTTTCCCAGGTTAATATTTACCCAGTAGACCATGCTGGTTCTGTGAGATCACAAGTGCATTTTGTCTTTGAAGCATGTTATCTATTACCTTTGAAGGGGCTTCTTTCAATAAAATACAAATCAAACACATCTAAAATAAATCAAACACGTCAAGGCTTTGAACCAGATCCCAAGTGGTCCTGATAGCATACTCTGCATTTAAAAATGTGCTGATAACATAATTTACATTTACAAATTCTGCTAGTCTCAATGGGAGTTAAGGATAGTCAGGATCTCACTCAGGATTTGAACCCAAAGTAAGATAAAAATTGAAAAACCCCAACAAAACCCCCCAAAAAACTACACATGGGGCATGAAGGTGAGAGGTGAAAATACACTGTGAGCTTACTCTGCCCCTTATATTGAAAACAGCAGTTGGACACAGGCACAGTCTGAGTGCCTCATCTTTTAACTGTAAAGGGGTAAAATTTAGACCCTCAGGCTTCCTATTCTTGTAAGTCAAAGATGCTAATGATGTGTCTGCCTACCAATGCCACAAAGAATGCAACTGCTGAGACCCTTTCTTTGAAGCAAAGTACAATTCAAAAACTTTCATTTTGTCATTTAAAATCCCTGCTAAAGCTCTGACATATTTTCTGACCTCACATACGGTGCTATAATGTAATCCTAGTGGGAGCACCAGAAGTTCAAAATCCACTAAACCTGATAAAAGAGTTGACATAATGCTGACTTCTATAATTAAAAAATAATTTCAGCACGACACCTCAAACCCAAAATATGTCATTACCTGCCTCTTTATCAATCAGGCAAGACATAATTAGTCTATTCAGTAATTTTTAAAATGGACATCTCCACACTCTTCCACAGATACTGAAAGATCCCATGGTGCTCTGCTGAAATTTTCAACACCTTTAGCTTGAACTATGATAAGCACAGATGATTGCCAAATTGAAGACTTTGTTTACAGCTACTGCACTGAACATCTTTTAGAAAAAAGGACGTTACCGAAGAAGGATTATAAATTAGATGATAGCATGGTTCTGAATGTGCAGTTCAATGTCAAGATATTACATCAGTCAAAGCAATTTGAGCTTTGAGGTATTCATTTTTTTTTCAAAACATGCCATTTATATCCAGTAAACAAGGTTATCAGCTCAGCAAAATACTTGTTGCAATAGAAAATATCATATTGAATCATCTGATGATTTAGGCATTCACCTTTATTATAAAAGGTTTTAAAAGATGAAGAATAAAATTTGCACTGAAAGGTGACAGTAAGAGATGTGAAACCACCAATTTTCTGTCTCACATTTGGCCAATTTAAAAATGAAAATAATAGCCTCATTAGCTGTCAGTCTTCAGAGGCATGAAATTCATGTTAAAGATATGTATCTACTGTGTGAGTTATCAAGAACACAAACCACCAGGAATAAAGATTCTTTCTCATTTAAAATATTTGTGTCAAAAGAAGAAATGAAAGATTGGACATGACAGAGGTGAATGAAGCTGTTGTTCTTTTAATTTTATTTAACTCACCCTGCATTGTTATTCCTCTAGATTTTTCTTATCCAACAGCACCACCTCGTGACAGTTTAGATTTTAGTGTTTGGGTTTCCACACACACACCCCCTCAACAAAACCTTTCTTTAGTGACTGAGGTAGATAAAATGCTGAAAATGTTAAGTATGATTAAGAATGCAAACAAACACCACACCAGTGAATCGGTGGTCCCTAGATCTTCAGTCTATAGTCTTTGGGAAAGTTTTCTAGTGCAAAGATGTCTTTTTTAATGTGAATATAGAAGAATATACCTACCTAAATTAAAATCAGTATGCTTAAATATTTATATTTACATATTTAACTGGTATTTAGTGCTGTAAAACAAATGCTTAATGTCTAGCTGATTCTTTAAAAGAATGATTATTATTGCTTTGGTGATGGTTTCTGAGACTATGTATGAGACACAGGTGCCCTATGGAAGATAAGATCTCTGTAGGATTTCTCATTGGCAAGCTATTAGTAGCATCTCACTGAAGTAGCACCATTTTGGACCTTCACTCTGAGGTACCACATTCTATAAATCCCCTGTTCAGGGAGCCCATAACTCTGATCTCAGTCTATTAGCCAAGGGCCAAAATCTTTTACTGGCTTTTGCAAGCTCTATCTCTCCAGCCTAATGAATATTTACCCAGACTAAGCACAGTGGAACTGATTGAACAGGGTGGACTGAAATTACACCATTGCAGAACATGTCCTTAGTGCATTCCCATCGGAAATGGTGAGGTAAAGAATGAAATTGAGTCTTGGTTTCCTATATCCTAAATGGATTACTTAATCACTGAGCAATCAAAGAGGAGCAGGGCTGAGGCCTGTGCTGGCTTAAATCCAGTAGCTATTCTGTGAAAGTATCTGTGAAATGAGACCAGGAAGCGGAGATTATTTGTGGATATGTCAGGTACAAAAAAAGAACTAAAAGTCTCTGAGTGCTTCCAAGACAAAGGCATTTCTGCACATGCTTGTTAGAACCTTATTCAGAAAACACATATGAACAAAGGGTGATAGGAGTAAAGTAGCTCTTTGGATTGAATTTTGGACTCCAATTTTGAAATCTAAAATGTCAGCCAAGAAAGGAAAAGACATCCAAATAACTTTATGAGTCTTCCTGGTTTTTTATATACATTAGAAGTATTATACCAGAATAAATTTCAGGGGAAGCTTTCAATGTTGTAATGATGAACTTAGTTTCTTCTAATTCTGGGAATTTCATAAATCTCTCCCTTTCCTGCTCTTCTTTTACTCCATTTATTAAAAGGAAAGTTCAGTGCAATTTAATATGATTTTTATATTTTCAAACTTTCAAGTGAAGGTATGCCATAGAATTTTATTAAAAGAAATCGTAATGCCCAAAACAACACAAAATAAAACTTTCCATGTTTAGTCATTCTTAATGAATAGATCCTATAAACTGTGTGGCTCAAGAGAACGTGCTTTGGGTCAGGACCTCTGGAGAACTTGCCAACTGTGTCACAACTGCCCTTATTCAACAACTTCATTAGACCACTTAGGAGGGAACAACCATTATGTTAATAGTATTTGCAGATTGCACTTATTCAAGGCACATTTCAAACCCTACCAAGGACATAAATATAACAAAAGTCAAGCTAGAAAACTTGAGTAAATGGATATACAAACCAAAATGAGATTTTGAAAGGAAAAAAAAGCCACCACATCTAAGGAAAAATGAAGTTCTGGAACTCTTACTTTGCAATCAACAGGAGGGATAAAACATGAAAGTTAAATAGATCAGGGAGTGATGTTAGGCAAAAATTTGAAATCAATTTATAACACAAGATGACAAAAAGCAAATGTAGTGTAATTTATAATATCATACAAAAGAAGCATTGAGTCACAGAACACAGAAATGACAGCTCGTCTCTGATATTTCATTTGAGAGACCATCTCTGAGTCTGGGGTAAAAAAATCTATAGAAAAAAAATGCTAGAATAAAAAACTGAATAAGCAATAAATGTGTGGCTCATTTTTCATGAAACCTTATAATGCAAAGAAATCTATGTTATTAATAACAGCCCTTCTTGTACTGCTTGGCTCCAAGAATTGATTCTTAGAGCCAAGTGGCTCTGCCTGCGCACATCCATTGTCCTTGGACTAGCTCTGGTCTTCCAGATAGTCTTTGACATAGCTCATGGAAAAGCAGTAGCTATAGGCTGCTCCCAGTAGACCCCGTGATGCTCCGGATTTCCTGCTCAGTGATATGGACACATTGCAGACTTTGCCACTTGCCTGCTGGGAATGAGAACAGGCCCTGGCATCTTGTAAAATAGACTTAGCTCTATATGACCAAAGTCTTTCACCCTTTCTCATTTACCATTAAAGGCATGCCCTTAGCTAAATATACACTGCTAGGTGCCTTAGTCACAGGGAGTGATGCTTAGTCTCAGCACAAGTGATGAGAAGTAGTTTGCAATGACTTGCAATGACACTCTTCAAGGCTTTCTCTAGCAAGGAAAGTGATTTTTTTCTTCCATAGAAAATCAGATGCTCTCTACCATGTCTGAACTCTACAGCACTGGGTCTTCTGGCCTCAAATACCTTTTCTGTGACAGTAAGACAATTATTTTTGGTGTATTTTTTATCTTTTTTTAATTATTATTTTTGCACTCCAGCTTAATGTGTACAAAACATTGCAAAAGCAGTGCTGCATCCCGCCAAAGTATTTTTTATATAGTATGATTCTCTTGCATGTGTTGCATACCTGTGCTGTGATACAGGGAGCAGTAAGTGTGCCAAACCTGCTGGGACAGTTTTGGAGTAGTGTGTAAGGTGTGGGTCAATTCACATATTTATGTTATCTTGTTTGCATTGCATGTTGTGGCTATTCCCTTGGCTCAGAGCTTGACCTATGCATTATTTAGAAATACTCTAGTTTCATGAATCCAAGAGAGATCCCAGGGGTGAAATAAAATGTTTATGGCTTAGGCAGTCACAGGAGCAGGTCCCAATCTAGTAGAGGAGAGCTAGATTATTTAGCAACATATCAACACCTACTTTGCAAATACCATCTTTAATAAGAATAAAATCAATCCTACTAAGAGAATGCTATATAAAAAGAGTTTTTGAAGAAATAAATAGTGGTTCTACCTTGACAAACCAAATAAAACTGAGCATCTCTGTAAATAGGGTGAGGTGACACAAAAGTTTTACCCTCAAATTCTGGGCTATACAACCTGCGCACAAGCTAGGAGCACAGGAGAGAGTCTCCTCAGTAAGTTATTAAAAAGAGACCACCTCTTCAAAGAGTCAAGGTGCAAAAACCCAGGTGTATTATCTGGAATGGTAACAGAAGGTGAGACACAGAGTAATAGTCTCATATTTTTAAATGAAAATATAGATCAAATGTCTCTGTTCTGTCAAAACAACAAAATCAAAACTGAAAAGCCCCTTGCTGAAGAACTCCAACAGCAAATTGAATAAATAACTGGAAATTTGAAATATTTTCCTCTTTTTTTTGAAGCTCCTTAGTATTACCACTGCAAGGAATAGTCTTTCCACTGCTATTAGAAATTGTTGCAGTTCACTCTATTAAAGGGAGCAGACTGTTTAACAATTATTTCTTTCAATAAAAATGGCCTACTCATTAAAAATATCAAGATATATCTGAAATTAAACCTATTGTTTTAATGAAAATGCCACTTAAAAGTCAGTGTAAGTCTGTTTTTCACGTTTTACCATCCCTTTCAGAACATGCACACAAATATGTATGTGTATATATATAAAAATGTTATTTCAGAAAATTAGACTTATTAGTCTACTAATGCCAAGAGACATTATTAAAATGTAGGTTTTCAAAATAATCTATAAAACTCCCCTTAGATTTTCAACCATTTCAACTGAACAAAAAGTTAATTTGTGAACTGTTGTTGGAAACAAACAAAAAACCACCTCCCTCAAATTGTGAGTCATTCTTTTTTTTAAAGCTACTTAGGAAAGAAAATAACCTACAGTTAATATGCCTTGGTGTGCAGATTGTTACCAGATCTTTAAGACTAGAATTAAGTAAATTAATCAAACCCAAATTTCATTTTTTCAGTCTGTCATACGTCAAATCAAAATTAGACATATTATTGTATAAATGTACTAACAGTAAACAGGGTGGTGCCAGAAACATTTCGCTTATGAAAATTTTTTTTTTTTACTAACAGCCAAATAATAAATGTGGGATAAAAGTTGAAAATTTCTTTTGGTTACAAGAATTTGTGTGTTTTAAGCTTTGAAAATCACTTTCTAAAAGTATTTCTGTCTAGAGACTCATGCTTGCTTTATCCCTACTATAACTTAAATCCTAACTAAATTTTTTCCCTATATTGTCAGGTACCATGTTAATTCACTTGCATCATATTGATATTTAATATATCAATATTTAACTACTGAGAGACACAGCCTTTTCTATTTTAATATAAACAATATATAAGTATTATATTTTCTTTCAAGCTTTGCACACATTATAAATATTTTAATTACACATGATAAAGAAAAAAGTTATAAAATTTGTGAAAGAGCCTAAAATAATTTGTTTTGAACGGTGCTCAAAAGAATCACATGTAGTGTCAGACAGATAGGAAGGCCCTGCTACATTCATTTTTCCAAAGAAATCCAGTATTTCAGTGAAGAAATTTTTCCTCATATCCAACCTAAACCTCCCCTGGCACAACTTGAGGTCACTTCCTCTTGTCCTGTCTCTTGTTAGCGGGGAGAAAAAATTGACCTCCACTTTGTTACGAGCCCTTTTTAAGGAGTTGTAGAAAGCAACTAGGTCCCCACTGAGCCCCTGTCCCTCTCTTAGTTAATTAATACCTAATAGTTAATATTATACTATATTCCATAGTTAGAATATCCCCCAAATGTAGATACCTAATTGTTATCTATCTGAATCAGTTACATCTCTTTGTAGTTGGATATGGGTCACTGGGTGTTTGGATCTCTTGCTAGGGGTAGGATAAATCATGTTCTGGGGATGTTGATTGCTTTGTTAAGTGTATGAAGCAGGCAGGTAAGATGGTCCAGAGCTCTGCCTTTGCCACATACATTTTCCTCTTTGGCAAAAGCCTTTATCATCCTTTAACCTCCTATTCTCAGCCTACAAGCTCTAGTGTGTGGCTGACTGCGCTCTAGAAATGAACTAGAGCAGATTATGCAATATTTTAAACACAGGCTCCAAAACTGAGGCTAATCTATTTTAAATGCTAAAAAGCATTCAACTTTACTCTGAGCTCCTCTGTGCCAGGGTGTTCTGCATGGTAACAGGAAATTGTGGTCCAATTAAAGGGTACGTTAATAGGGTAGTGGTAACAGTGTAATGCCTTAATAGCGCAGTATGGTGGGAGTTATCAATACGAAACTGAATAGAGTGCTTTCTGTCTTAGTTTGAACTATCTCTGGACAACCACTGAATTTTAAGTGATTTGCAACAACAGACATGAAGCAGCCCACTTCTACTTAAGAATGAGTCAGGCTAACCCAGATTTTCTTGACTCTTCATTCAGGCTTCAGAAATTGCTCTGATTTTAGCATTAAGTTTGCCATTAAACCCAAACTGTAGTGCCAGAAAGCTGTCAGACTGCAAGCTAGAAGGCACCAAACTTTTATGAATTGCATGAACCAGCTCAGTGGGAAAATGTTCTGATTGCAGAAAATGCTGACTTCATATGGGATGTATTTAGAGGTTCAACACACTTATTAATAAAATGACTCCTCAATTAACATTGTCTCTACTAATTAACAAAAACACCAACAGACTAGTAATGAGACACCCATCCTTACAACTAGCAAGTGAGAATTGTAAGGAAAAAAATGTGAGTTGCTGCCAGGGTGAAGAGGAGTCATGGGAATGCAGCTGCAAATCCTCACAGAACAACTGTGAAGGCAATGAAAAATCACTGCTGAAGGGATAAAAGAGAGATGCTTTTTCCCTGCCATAAAAAAAGAAAGATAAAAAGATAAGAGAAAAATAAATCAGAAGATAGAAGGAAACATTAAAAAAAGAGAAATGGAAGACAGAAATTCAACACAGTCTTAGGACAACTGTATTACTTTTAATTGATTCAAATTATTTCATTCATTATGTTTCAATTGGAAGAAAGTTGAAAGATGGAGAAACCTAGGCTAGGTGCTAGGCTTTTAGTAGTAGGGAGAAACAATAAAATATTTTCATGATATGAACAGAAGAAAAATAATTTCTTGGTAATAATAATTGTTGGCATTCATGGGGAGGAAGAATGGTCATGGCTTCAGATGTAACAACATTGCTTATTGTCATGAAAACAGATAAGATACTATCATTTCAAGATAGCAGCTTGGCTGCAGGATCAAATGTATGACAAATTGTGAATAGAAGAATATCTTGTTTAAATTCAAACAACTTTACCCTTGCATTTTAACTTTAAAAATAAATAACCAGAAAGATTTTGAAAGTGTATTAAGTTTAAGGAATGACCAGTAACAACTGAGAAATTCTCCTTTCTGTTTTACTTTACCAAAATTTCACTGAAATCAATTAAATGTAAAGATTACATTATACTAAGGCATAAAATTCTGATGTCAGATCCAATTGTTTGCATCTTCTTCACTTTTGCCAAGGCAGTGCAAAAGCTAATTTTTCATCCAAAAAGCAGAAAATCACTGGAGAAGAAAGAAATAGAGTTAGATCCAAAATAAGATTGAGTCATCTGAGTTCTATGTCAGAAAATGAACTCCATTTCATTTTCAACATCCCTATGTAAAGCACAGGGAAAAATACAGGTCTCAGATTTCAATTTTCAAACTGGTATACTGAATGCCAAGTTGTCTAAGCTGCCCATTAAAAAATGCTGAGCATAGGCTGCTTTCTAAGTTTTTCCTGACTTCAGTCCTTAAGGTCCCTCTGCATTGATCAATTTGTAGTTTCAGGGCATCATACGTAGTCATTTCAAAGTCAGAGCATATTTTTTCCAAATTCAGGGACAACGGAAGTCAAGCTTCTTTCTTTTCTTCCTTCCTATTTATTATAGCCAAAGTTAGCCATTTCAACACTTATATAGAGAAAAAGAGAGCATCATATTTTTTTCTTCAAGAGATTCAAAGTTAGATCCAAGAACTCTCAGATTGCACTGCTATACAGGGAAGGTAAAAACTGACATTCTCGTTCCTTTTTGTAGAAGTCCTCTGCATCTGCAATTAAAATGAATTAGCCTAGAGAGATAACAAGACTGAAAATCACTTCTCCCTAAGTGTTTATTTATAAACTAGGAGATATTCAAGATTACTCACCTAGTGTGTCATTTGAGATGACTCATATAACTCATCAAGACTGCAGGTGCCACTTCAAACAGAAGTGGATTTCTTGTAGGTCTTGTGCCATATTTCCAATTGTGTATAGATGACTCAAATATGCATTTCAAACAACATCTGACAACAGCAATTAACAGGCAGTAATTTCTAGCTGCAACTAAACCATTATACCAAGAACATCTCAAAAATTCTATTCATATACCTGAGATCCACAGCCTATAATTATCTTTCTGAGAACAAGGGCGGAATTCATCATAGCCAAATGTAGATCTCTAAAAATTAAACCTAATCTAAGACAGCCTTCTGGATTCCTTCCACATCCAGTTGTGCTCTGTGGTAGCCAGGAACCACTGCCTTCTGGAACGGCTTGTCTCTGCAAACTGTAAACAGACCAAGACATCTCTGAGGTTAAAAAAAGACAGACTAAATTAAGTGAATCTCAACTTGACTGTCAATCATCCCTTTAAAGAGCTAGAATTAGATTTGCATTTCTACCATTTCAAATAGAACCAGGATTTACAAGTCTTCATCCTGAAGCAGAAAAGCTTAATCCTCATGTCTAACACCCATAGTCAGGTATGGAGCAAATGGAAGAGGGAATCTGCAGATCCTGCAGATGGGGCTCTGTGCAGGAAATAATAAAAAATTCACAAGACTAAAAAGAAAACCAGCAACAAATCTATAAAAAGAACATGGTTGCAATGAAGTTCCTATGAGGGAAAGATGAGTTCACTATACAACAGCACACTGTTTTATAGAACCAGAGCCTCTTTAATTTGTTTTTAAATTTCTTTTCCCAATTATTCTCTGAGACGCTGTGACTTTTAATACTATTGAAAGGTGAACCTTTTTTTATGTAAAGGACCCCAGAAATGTATATTGTTTGCTGAAAATTATTACCCTGTTCCAAAGTAAGACAGATTCTCTCTGGTTGCCTACAGCATATTACTATCACAGGGCTTATAGCTTTCTTCTAAAGTTAAATGGTCTTCTCCAATAATAACAAAAAGAATTTGACATGAACAGCTGCAAGATTCATTTTGGGAATACCCGTAGATAGTTTCTGATATATATTTCTGCCACTTTAACCTTTCACAAAACAAGTTTGTATTTGAGCGCACATCAAGGCAGTCCTTGGAGTACACAGATGGTTCTGTAAACCGTATGGCACCAAAACCACTTCACCATACATAGCTGACACGGAAACTTCTAGGCATCATTGAAAAAATGAAAAGTATTATGGGTAAAATGTCTGTTACTAATGTTCCATTGAGAACATTTTATTTGCATCTGAGGATCGTGCTTAAAAACAATTAGATAAAATTTTGCAGTATCTCATTAGATCAGCTTGTCCACTGTTAAGAGCAAATTAAACTATTTCAGCTGGTGTTGCCTTGCATTGAACAGGGGAAACTGACCTGGCATTCTCAACTGAATAAGCAGTGTTCAGCATCTGAGAGGCAATGATTTTTCTCATGCATTCAGCTTGATTTTCACCGTACACCATGATTATGATGTGCCAGGGATTTGAGGTCAAATTTCTAATTTGAGGTCAGACTTTCAAATTCAAAGCTGAAAACATTAATGAAATATCAAAATCTGCTTTAGTTTCCTTACAGAGGGACAAAAACCAGTTCATTTGTATCCATGTCAGCAATTTCCAATAATGATGGCATATATTCAGATGACTCTGAATATAAACCACATACCAAATGACAGATAGAGGATCTTATTTTTAATTATGCCTTCTACAAAACATTGCTCCAACATTCTTACTTCAGTGCATGAAAAATTATCTTCAAGACAAATGGGCATCTGAAATAGTGTAGTTAGCTGTTATGCAATATGCTCTTAGGTTTTTCATATAAATCAGAATTATTCAAGCTCAGAATAAATACTGTTTTGATAATCAATTTAGATAATTATTCTGTGCTAATTTGCCTAGTAGTCATGCTCTAGGTACCTTCTCTAAGAGTCAGTGATTAAGTTATACTCAAGATGAGCCTCAATGTGAATTATTCCTTTATTTTAGAAAGGGAAAAGCAAATAGAATTTACTTCATATGCGTGGTAGTTATATCTCAGGCTTGTCAGTATTCATGTATTTTTAAAAATCCTTTCCTACTGCCTATGACTATTGCAAAATTTATCTATTTGGAGTTAACTGTCATGGAGTAGAATGAGGAAGCTCTTGGTGGGAGATAGGTGGAAAGTAATTAGTTTTGCCTACATTAAAAAAAAAATCTAATGAATTTCACAGAAGAAATCTACTTGCCCTAAGATGACAAAGAACATCTTTGAAATATGGTATAGTCCTTTAATTGCCCTAGATGTGTATCAGGATAGTCATCTATATACTACAAAATCATTAAGCTTTAAAAGAAGCAGAGTTCACACTTAATTAGGACCTTGTGAGTTATCACCTCAGCATTCTGCAGGTTTCATCTGTGCTAGACCTGCTCTATCACAGGGCAGCAGAAGCTCAGTGAAATTATCACACTCTCCCTGAAATTATTCTTATCTTCAGTAATTCCCAGAACTCTAAAATGATAATTTGCATCTGGGGCACATACAATTCCATTTCTAGTATCTTCTCTTTCTTCCTTTCTTGATCTCTCTTGTGACTGCTCACTTCTTCTCCAAGTTAGCATTCCTGTCACAGAACTCCAACAAACCCTTATAGCTGTAAAAGCAGCATATGCAAGATCTTAGCCATATTTGCTGTTCTCCTTATACATGTTACGCCCTCGGTATTTGCTCACTAATATCAGCATGGTAGGTTGAGGTAGGAATTACAAGCCAAGCAGAGATGACCAAAAAGTTGGACTTGAGAATGAGGGGATGAGATGAGTAAATGGAGCAAGGCAGAGCCAGTAGAGGTGACAAGCTGGGACGGATTAGACGCAGGAGGGTCACTGTGAGTCATCCAAAGCCAGTGGGAATAGAAGCCAGAGTGGAGGGGGACCACAGGCTCTGAGGCAGAAGAGTGTGAATTTAGGTAACTGATGAACACCGTGCTCAATGTAACACCTACACGTCGAGAAAGAAGACTGCTCAAACTCTAATATTTGGGGAACACGCTTTAAGGGGAAAAAGATATGAAGCATGAAATATAACATTTACTGGGGGTATTTGAAGAAAAAAGAAAAAAGATTATACATTTGCCTGTAAGGGACAACTTGTACGTGCATGCCTCCCTGAAGGTGCGAATCTCTTGGAGTCCTTTTCATCCCTAAATTTCCAGACTGTAGACTGATATAAAAATATAGCCTGACTGTATTAAGGTCTGTGAAAACCCTGTCAGCCTCTGTGTGTGAGGCCACTGCACAATGTCTTAAACAAATGGTGCTGAATTTTAGCATTTCTGTGCATAAAACTGAAATGTACTGAAATTACCCAGTACTGCCGAAGAAGTCATCATCAGATAATATTTGTTAATTTTTCTCCCATAGTTTTATGCTCAGAAATTTTCAGCTTCAGGTTAAACTGCCTTCACTGAATGACACCTGTAAAGTCTCATTGGGCAATGATCATTTAAAAATTTAACAGCAGTAATATAAATGTAAACTTCTGGGAATGAGTTTAAATGTTACTTTTATTGGGTTTGTAGGTTTGTTTTCTTCTTCCTTTTTTTTTTTTCCCCAGATAAACTGTGTTCTCTGAGTAACTTTTTGGACAGATGCTTTGCTGCAAATCTCTGCTGACTAGGGCTAAATGATAGGCATAAAATAAGCAGGAAGTGTTTTCCAAAGACAGCCCTCACATGCAATATGGAATACACCTCTTACAACACTGATTTTACTTAAATAAATGGGATATAGCAAAGAAGAAAAAGTAAGGGCAAATATAAAATTGACTTTCTCTGAAGCTTAAATTAATCATGCAGAGAATCAGTGCTTCATGGTGAGACAAAGTGCACTTTCTTTCACAAACACAAAACTACCCACATTATCTCCTCTGATCTCATCCTTCCCGGGCAGGACCTGGTAGTAACTTAAATATATGACACCTTCCACTTATGTAAAATTCATGTGTCTGGTTCAGGATAACATGCTTAAAGCTAAGAAAAGGTCCAGGCTGCTTTCTTGGGCCAGGGTACAGTGGTCAACCGCTTAAAGAATGTGTCCCAGAAAGAGAAGAGACACTGTCTCCTTTTTTACAGTATCCTTCCTATGACATTTTATTGCTCCAGTGTTCCACCCTCACTAACAGTATACTATGGATAAAGAAACCAGCTGTAAATCTGGTAAAATCACAGTATTTGTTTTGATGCCTATGCTCCATCCATCTTTATGACAGAGAATAAGGAGTCTGTAATGATGCTCAACTTGACAAAATACTAGGTATTAACAAAATCTTACCATTTTCCATGCTTAGAATAAATTACTTTCATGCTTCTGTGGGTCTGTTTGACTACTTTGGACCCGTTACTCAGGACACCTATGGCATCTCAGACTCATTAATCTCATTAAACTCATCTGGGAGGCTAATTTCAGTCTTTTGATGCAGACTTATTTGAGTATTTCCAAAGAACCTCTTAAATTAATGTACTCATCAAAATGATCCGAAGTAGACATTTTTCACATAACTTAATTTCTAAAAGCATATATAATTTTATCAAAATAATAGAAACAAAATCAATGAATAGAATATCAATAATAGAAAAATCAATAATAGAATAAACTTATCAATCTTGCCTGTTTTCTTTTTCCATTCCATATTGAGCAGTAACCTGGCCAAACATCTATGTACCAGATATGTAATTTTTTGACATCAGAATGTCTTTGTTGTACAGCCAGAATGAAAGATGTTTTATTAGTCTGAAAAGTTAAAAAACATGCATTCAGTCTTTTCTCTCCAAATCATTTGCCATCATACCAATTAATTGTAATACTCATTTCAAGCACTGTCAGTAGTGATGAATCCTGTCTACTTAAAGTATATTTATTTCATCTCACAAGCCAAGTGTTTTAGTTCAAAATAGAAATAATTTATCTCATGTAGCAGGTAAAACATGGAAATTTATTTATCTCTTTAAATCCCACTTCTGTTTTGATGCTTAGAGAAAGCTGCCATTTTAATATTTGCCAGCTCACTGGTAGAACTAGCCCAGTAGAGTTAAAAGGCTGTTAAAAGTAATTTTTTTTTTTTTACACAGTATCACATATATTATCCATGGAGCGCAGATGATAGTACAAGGAGATTCTGAATTTTCCCAAAATATCAGTTAATTTATTCCATAGATCTTTATGCTCATATTGACTATCTCCAGTCTCTCACATTAATTAATTCTGTACACATCAGTCTCGCATCAATTAATCTTGTGCTCATGTACCTTTGGAGCATTTGTCCCAAACGCCAATAGCAGGGACCAAAAGTCCTGTAGTCTGTGGAGAAATCCTGAATAGCCAGCTTTGCATTTTAACAAAATCTGATAGCAAGTGCTGAGATGATTTTTTTAATGATGAATTTTCCACATTGGTATTCTTATCCCTAACATCCTGATTGGGCTCTTAGGAAATCTTCTGCCATCAATCTCATCTTGCAAATCAAACATACAATGCAGGTCCAGAGCATCTGATTGCATAAGACGCTACCAAAATTTAAAAAAAAAAAAAAAAATTGATTAAGCATGCCTGTTTCAAAAGAGAGGAAAACCTTGCACCAACAGAAATAAATATTTCTGATTTATTTTGAATGCTAGTAGAGAATGAACAGAACCAAAAGATTTCACCTTCTGCAGTAGATTACAGAGCTCATACTATAATTTCCTTGCAAATCTGTGAGTTTTCAAAGACAAAAGAGTAAAAAACCACCCCAAAACTATAAAACCTTGTATTGTGCTATAAATATTGAACAATCAAACATATAATGGAAGCAAATATGGAAGTAAATGGAAGTAAAATAGTGCACATCAAATGTCTGATTTGTTTTTCAGTCTTAAACAACAAGAATAAAAGCAATGTTTTATTTATCTCAGATATTTGAAGCTGAGAAAGGTACCAAGTTGCTAACTCCATGTGTACCTCTGTCTGTGCATCTTTTTGGCAGACACCAAATTAAGCCCAGGGACCAAAGAGTTCATTAAATTATGTCATTAGAAGCAGAAGATTTATTTGGTCAAGGACTTTAAAAAAGAACAAAAAAAAACCCCAACATTTGCACCCAAATTAATGATAAGAGTAACATTAACTGGAAGTGAACATTTCCTCTCAGCTTGTGCTAAGGGACAAAGAGAAAAGTTAGCCAAAGATCTGTCAGAACAAACAAATAAATTAAAAAATATAACATAGCAAAATGCTTGACCTATTTCTAGCCTGGTAGATAATCATGTGGGAGTTTTTTTAATGTTGGAAGAGGGCCAAGATTAGACTGACAAGAGTGCTCCGGAGCAGAACAAGACCATTCTCTCCTCCACCTGCAGCTTTTAGCAATCCAGCTACTAATTTTACATAATGCTTGTAGTCTGATTGCTTACACTTAAACCAGAAATCTCCTCCAGGATTAGGGAGAAAATTAATCTGCCTGTTTTGGTTTCTTTCACAGTATTGAAAAAAAAGTAATTGTCAGTGGTTGTTTACAAGAAGAAGGAAGAAAATAATCCATTTTTCTGCCAAGCTTCCCATGTTTTAATACAGTGAAAAGCATTCATCTTACAAATGATTTTTGTATGCCAGTGGGATTCCAAGCTCTCAAAAGATTTATGTACAATCTTGTTAGTTTGGTTTAATGACAGATGTAATACAGATGGTATTCGCACTTGTATCATGGGCCATACCTATATCAAGGGCTCTTTCTTTAAATAAAGGTAAACAAAGCAAAGAGATTGAACTCCTTAACTATTTAACTATTGCCTCAGTACATGTCATGCTTTCGGATTATTCCAGCAAGTTCTTCCCAAGAAACCTATGACGTGAAGGGAGTTAATTTAAATCAGTGCTAGTGTGAGCTGGTCCATGTTGCTTGGTCATGAGCTCTTTCTGTTGTTTGTCTGAGGACGAGTTATCTCATGTAAAAAGTCTCTCCCTACCATGTCATTAAACTCTGACACCTCCTTAAAATGGGATAGCTTCACCTATACTGCCCCCTGGAAATACATTATGCTCTATACCCATGCCAAGAATTGACTGACAGTTTTGCCAGACATGCAGCAAAACCATTCCAGAAAATGTTCCCAGAAAATAAATAGCATTGAAAGCCGGTTTTTAAGCCTGTTCAGTTTACACAGTTAATTTACAAGGGTCTCCTACTTCATTACAGTTTGTGCACTGAAAAGTTAAATATTCCCTCTTGTAGTGTGTGCAGTGGGTGACCAAAAAGTTTTGACCAAATACAGTAGGACAGGGAAGTTGTCAAAATGCATACGTCACCACTAGTTCCACAGATCTCTTACACTCAGGTGAACTTCTGAACTTCCTCTTTTAGTTCATGTGCATCTTTGCAGAGTAATTTTAAAAATATATGTATCATAATGGCATATTGAATGCTCAGGGTTTGATGTATAATTTCTACTTTGTGCTGTCCTTCATCTGACTTAATTCTAAAATAACTGCTCATTTTAGGTCTATCTGAAGTAAAGAGTTGATTGCAAAATTGCCCATCTTCCTAGTAAGATGTAATCTGTTATAAGACAAGGAGGACAGAATTCAGAAGATTTAGAGAAATGAGTCAATTCCATCATTCAGGAATGTAAATCATAGAAGTGTAAAATTCTTTCTGAAACTTCTTAATGATCGGTTACTAAAATAGCCAAACTAAGAATGTCAGCCTTACAGCTGCAGCTTCTTAAAACTGATCAAAGTAAAACATGTGCTCTCCAAAATTTTAATCTAATACTCCGCATCCTGCCTACCACCTGCTTCTCTTTGCACAGCAAAATTCGATCACAGATCAAGAAAATTCTGTGTACATACCAGTAAATGATTCCTTCTGCCCAGTACATTAAGTGAGCCACAAAAAATCAGAGGAGGTTTCTAAAAATTCATACTCAGAGCAAAATGACAACAAACACTCAAAGAACATCTGATCACACTAGCTCAAGTTTTTCTCTGAAAATATGGTAAGCCTAATCATGCCCATTGATCACTCAGTGATGAGTTAAATATAACTCTACACTGACAAATAGCGAATTACCCACAACCATACTCACATAAAATGAAAATTTTAACCCCAAGTTACTGAAGAGTACTTAGCCCCCACTACCTCCTTAACAAGTCATCATCAGAGTCAGAAAATGTATCTTCCTGAGATGTCCTGACTTCAAAGTAAGGAATGTAAAATATTGTGCTTTATTAGCTATTGTGGCTGAAGTGGTGATAACCCAGTAGCTGTAAGGGAGGTTCTCAACAATCTATCAGTAATCTTTCAGTTCTGCTTCATTTCAGAGGTCGCTTTTTCTTTGTCACTACTGGTCTTCTATTTCACAGATCCTCCTCTGACGGATCATCTCGTGAGACAGCATTTAGCACACCGTATCTTCTTTGGAAAAAGAGATTGTATTAGGAAAGATTCTGTAATTTTGGTACTGAAGGTAATAAAACTTCTTTTAGCAATGCCTCCAAGTAAGGCTCCTCTACCTTAATCTGAGGATTGTACATGAAGCAGACTCGTATTGACCACATGATCTAGTTCTTTTCTTACTACAGTTCCAAGTATAAATGTATAATCTCTGCAGTGTTAAAATTCAACCATTTTTAGTTTATATAAAAAATGTTTTGTAACTGGCATGAAAGCAGTATTTAGCTAATTCAATTGACTTCCCCTGCAAACACCCCGAGAGGAGGCCTTTTTGTTAGGGAGTCCTTGCGGAACGGACTTCATTAGCAGGTGCCAGGAATGAACACCCTACTCATTGGTAAGGGAAGCAATGTGATTTGCAACACAAAAAAATCCCCCTTTGTTCACTTAAAGAATATGAACACAAAATAGAAATGGAATCAGAAATATTAATTTACTTACAGTGCAGGTACACTTGATAAGTACAGACATTCTGTTTCAAGAAATTGCACTTTAATATATTCATATGCATGCCTAATTTAATGCTAAAGTGTTTTGTACATTTGTTTTCAATTATAGACCTTGAAAGTACTCACTCAAAGGCAAATCTTTGTAGTTCTTTTTGTTCATAAAAGTCACTTAAAGAGGGAACTTGAAAACATCATTAACTGCAACTCATCCTTGATCCTTTCATCCCTTCAGAGCTTATTTAAACTTCAAAGTCTTCACCCATTCAAATGATTTAAACAAGTGCTCTGAAGTTGCTTAAGATACATGACAACCAATAAAACTTCTCATAATGTGATCTTTCTTTATTGTAAATTTTTTTAGATAGGAATAACGAAGAAAATCTGTAATATTTGAATGAAGAAAGTCACGTTAAGATCAATGTTATGAAAGAGCATGATGTACCTTAAACATGGAAATACTCTCATCACATTTTAATTTCAGACTCATAAGCAGATATTTATCATGTTGAATGCATTCGGACTACTGGGGTTCTTTTTCAGCATGATCATATACACACACTATCTTCAATGGACAAATACATAAAATGAGCATGAAAGGCAAAACAGTGACATGGTTCATCATACCTGGATGGATTATTTTTAGCTTAATTCTAAGATTAAAAAATATGAGGTCCTAATTGCACAGCCTCACTCTGCTGTGTCTTTTACAGTCCATTATTTACTTTATGTTTCCATGTTTATCCTGTATTCAGTCATGTGCCATTTTCACGAGCAAAATATAAAAGTGACATAAGGTATTTAAATAAAAAATCTATATTTTATGATTAATTAAGAGGTTCTGAAATCATATTAAGATAAGAATCGCATTTTCATTGCATTTAAATGATTTGATTAACCCTTCTTCATAACCAAGAAAAGCTTAAAAATTGAATTGTCGGGTACCTTAACAACTAAATTTGGCTCTGGTTTAAAGAGGTGAAAAAATGCTAACGGTTAGGATGCCCTTAGCTGGGATTAGTACTGCAACAGCAGTGAGCTGGTTCCTAATGACCAACAAAATAACTGGCTTCACAGTAGTCCTGGAAGACAATGGGAACCCTCCCTTCTTGCACAGCCTGCTTAAGGGACAGCCACCCTCACCAGCCTTGAGAAGCCAGGAGGCTGCCTGTAAGACACCATTAGTCACATTTTTCTTCAAGTACTATAAAACAGTCCGGGAAGGGATACAGCGTGTATCATACCTGGCAATTTGTTTGCATTGTTTATTCTCTTGGGGAACTTATGAGAACTTGGTGTGCAGAACAAGTGAGTTCCAATGGGGTGAATATGTGGCAGCCTTTGAAAGAGCTCTATAAGCTACTTTTTCCCCAGTGTAGACTTGAAGCTCAAATTAATATTGTTAATGTTACATTATACAATCTCAGTAACGTACGAGAATGTACTTCCATTATATGTGCATTTTCCATTATTTTGTCCCTAAAAACATCAGTGCAACCACTCCCTCTTTACTTAAGGGCAGTATACTTAGTTGTCATCAGTGTTGTTAATCATAACAGACCAAGCTCTAACTATATCCTTGACTAAGAAGAAAAGAGACAAACTAGAATGGACCAGTTTTGTCAGCATGCAATCCCCGACTGTGACATACAGCTATGTTCCATCTTCTCTTTAGTCTCATTTCTTTCACAATGATGTAGATTAAAAGCCTCTCAAAAAATTTGCAAGGTCACCCTAGGATGCTCGTATCTTTCTCTAGTCTCATTTTTAATGCAGTTGCTGCATGGGCTAGTAATAATTACACATTTCACTCCTAAATTGCTACAATTATTGAACATTCTTGTTATCTGCCCTGTAATTTCATTTATTAAAATGTATATATAAATGTAGCTTTGTGTCATGTGAGCTGCTTCATATGAGTGAATCCTTTAGAATTCTTTCACTAAGTTTAGAAGGAACAGCATCAGGCTATCACTAACAGAGGAGTAGAGACATAGGAACATAAATCAAAAGCTCCACATTTCTATATTCCTTCTAAAGCTGTGATATGGCTCTGGGATCAATAAAATACCTTGTTAGTGACACATAACTGCGCAAGAAGTTTCTCATGCTCTAGCCCTGAACTTGTCAGGTTACTCCCTCAGTCCAGGGGAAGAGCTGTTGCCATCTTTGCAGAGGATGCTGTTGCTTCATAGTTTCACATTAATACTTAGATCTGAGGCCTCTTTCTCAGCAGAAGATATTTCAGTATCTTTTGGCTAACTCACTAGTTGAAAGTGAAGAAAAACAGGTCTTCTTTAAAGTTATCTTAAAAGAGTAATATGTCAAAATTATAGACAATGTTTTCTTTGTACAAATCCCCATACAAAACAGCCATTTCTACCATTGTAATGTCCTAATACTGTAGAGCTTAGAGAGCATCCTCATTTTTATTTTCTAATACTCTACTGACACCTTCTGGAATACAACACTATTTTTGACTTTATAACTGATTTGTGTAGTGGTAATGATGGAGTCATTAAAAAAAAAAATCTGATGCTACCACATGTACCAAAACACAAAAATCAGCACATCTTTAACATTCTTAGTGCCAGTTTTCACTGATTTTGAAGTACCAAAATCATACAACAATCAGGAAAACATAACAAAGAGGTCACTAGATGGAGATAATCTAGTTTCAGGGGAAAAAACAGCCTATACTGCTGCTGCTGCTGCTGTCTATGATATTTGATGCCATTTATAAAAGCCTACCTATTGGAGGCAAGGGATTACGGCAAAATCTCTGATTTGTTTGAAAAATGTGTAGAGGTGAAAATTAGGAACAGGACATCCTTTCAAACTCTATCTCATATGAACATTTAATTCCTCAGTTCTCTTTATTCCCCTTCAATGCAGCTGAAGGTGGAAACCTTGAAGCACATAAAGTTTCAGCACTTGAATGTGATAATGATCCAGTTATCCATGACCTCCACATGAAACCTGAAGGTACAGCACAAGATTTATGAGATGCATTCATCCTTCTGGAGGACAAGCATCCAATGTCTGAAATGAAAACAAATACTTATGTTTAGGCTACTGAATCCCCTTGTTGCCATATTCAAAGACAGTTTCACAGACTAGTTGCTAGTTGACTTTCATCCTTAGTGACAGAAAAGACATAAAACCCCTATTGTTTCTTATTTTCAAAAAAATAATAAAAAGAACACATGATTCGTAAAGGTAGTATCTCAGGTTCCTGTCTTTGATGTAGTCACAATAATAATGCAGTGCAACTATGCTGAGAAATCTTTTTTTGGTTCTTTTTCTTTTTTTTCCTTGAAAGAAAGGGTTGTTTGGTTCTAAGAATTTTATTTTATGGAGATTCTTAATTTTATTTTTTAAACCTATTATTGTCTCTTTATGTAGGGTTTAGAAATTCTGAGAGAATAGATTTTCATTGGAGACATTCAATAAAATAACAGTAATTTTAAAAAATGGTTGTGGGCTGATTCACAGGAATACACAGAAAATCCTCACATTGTTTATTTTGACTTTGTAATAAAAATGCATTTTTATTATAATTACACTGGATCCAGTTATGTTTTGAACAAAAAATATACCTACATAATTAAACAGGACTGCAGGGGCATAAGGGATGAAGCAAAGGGGAAAGGCTTTCAGGTTGTTTCCTACTATAAATAGTAAATATAACCTTCCAGTCAGAAGGAAGGACAAGCAGAAGCAGGTATATCACACATATCCGCATCTGGCTGCACAGCTGTTGTTTCCAGCAGGGTTTTGGCCTCCATGACTATTCAGATATTCTTCTCAGTCTGTGGGTTACTGCAAAGAGATGGCACCCACCTATCAAAAAAGTACAATGACATCTTTATTAACAAGTTACCTAAGTCACAGGAGTGGCTTTCAGCTAGATTATTTGGGGAGTGGTGCCCAAAGTTTGGAGACAAGCAAAGATCCAGGGACAAACTGAAAGTATCTTGGGAGCAGTCTGCCCCCACACTCCCCGCAAAGACAAGGGTCAGATGACAAATCATTCAAGTGCCTTTATGCCAACACTCACATTCTGGGAAATAAAAAAGAAGAAATTTGCAGTCTCAGAATTACACTATCTTTGGAAGTACAGTTCATGTACTGTACTTCCAGTTACATGTGGCTCAAGTACTGCAATGGACAATTGCAGGCTGTTCAAGGCAGACAGAAAAAATAAAAGTGGAGGGGTTGTGCTCCACAGAAAAGATCAAGCTGACATTCTGGAGATTAGCTATAGACAAGAGGACAGATTTGTAAATCTGATGGGCTGATTTTAGAGAACTGGAGAAGTTGATTTCAGAGAAAGAAATGAACCAGATGCTCTAGAAACCCTCCCCAACCTAGATTTCTGTATGATTCCATCATGACATGCTAGGAATGTCCCTCACTGTGAAATGCTGCATCACATGAATGATGCAGGATTGTTCTCGAGACTAACTTCTTCAACTGAATCCTACTGACATAGATAATGTGTAAAATGATGTAGAGCAGCCTATTCTACTTTAATAGTTGAAGGAAATAAAAAAGTATAGTTCAGAGGAAACTGGGGACTCAGTTTGTTCTGGTTAATAACCTGTGTGAAAAAAATTGGTTTTATACAAGGCCAAGCAACACTGTGCATATTTCTTTTTTTTCTTAAACAACAAGAAATATCTATGAAGCTCACTTTGTTATTTAGCAGTTTGACAAGATAATTTCACAGTAACTGTAAAATTGCATGTTTGAATCCTTAAAACTGCCACTAAAAAAGGACTGTATGGACTTGCTCTATCCATTTAAATTTATTTCTACTTTTCTGAGTTACTTAAACTGAGATACCCTAGAATGGTTTTCTCTTTTTCTGTAGCAGTGATTACATGTTTTGAAAAATATTTTATCACTTTTATATTTGAGTGAAGTTTTATTAGTTACTAAAGAACATCCTTTACAGAATTTAGTGAAAAAATTTCGTATGTGATAATTTGTAGCCTTCATAATGCCACGTAATGCCTAGAAAAATAATAGAACAAATGCCAAGGTTAAAACTCAATTTTACCACTAATCTTAGCATGATCAACTAGGGACAGAAATAGGTAATAAAGTCCAAAACTGCAGATGACTTCAAATGAAAATAATGCAAAATCTGTAATTTCTGAGTTTCTCTATCATAAGGAATGGATAGCGCAATTTTTTTTTTCCTTTTTAACTAGATAGTCCTTTTATTTTTATCATAGTTTTGGTTTGGTTTGTTGTTTTGCTCTTTTGGGGGAATGGGGTGAGGGAACGGAGTGGGGGAACAGGGGGTTTTGGTCGGTCTGTTTGGTTGTTTTGTTTTCCTCAAAAATGTACCCTAAGCTTAGCTGTGGCTGCACGGCCATGCTACCAGGATGCCGTCAGCAGTTCTGCCAGGTCAGCTGCTTGGGAGGGCGCGTGAGCCTGGATGAAGGAAGCCCGGGGGCCTGCCTGCTACGCCCTGGCCACAGCAGGAACACACACAAAAGCGGTCGAGAATGCGGCTTCCCCACTCGAAGGGGCTTCCCCCAGGCCGGTGGGAGGGGCACCAGCAGAGACAGAGGAGGAGAGAGGGGGCCTGCTGCTTGGGTTCCAGAGGGCTTAATCTCCTAACGATGGGAAGGCAGCAAGACAAGGAACCAGGGCAATACAAGCACTTTTATACTGGGACAGAGGGAGGCGGGGTAAGGGATATAATCCAATAGGGAAAGGGAACATGGGAGGGGTCGACAGGGGAACAGCCAATGGGAATAGAACAGAGGAGGGATTACAGACAACCAATGGGGGACTGAGGAGAAGGTAACACCCTAGAACATAATGCATATGGAACCGAGGAAATACATAAACATAGGAGGGCTGCAGGGGGCTGTGGGAACTCAGTAGTCTCGCTGCTACACTTAGCAGATGGGTTATACTCTAAGACTAATTATCTTGTTGGTTTAAGAGACAATTTACATCCCTCAGCAGATTTATCTACAGAGCTACTAGTGCCCTGAAGCTTTTTAACCTGTGGTCTACAAATCCTAGTTTTCCGTAAGCTACATTTAACTCTATCTCCCCATCAGATGCAGACCAATATTTTCTTGACATGGTAGGGATTTAATTAATGAATTATTATGAAAACACTGTGCAAGGTAACCAAAAAACATATCCAGTATATTCAGTTCTATACAGTTTTATAGTTGAAAAAAAGAGCAAAAGCCTTGGAGGCCAATTCCTAGGCAGCATGATGGCATTTTTCCCCATAATACCCCAAAATTAATTGTTTCCTCATTTTTCAGCCAAAAGAGAACTTCTGAAGTTATTCCATTGCATGAGGAAATCAACCCAATGCTAACATAAAACTGAACTATTTCTCTTACTTCCAGGAAAAAATAACAAGAGTCATGTAATGAACATCTATCGCCAATATAACCTCTGGCACCCTCTGAGATGCAGCTGAAATCCTCTCACACTCTTCTAAATCCTTTGGATTCATATGATGAATGTTGGCCTTTTAGTGGTAATGAATCTTTTATCTCTGAACAACTGTCCTGTGAAAGCTATTGGCAGAGTTCATTGTCCACAAGATAAGCCAAACACATCTCTTAGCCGAAATTAAGAAGCCAGTTTCCTTAGCCAGAGGTACCAAACATCTGCAATGAAGCAGTTGTACCACTTGATGGAGCCATTATCAAGTTGCCAGCTGAAATGTTCATCCTGAAAATTAATGAGGGCAGCTGTAGCTGCCAAGGGACAACGGAATCTACTCAATTTTCTAGACATTCAATAACTAGTGAGCCTGGCCTACTTAACAGTGGGTTACATCAACCTGCCAACCTTGGAATAAATCTTTATACTATTACCATGATAAACTACAATTTCTTTTGCTATGTGAGAATAGTCTGGGAGCAAACCCTCACCATTCATGGTTTTGTGGTAGGTTTTTTTTCCTCCTTCCTTTTCAACAGCCACATTTTGCCCATAATTATTAGTAGTTTATTTTAAATTAAAGTCAACTGGTGGGGTTTCAACTTCTTACTTCCTTTACTGAGTATTTTGCTATTTTTTTTTGTTCTTTCCAGGGAGGAAAATAAAAAAACTTCTTCATCTTAAAATAAATAAAGTGTTTGAAGAGCTCTGGCAGTAGTCTAGGGAAATGCTGCTATCTCTGAATGCCCTTGTCAAGCTTCTTATCTTGTTTTTGCAAGCCAATTCTTTCCCTTAGGACTTGTGAATATCTCAGATAAAGTTGAATGCAAGCAGATATGTAAGGGGTTCTACTCCTTTTTGAAAGAGACACTTAAAACACCAAAACATATTGTGAACGTTTCATTAATATTGCCTACATGCCAATAAATTACCGGTAGACATTTTCAGGCTTTGTGGAGGGTGATCTATTGAGTATAAACAGAATATGAGTAATTCAAAAATAATGGGAAAATCTTCCATCAGCAGCAGGCTCTTCACATACTAAATTAACAGCGAAAACACCAAAAGACTCATTTCAACTTGTTGTATGCTTGTAAAATCAATTTTCCACCTTCTCCACTCTAAGGCAATCACTGATTGGAAGCACTTCTTGTTTTCAGTTTAAAGTTAGTGCAAAACTCCATCCAAGGCTAATGTTAACTGACACTTTAGACCATGCATGGTAGGTCAAAACAGAATCACAGCATATTCACATTTCTTTCCTCATTCAGGGGTAAGAAATTGGGTGGGAGCATGCTTTCTGCTTCCAGACAGTAAGTGCTTTGGGAGGACGGTGATGAAAGGAAAGAATTCACCAGAGCAGAATAATTGCCTTTTGCATAGATATTGTAATTTCTCTGCCCAAAGGAAAACACAAGCATGAGAAGAGAGACTTTATATTTAAAGATCTACATAAATTAAATAGAAAGCACTGATTCCAAGATTGGACTGCTTCCTCATGTGGTATAAAGCTTTAGGTTGAGTTGAGCTGCACAGTGATTTACACCAAAATAATCCGACGAGTCTGAAGGTGAGAGACTGATGGATGAACCATACCTAGCTCTTTATAAAAAGATTTCTCACAGTTCTAATAATTCCTTTTTCCATTTACTCATGCTTTTGTAGCACCTTCTAAAGACTCTTTTTTAACAATTCAGGGTTTTAAAAGTTTATGAGCAGCTGTTTTATCTCCCATTCACCTTATAGGAATAGTGAACATTCAGTAGTTCTGATAGTCTAGGTTTGCTATTTCTGCTTCCAGACTGGCAACCCTCAAAGCCCTGGCCAAGGGATTCATTGGCTTTTCTGGCTGCAGCATATTGGTCCTTCATGCTGGACTTGCATGCCTAAAGATTTTGATAATAATATACAGTAATACATAATATACAATGTAATACAGTAGACTACAGTAGTGTCTCTTCCTTTGATGCCTTTTTTTTGACAACTGTATGTCTTATTAAACTTAAAACAATTCACACTCTCAAATGTCTAAACCAGTGGGTACCATGACTACTTCTGCAGAACAAGACACAATACACAGATTTCATGACAACTTTCAGGATTTAAAAGAAACTCATTCTGTTGTACAGCCCAAAAAATACACATATCCAGCCACAATAATACAACAGTCTCATATCTTGCCCTAGTCTTCTCTCCAGTCTTGAATATTTCCTCTTCCTCCCTCTATCTCTTCCTCCCTCCATCTTCTTCCATAGAACATGAACTTTCTTATTCTCTTTAAAATGATTGGTAAGAGTGTTCCTCCTACTCAGTTTGTAGATCATTTTGTTAGTTAGAAGTCCTGATCAGCCTCAGCATGTGACCAACATCCCCAATGGTGTAGTTTGCTGACAACCCGCCTGGATGGGCTCTTTTCCTTGGTTTGATGACATCCTTTACCCAAAGCATTTATTTTCAAACAGTGGATTGACAAAGTTCAGTCCTGCTGCCTTATGAATCACTTGTGTCTGTTTCCTGGAACTGCACCTGAAGCTGAAAGGGGAAAATAAAAAGTGGAGGAAGTAATCAAGCTTCAGGCTCATAAGAAAATTTTTAGTTTCACATAATTCCCCATTATCAAATGGAATAGTGAGAGTGCTTGTGCACAGATTCTGTATGTCATCACAGAATATATCTGAAACCTGTTGGGGAAGGGCTTCTTCTAAAGCACAAAGTGGGTAACAGACAAAGGGAGATAAAGGCCTTGACCATGTGAAATTATTCTCTCATTAAAATGAATGAGAGCTGGCAGCATATGGTCCACCACAAAAGCAGATAAAATGACAAAATAGCCCAAGACGCATCACTGCAGTGTAGAAATTATCATATTTTGATTCACTGTTTCCTAATTGGAAACAGGCTTCTGGAACAGGATTAGCTTGGATTTACATGATGAAAAGCAAGCCAGTGTTAATTGTATCAGTTGACTCTCACCATTACACATGATGATAAGTGAGAAAATAAAGTTCTTGTTTCTTCATAAAATGAATGATTGGGATGGTGCTCATTCAAGAACTATCAGGACAGGATGTTAATTGCAAAAACCATCTGTGTATCAGAAAAGAACTGCCTTTCATCTCAGCAGCCCCATCTTCATTAATCACAAGGAAGCAAGGGAGAAGCCCATTGCCTTGTAAGTGTGTGATTCGATACAAGATTTTTAATAGGCTCAGGGCATTACTTTGATAACAGTAAGTAGACAACTGTCAAGCATGACACATCAGCCACTGAGTCTCTATTTCCAGTAGAAATACAGGAGTCACTGGCATGAAAAACATCATGTCCTATGAAAACTATAATAGTTCTGTTAAGTATCTTGCTTTGTTTTGCCTTTTTAATGCCAAAAACAAGCTGTTTCTTCCTTTCTGTGGTATCATACTTTTCATGATTTCCTTGGCAGTCAAACAAGTTAATTTTGGCCACAGATGCTTTGTTTGTGCTCCAAGCTCATTCCTATCTTAGCCTCAGCTCTGTTCTACCCACAGCTATACAGCTTCCCCTTGAGTGTGGGGAGAGATCAAGTGAGTTTGCAAGAGGCCGAGCACACAGTTCATTAGTAATTTACAATCTTAATTTCCTAGCAGTGGGGTCAGATTACTGAGTGTATTTTGTACACAGAGGATGCAGGAGTAGCTATGCTTTTTTACAAAAAGAAGAGGCAGCAGGGGGACAGAGAAAGCTGGGCTTTGGGCCGTGGTTTTGTGACACTTCAAAAGAAAAGTAATTCATGTGTTTTTGTCTACACCATTTCTTCACTCATGATGTCTCTTTTCTAGCTTTATCACTCTGCTGGCTACCCTACATTGCACTACATAAGCTTCTCTTTTTGAGTGTCTTCAGTGGCAGCAAGAGCAGGGTCAGACTTTGCAACCCACCTCACCCAGAGCTCAGAACTACAAACAAATGCAAGTCGTCATCTTTGTAAGAAAAAATATACTGCAGAGTACCCAGTATACTGCAAATACATAAACTAAATTCTGTACCTTCCAGCCTCCAATGGCAGATTTTGTCCTAAAGACAACTAGAATGTGCCAAAGCTCCACTCTCATAGAGGGACCACAACAGTCACCAACCTCCTCAGACAGGAAAGATAGTGCAACAACCTAAAAATATCCTGGACCCACAAAAGAGCAAAGATATCGGAGCACTGAATGGCCAGAAGTCTGCAAACAATGTCTGAAATTCATATTCTTGCCTGAAGTGCCTAGAAATTATTCTTGCAAGCATTTTTTAACCAGGACCTGGTTTCATTAGAAAGCTTTCTCCCCTACTTCTGGCTGAGCAGCTGAGTCAACATGTGCACTATTTTATTTTACACATCCAAGTTTGCTGGAATAGTGTCCTCTGTATGGACAAGAGTTAATCTATGCTCTAGGATTCAACAGCAATGGGTAATTTTCTCACTGAAGACACCATCTGTTTTGCTCTTTAATTGCATTACTGTCCATAATGTATTTTTCCTGTTATTAACAGGTGGAAGAACATTAACTTCTACAGGCACAAGACAAATATTCAAGAATTTGGCATCCCTTATTTTCCAGCAACCATTGTGACTATTCTCAGAAATTAATTTGATTGCAAAAAAAAATATTATTTGACTAACTATGAAATAAGTGGCAAAACAGATGAACATTTTGCTATCAGCCAAACAGCAAGACAATGTAAACAGATTTTTGTTTCTTTGGCATAATTTTCTAGATTTGACTCCAGTTTTGTGATCACATAAATCCACAGAAGTCCCAGGTACCATTCCTACTTATGGGGATCTCAGAGCAGAGAGCCATCTCTGAAATCTCTTTATGAATATATCAAATCAAGCAAAGGCATAACTACCATAAGAGAAATTTGAAGCTCTGTTGATAACCAGTCAATGTAATTTAATACACTGAAGTATGTTTGCACACAAGAGATTCATTATACATATTTGATTACAATACTGTTCTTGTTTTTTCATTCCTTGTAACAGCATACAATGTGTGCTTTTTTGTAGAATTTATGAGCCTTTAAAGTACTTAAATAATTTTGAAAGCCAAATGCAACTAGTTTCTATTAGTTTTGTTAAAATTTCTGTACGTGACTGTGCTTCTCAAAGCAGTATTTAAAAAGGCGAAATCATTTGTTGATAAAATTTGGTTACATTTTTCAACTAAAAGGATTTTTATTACAAAACTAATTTTTTAAAAATAAAAAAAAATTACAAAACCACATCAACAGGTTTAATGCCTTCCTTTTTTTTTTCTAATTTGCCCAGTCTCTTGCAATAAAGCAATATATTCATATAAACTAAATTCAGAGCTCTTGACAGTCATGCTATGTTCATCCTCCGAAATTAGGCAGCCCCTTTCTGAAAGTAAGTCAACAGTATTGGTTACCCAAATATCCCCTGCAATAATTAAAGTCTTCCCATATATGAATAGATTCTGTTTCCAAGCTGGCCATAGGATGACTGGGTCTGTCTTTGCCTTCCCTTCCTTGATTGCTATCCTTTGCTAGGCAACACCCTTTGTACCACCTCTGAGAGACAGTGGGCCCAGACCTAACGAAGGCTAAAAAGTAAATGATGCATTCTTACTGCCCACTTAACTTGAATAATTGGCTGCCATTGCTTATTTTGCAGATTTCTGAGGGAAATCTTAGGCTCCAAAAAATTAAATGAGCTTGAACAAAAGATGGCTAAGCTTTTCTTGCCATTGACTGGCAGGTAACCTACACGATATTAACCTTCTGGAGCTAACTATTCACTCAAAATAGTGCCAGAGATGAGGCATAATGATAATCAGAGCTGTGGATCTACAGAACTACTTAACAAAAACCATCTTCCTCAGAAACATAAATGTTTTATTCTTTTTTTAATAGGGAATGTTTTCTATTTTAACATAAATTCTTTATTTAAGAGAAGGTAGCATAAGCTTTTTGGATTTTTCCCTAAAGATCTCATTCCTATATTCTTATAGTTAGCTCAGAATACATCATTATGTGTGTACGTTTTGGACTGTCCATTTTCAAGCAGGCCATTACTTTTATCTAAACTGAACTTAATATGCCATTTTTGTGATAAATATTGAAAGATCCCTTTGCAGTTCTTGCTCCTACCTTTATTTTCTTGAATAAGTTACTAGTGAAGAAACTTTTTTTGTATTTCTCAGTCTCCTTACAATATCACATACAAACAGGTTAGAGGACACGCCACAATACAACTCCTGGCCAAAGTCCTCTGTTGCTGTGACCTCCCTCCCCTGTGAAAAATGAGAATTTATTCCTCCTCCTTATTTATTCTCTTCCCAACAGTTTTCCCTTAATGTGATGACCTTTCCTTGTATCCCATTACTTGCTGGTGTTTTTAAGAGTCTTTTAAGAGCCTTTTGGTGAAGAACCTTGAAATATTTTGATCTTTGAAATATTTTCTGCTTTAAAACCTTTTTGAAGTACAGATTGGAACAGGAAGGACAAGCAACAATATAGAGATATTTCAAACATTGCTGTGCTCTGGGAGACTTCTGCTGAAGGGGGACATGTCTGCAGCATGTCATGACACCATTTTGCTGCTTATGATTGGCTTTTCTTCCTGAAGACCCTACCATGTAAACCAGTTTGGTGTGCATCCCGGTCTTCTCAGTGCCAGGATGTTGTTGGGGGATATACCTGAACACAGGAGCTGATGAGGACTTCAGAGTTCAACAATTTGGAAGTGCTTAAGAAGGCAGCGACCTGCCTGCAGGACTAGAAACCAAACCTTAGATGTCTGCATTCAAGTTGTTCCAACTACAAAAACCTCTGAAAGTGCCTGGGCTGGAAAGAAGTATTTAAGAGGAGAGGACAGCATGTTGGGAGATTTACTTTAAGGACTTATATTTTGGGTATTTCATAGAGGACTTCAGCATTACTTTATTTAGAGTTACAGTGCTCTAGATTCTTTTGCGTCTGTGTACTAGTAGGACTTCACTTTAGAGAGAAGATGTCAATGTCCTTCAGAGATCATCAAGAAAAAGGTAGGAAATATTCTGCCTCAAGCCGCTGGGAGACTCAGGGAACTGTGATAGCCACAAATATACCATTAACCATTTCAACAGGATCTCAAAACATGATCACTAGTGACAATCTCAAACAAGACATTTGCAATTATAGTACTCATACACTTAGAAATCACTTCCTTGAACTCTGCTTCTATTTCATGCTAGAAGAATATGAATTGGCATTATTAATTAATTGACAATTTTGCTATAGCTTATTAGAAGAGACATAGAAGTAGGCCCTAATGATTTTCTTGCATTTTACCAGGAAAATATATCTAAGGCAATTGACACTCTTTGATCATGACTCAGCTTGATCCTTAACTGAGTATAATTGAGATCAATTTGTTTTCCTAATTGAATAGCCTTCATTCACAATAAAACTGTTTCGGTGAATTAAACTGAGCATTCAAAGTGTTGTCTTTGAATATTGCAAACAACCTAACTGAAATTAGATGGACTTCAAATCTGAATTGATTTGCTTCATATGTCACTCAGTATAAATATATTTTTCTAAAGTTAAGTTTCCAAGTTCCAAAGTTATTTTGTGACATTTTTTCTCCTGTTTATGTGTCCTGAAGCTATTACAGAAATGAGGTTACTATCAGAGAAACTACTCTTTTTTATTTTTTATCTTTTTAGGGTCCCTCGCCTTTTATTGCTTTCAATTTTTAAAGCCAGCTGCTGTTGTGGCAACCTACTTGACTAATCTGTGAATATAATAAATGCATAGAAACCTCTGCAGTTTGAATGAGGACTATATAGACATTCACTTAATTGTTCCATGTAATAAATACATACAAAACTTTTCCAGTTTGGAAAGCTCTGCAGAAGCATTCTATGTGTATTAACTCTTCTTTTTTTAAACCTATTTTTTAAGTAACAGACTAACATATAGTATTATAAGAGCTACAGTTTAAACATTGCCTTTACAGAACTACTTTATATTAGGAAGCTTTTATGAGCAAATCTGCAGGTATAACAATAAAGATTGTGATAAATCAATTATTTGAGGGTATAAAGGCTCAGGTTTGTACACCTGAGTAAGTTTGGAAAATGTGGCTGTAAATAGTCATAATCATAAGGAAGACATAGAAATGCATACATTTTAGTCCCTGATTGAATAAAAAATTTAAGTATGTGTGGATTTGTGAATTGATTTGGATGAGACTATTCATCCTTCAGGGTAAAATTTACTTTGGAATACATTCTTTTCAGTTTTCTCAAAACATTATCTGGAGTTGGAATATGTTTGAAAAAAATATATTGAAAACAATTAAAATATAAATAGCCTTTTCTGGACCATGAATGATTGGAAGCTGCTGAACATTGTCCCAGTTTTCAAGAAGGGCAAGAAGGAGGATCCTGGAAACTACCAGCCTGTTAGTCTCACTTCAGTGCCTGGCAAAGCTATCAAAGATTATTCTGGGAGGTATTGAAAAATACCTAAAAGACAACTCAGTCTTTGGTCACAGCCAGCACAACTTCATGAGAGGAAAATCCTGCTTATCACAGCTGATTTCTTTTTATGACAAGGTGACCCTCCTAGCTGATCAAGAGAAGCCAGTTGATGTAATCTTTTCAGATTTCAGGAAAGATTTTAATCCCGTCTCTCACAGGATCCTTCTGGACAAACTGTCCAGCATTAGCTGGATCAACACATCATGTGGTGGGTGAACAACTGGCTCACAGGTTGGGCACAAGGTTGTGTTGAATGGGGTGACATCAGACTGGTGACTGGTCACCAGTGGGGTTCTGCAGGGCTCCATGTTAAGCCCTGTGCTCTTCAACATCTTCATAAATTACTTGTTAGGGATACTAAGCAAGTTCGCAGTTGATGCAAAACTGGGAGGAGCTGTTGACTCCCTTGAAGGCAGAGAGGCCCTGCAGAGAGACCTCGACAAATCAGAGGGCTGGGCAATCACCAACCATACGAAGTTCAACAAGGGAGAGTGCCGGATTCTGCACCTGAGATGGATAACCCTGGACATATGGACAGACTGGGGAATGAGATGCTGGAGAGCAACACCATGGAAAGGGACCTGGGGGTCCTGGTTGATGGCAAGTTGAACATGAGTCAGCAGTGCCCTGGCAGCCAGGAGGGCCAACCCTGTCCTGGGGGCATCAGGCACAGCATCTCCAGCCGGGCAAGGGAGGGGATAGTCCCGCTCTGCTCTGCACTGGGGCGGCCTCACCTCAAGTGCTGGGGGCAGTTTTGGGTGCCACAATGTAAGAAAGACATGAAACTATTGGAGAACATCCAAAGGAGGGAAACAAAGATGGTGAAGGGCCTTGATGGGAAGCCATATGAGGAGCATCTGATGTCACCTGGTCTGTTCAGCCTGGAGGAGACTGAGGGTAGACTTCATTGCAGTCTGCAACTTCCTCCTGAGGGGAAGAAGAGGGACTGACATTGATCTCTTCTCTGTGTTGAGCAGTGAGAGAACCCAAGGGAGTGGCCTGAAGTTGTGTCAGGGGAGGTTTAGGTTGGATATTAGGAAAAGGTTTTGGTTCTTCACCCAGAGGGTGGCTGAGCACTGAAAAAGGCTCCCCAGGGAAGTCGTCACAGAACCAGCCTGAAAGAGTTCAAGAAGCATTTTGACAACACTCTTGGGCACATGGTGTGACTCTTGGGAATGATCCTGTGCAGGGCCAAGAGTTGGACTAGATGATCCTTGTGGGTCCATTCCAATTCAGCATATTCTGTGATTCTGTCATTCTGCAGTAATAAGACATGTAAGAGAACTAGTATTGAAAGTATATCAGTCCAATTCAACAGTCAAGACAGTTTTCTTCAACACACACAAAAAAAATTTGAATAGCCATTTATCTTGGCACTTGTCCCCCTCTGGGTCTGCCATTACATAACTAAATCTGTGCCTATATGACTGGAGTTTTTATTCCAGGTGGTAAAACAAGTATCATTAGATTTTCAGAGTGGGTGATATACCTGTGCAAAGGAGGAACAATGAGATCTATGGATATTTTCTACATGCTTTTGCAACTATGAAACAGAAGACAGAATATAAAAAACTAACTAGATGCAAAGCTTATTCTGGTTTCAGAAGTACACACTCACAATAGAAACCACTAAGGTGAGTAACACATGGTTTTTTCTTCAGTAATTTATCAATGCATTATACAGGTAATGTATCCCATGTTGCCTTATCTAGGCTGTTCAGACTTGCTGCCAGACTGATTAGTGTTTTCCTCTTTGATAATGCAGACTTTCATTTTTTATGAGGTTTACTTTGGTCATTGCTTTATCTAGTTCTGACTTCTCCTGACTTCTTCCCGATTTGAATGATGGACCCAGGAGTGGCTGCATTGAGTGGTGTGTGTGTGTCTGTTTACTTCTAGGAAGAACGTGAAGAGTCTTGGTGTTATCAGTATGCCCATGAAAAATACTGGCACTTTTACTAGCGAAATCTGTTTGCTAAGGTACCTTGTAGTAATTAGCTCTTAATAAAATCAAGCTCAAAATGCCTTACCAGCTATATTGTAAATTTCTTTCTTATGACTGAGAGCAATTTTGAATATTTTTTATGAAGTTCTGCAGGCTAGAAAAGAAGCTCTGTGGCTAGAAAAGAAAAAGAGCAGTTAGGCCAGATTCCATTGGCCTTAAACCAGCAATGTTGAACATTTGAGCCCCTGAAGGCTACTGAAAAACTCTACACCAGACTGACTTATTCTCATAGACATCTGTCTCTAGCTACCATGGTGATCAGCATTCAATCTGTGGCTTGTATATCAGGAAATGACAGCTCTTTAACAGAAGCCAAAGAGAGCAGCAATGTAAATAATGTGAGGTCCCATGTTCTGGACTGCATAGCAGTTTGCTGAGTCCTTCATTTTCCCCTGCTTCAGAGAAGACAATAGTTGTTATGATCCCAGGGACAAGGGAGGAAGAGGTCAGGGGAAAGAAAAATGTGTTATTTGGAGGGCAATATAGTAAAATGAGTACAGAGGCTTTTTCCTCTCTTTTCTTGCCCTACAGAGCACTCACTTATTTTTTCTTTCTGGTTGAGCTTCATTTTGTAGTGTTCATGTAGGACTCTAGTCTATGCAATTATTTCCCATATGTCCTTCCTTAACAAGAAGGTGAAAAAATATTTTTGCATTAAAAAGTACGGCATAGTTTGGTTGATAAAAGTTCAGATGGGCAAATTCTTCTCTTCAGTGATGTAGACCAGTAACCATGCATTACAATTCCAAACCAAATAAACAAAACAGCAAGAAAAAATAGGTGGATGTTTACACAAATCATGGAACCAAATCTGATATCTCAATTTTTTTAGGAAGAAAAACTAATATAAATTCTCAGTAGCATCCCTTGCCCAAGAAAAAATTCCCACAGTAGACAAAGTTGACAAAAAACCCCAAAAACCAACCAAACAACAAAAAAAAAAAACCACCACAAAAAGTAAAAACCACCAACTCAAACTTAATAATATCTTAGAACTAACTGAAGAACAAAAGTTGAGTAAATGGAAATAGCTGAGCAAATATAGCAAGGAATGAAATTAATAGAGAAAGCTGAGAAAACACAGAGATTACTTTGTTTATTGAGAACACATTCAATTTCTTCCTAGGGTGTAAACTAAAATGTACTTTTCCTATATGTTGGTTCCGTGTAGTCTATTACGCTTATAATACACTGGGTAACTTAGAAGAACTGAGATACTCCTGTTTCCTGACGTCACTACTGGCTGCTTTGAGACACCTATTTCATATAGTGAGGTCTCTGAAAAGTTCAACAGGGAAGTTTCCAGAAGCCCAAACTCTTATCTCGTATCTCTGATGTTCATTGGAGGAGTCTGGATGATCTGATGTGCACCGCAAGACAAGGCACATAAATAAAACAGCAAAGTGTAACATCCACTTCTAAGAGGGTAAGCCCCCCTTACCCCCAACTGATTCCCAGTGTCAGTACCTAAGACGGAAAAGGGAAACACTGATTAATTTTAGAAAGATAACTCTATTAAATACCCCCATTCATTACATAGCACTTGTTCTAGCAGTTATTGTCCAGCACATGATTCTCAGCATAACTTTGAAGAGAAGAAGAAAGACATAAAGAGTCAGGATACAGGAACTGAAATTCTATGTGTGCCTTATGTGAAAAACATTTGCCTAAAGTTAGGCCAGACACTTCTCCTTCATATGATCCCTTTTTGGAGACAGAATCTTTGTACAGTAGAACATAAAAAATAGAGATGTGTTTTCATAAAACTATTTTCAGCCTAGCTGAATTTGAAAGGGTGATTTCTAAAATCAGGTTCTTTCAAAGTTTAGGCACAACCCTAAACGAGCAGAGCACATTGACATTTCATACTTTTCCTACCTCTCTAGTCAAACTCCACTAAAATTAAACCATTTATTTATATCAATTAAAGACTTATTCCAGTAAATAATGTCTATACTGGTACACATAGAAAACATTTCTGACCGGTTTATGTATCTCTCCATTTGACATGTTATTTTCTTTTAAATATTGCAATTATTAAAAAATGGAAAATACGTGACTTTCTGAGTTTTATCCTTAGTGAACAAAGAGGTCAAATCCAACACCACGGATACCAGTGGTAAAGTTTCCCTCTAAGCTGAAGCAGAACTTTTCATCCATATTTTTCTTTCACATTTTGGCATGACATACAAGATTCTTTAGGAAAGCACAACGGACACAAGGTGGAGCCAAAGATCCTTGAAGCACACTGCACATAACTTTTTTTTTTTTTTTCCAACTGAGAGTTCTTTTGAAAATGGCAAGTGAGAATAAGCTTCAAATCCAGCATTTGAAGCAAGTTGCTGAAATAACTAGAAGTGGAAGCTGGCTATTACTTTCTATAATTTAATCATAAGGAAATCTATACATTATAGTAATGAAAAAATTAATTTTACTTTTCTGCCCATATTTTGCTTTTAAATAACACATCCAAATTTAATGATCTTATTTTTCTTGAAAAGGCATATTCAAAGAAGAATATAAATTCCCAATATGTTTTGAATGTTTTTCTAAAAAAAAAAAAAAGCTTGTCCTTTATTCTCATTTCATTAGGTTTATGATTGATTGACTGAAAATTTTACTGTCTGGATTTTTATTTTTTTTTAATTTTCTATTAACTTTTTGATAGGTGAAAGAAAAGGGAATTACAGTCTAGATTACATATACTATTTGGTTTTGTTCGCATAAGACACTTTGAAAATCAAGAGTAAACTGAGAGGGAAATTAAAGCTACTCTTATTCTAATGTGAGATGATTAATCTTTAATCCTCTGAATTGGGTTGATAAGGATTTTCATTACTGCATTCAGTAAGCATATTTTATATCAAGTCATCCACAGTTTCAGTGTCAAGGCTCACATTAAACTGTATTCCATGTCCCTTGAAACTTAAGAATATTTATTTTCTCTTTTTTCCTGACAGTACACTCGAAGGATCAGATGACTGATAATATTTCACAGTTGTTGCCATCATCTGGTTTCACCCACATACACATGCCTTCACAAAGCACGTGAAAGAGACTGGAAATTAGGGTCACACTCCTACTCATATTATTGTCTCTAGAATTTAGTTGATAAAAAGGGCTAGACATGAAAACTAACCATGTTAGAACTGAAACTGATGAATTGTGTATCTGAATTTTCTGTTTCCCTATTAGTTTACCAAACCATTCATATGATTATACAAAAAGATCTTTCCAAGGGCTGAGGTCTTCCTTGAGCAACAGCCTCAATTAACACCTTTGCTTTTGGAGGCTCACCACACTGCTGCAAAAAGAGAGGCAGGAAGAATTTGCAGCACAAAAAACTAGACTCAGTCTCAGAAACATTCCCATGCTATTCCCAGATATGCTTAGATGTTAATATTTAAATGGCCCGTATTACAAGTGTTGACTTGAAAATTTATATGCATATTTAACTATATAGAAATATTGACTTTCACATAGATTCAGTGTAAAACCAGCTAGGAATGAAATATTTAGTGTCCTTTGCTTTAAGTGAAAGAGAAAAAAAAAAAAGAAAATAAAGAAAAGATTCCCCGGAGCTGACAGGGTGATAGAACAGAATAGGGGATGCTTTCATCCCCATAACTGCTATCACATGCTTGCACAGTGATGAATGAAGGTGTCTATCTTATCTCCTAGCTGCTTAAGAAAAATCATATACAAACAACAAGCATATTCAAAATCATTGCAAAAGATGCTTGTTACATGCTACTGCTTCTCTGGTTTTCCATTAACAGGCCAATTTCCCTATAATCATCTTTCAGAAATAAAAAGAAATAAATTCTTTCAGGGTTTGTGTAGGTTTTTTAAATCTTAAAGATTACTGTCTTCAGAAAAAGAGACCTAGTTCAGTTCAGTAATGTGAAACTAATGGTAAAAGTGACAGAGGAAACTGGAAATTTACATGTCCTTCTTCCTGTTTCTCCTCTGTTTTTAATTTTTATCTCCTTGAAATAGAGCTCACTGACTGCTTTAGCTTCTGTTTAGAATAGGGCGGTAGCTCTAAGCATAAAAGAGAATATGCTGATATATAACCAGCTTAAAAATGCAGAACTGAAACACTGAATAGCAGGGCTGCAAACTGCCAGTTGTTTTCAAAGCCATTCCTCTAAGGGGGGGTGGGGAGAAACGTGAAAGCCATGTACTTGGCAAAAGAAAAACATACACAAAATGCTGTGGCAGATTTTTGAAGTGAAAATAAATCTGACTTCTCAGCCACATTCAAAGTCAAGCTGCCACAAAATTCTGAAAGGAATCATACAAGTCAAGAGCTGTATTAAGCACAGGAGCATAAAGTAGTTCAAGCATTACAGTCAAGTGAAATCATTACATTCGGTCTGTAGTGCAGCTTTTTAAGTGAAGAAAAGTACAATATATTGCTACAAATTAACTTAATCTGACTGTGCACTACAAAGTAAAAAGATAATAAACACAAATAAAGAAGCATTTACTGTTAAATTAATTCACAAAACTACTAAACACAGAAAAAGCATCTGAAAACCAGATTTCACAAGGGCTATATTAAAGGGAAGGAAAGCTAGAAATGTGTAGATGGCATTCAAACTTCTTTTTCTCTATACTTAGGCCAGCTGAGAACTACTTACCTGTCAACCTCACCTCTGTGCCTGGTAAGATCATGGAACCTTCATAAAAGCCTTCTAGAAGCTTTGTTATGATTCAGGACAGCTAGCACAGCTTCGCCAAGGTCAGGTCCTGTCTGACCAAACCTGGGGCCTTCTGTGATGGGGTGACTGCATCGGTGGACAAGCGAAGGGCTACAGATGTCATTTAGCTGGACTTCTGTAAAGCCTTTGACGTGGTCCCCCACAACACCCTTCTTTCTAAACTGGAGAGAGATGGATTTGATGGGTGGACTGTTAAGTGGATAAGAAATTGGTTGGATGGGCACATGCAGAGGGTAATGGTCAATGTCTGGACGGAAATCAGTGATGAGTGGTGTCAGAGGGTCAGCACTGGGACCTGTTCTGTTCATTACATTCATTGCTGTAACAGACAGTGGGGCACCCTCAGCAAATTTTCAGACAACACCAAGCTGAGTAGTGCAGTTGACACACCTGAAGGACAAAATGCCATCCAGGGGAACCTGGAAAAACCTGGAGAATGGGGCCCATGAGAAATTAATGAAGTTCAACAAGGCCAAGTTGTGCTTGGGCCAGGGCAACCCCTGTTATCAGTACAACAGATAAACAGATTGAGAGCAGTCCTGATGAGAAGGACTTGGTTTTGGTGGATGAAAAACTGGAAATGAGCCAGCAGTATGCACTTGCGGCCCAGAAAACTAACCACATCCTGGACTGCATCCCAAGAGTGGCCAACAGGTTATGGGATGCAGTTCTGCCCATCTACCCTGCCCTCATGGGACCCCACCTGGAGTACTGTGTCCAGCTCTGGGGCCCCCAGCACAGGAAGTACATGCACCTGTTGGAAATATAGCTTTCAATAATTTCGCTGTTTTATCAACCAAAAGCTATCGGGTAAGAATGCAACTTTCCCTTCACTGGCTGCAATGTAAGACACGTCTGCTTATCAGCCCTCAAGACGCTACTAACACAACCTGCTTAAAGACATTGCTTGCAAAATAGAGACAATGTTGCAAGGCTTTAAGGTCCATAAGCAAAATCATAACTAACTATGGATATGATGTGTAATTCCACAGAGATCAGAAATGAAACACCTTATGCAGTAAAGGAAGTATTTTTAACTTAAGAATGTTGTCTTGTAACCTTGGCAATTATGCAGCTAGGAGTCAGATATCAAAAATTCTTGCTTTGAAGAGAAATCATTTCCAGTTTCTCAGAGTGATTTAATATTCGGGTTTTGCAACTAACAGTTTCGAAAGTGCTGCCTAAACATCTTCATCAGGGTTTCCACTCCTTCTTGCCCTGTAAATATTCAACTGTGTTGTGCTTTGCTGAATTGTCCAGCTCTTTTTTCTGACACTGAACAAGAGGCGAAAAACAAACAAACACACAAACAAACAAACCAACCAAAACAAAAAGAAGAAGCAAAGAGGAGAAAAAGATTGACATAAGGACAAAAAAAAATGGCCTTCTGTCTGAAGAGCCCTAAAATCCCTCTTTTCTTTCAAATAATTTCCTACTGCAAAAAAACAACTTAAAGTGAATAAACATCAGTTTCTATTATGCAAAATAATCCCTCTCTATGGAAAATAATAGACTATGAAGTGTCTAAGATCTGTATGCACAAATATGTCTATATTCATAGCTGTAAAAACAAATGTAGAAATCTCACTTACTTGAATCTTGACCAAATAGCCTGTAAATTTAAATTTACAAAACACTTTCTTTTGAAACAATACTGATGTTAGTAGAGCCTGTAGCCTAGGAGGACTCAAATATCTTAGTTATTTATCTTGAACGGATTGGGGAAAATTTATCAGTGCTTCTCAGTTGAAATCTATTTAGTAAAAATACCTGCCTGGTCCTGTTCTCGTTGAGTAAGAGGGGTAACTATTAGTATTCCATGTTTCTGATTGCCTCATGTCTTGCAGTAAGGAATTACGAAGCCTCTTAATATATTTGATAAAAATATCTTCACCTGTTATGCATTTTGAAAATTGTTATTTTTGTTTTCAGTTAAAATTCTGGATTTATATTTGAAGACAACAAATTAAAGCAAGACTTGTATTCATTCACCATCTCGGTCCAATCCCTCAACATTAATTTCTTTGTTACATAAACATTAAACAAACCCCCAAAAACCTAAAAAAACCAAACCAAACAAAACAAAACTTTTAAAATCTTCTTATACATAAGGTTTTTTATTTGTCCAGAAGTTTCAGAATTCCAGAATAAATTAAGACTCCTTCTGAATCACACACAATACTGATAAGAATTGGTCTTTTAAATCATCTAGTTTTGGAAATTATGTGTGGGATTTGCCTGCCTTTATTGTAGATGTTTGAAAGCCAGAACTTTTCATCCTATCCTGCCCTTAAGTTAATGAATAGAAATCCCCTCTAGAGCATGGTTCAACTCTTCCAAAGGAGGGCAAAGATTCCAGTTAAATGGATCTTTTACAGGCATGTCCATAACTTCTCATAGAGGGTCTTTCTACCTCACTTCAGATATCTAACCTTTAAACATATGCATATAAAAGTAAGGAATCTCACCCAGTATTGCATAGTCAATATTTACTACACATTCAGTGTATACAGGAAAATACTGACAGACTTGCAGCCTTTCATAAAAAAAAAAAGGTAAAAATTAAAAGATATTCCAGAATGTATTAGGGTTACAGTGTTACTATATAACAAGATTCTCCTTTCTCAAGAAATGATGTGTCAAATACTTGTTTGGTTTCTTCAGTAGCAGCAAACTGGGCATATTTCTAAGAAGTGCTAAACACTTATTTATGTGATGCATTTTACTCCCTGCGTTTACTGCTGTCATTTATGACTGCCTACTCTGCGAGGCAGCAGTTCACAGTGCAGTCTGACAAAAACAGTCTTTGCAACATTCAGAAAATATCCTTTCACCTAATGCAGCCTTCACATCACAACTTCAAGGACCCTTAAAACAGCAGATGCTGAGCAGTGATGGAAGAGCACATTACCTTGTAAGTAGCAAATTCCATTAATTTTCTCTCTGTGAACTACACAGACAATCCAGTTCAGAAAGAATATTTGTCTAAATATTTGTGAGATTTATTATTAAATATATCCCCCAGCCCCTGGGATGGTCTTTCCTGTGAATCTGCTCAAAAGTTATGACAAATTAGAAACACCATCTTCAAAAAGTTGTTTTCACACAGTAGGTTTGGTCATAAGGAGTAAAAAGCATATCCCCATCTCAGGTTCACCATGCCCCATCAATGTAACAATATTGTATTGTTACATTACAATGTAACAACTTGATATTTTAAATTGTGTCACATGCGTTATGTTTTATCTTTCAGAAGTAACAGATGAGCTTTCATTTAAAGTAATGACACAAGAGAATACGGGGGGAAATGTACAGACTGCTGACTTTATAAACTTAATTTAATTTGATGCATTTCTTATAGAAAAACTATGTGAGTTAAGTGGAACTGTGAATTGACAAAACCTCTTTTTATTGCTTAAATAATTTATATATTTCTGTACAAAAAAAATATAAAATAATCAAAACACTTTTGTGCTGAGAGAGATCAAAATTATCTCATATTTTGCCAACGTGATAATGCTAGATGAAATTTTTTCAAAGGAACTTACTAAAGTTAGGCATCTGCTTGTCATTAAAATTAGTAATAAATTCTTGTTTGCTTGTTTGACAGTTGTTGCGTGTGTGTGTGTGTGTGTGTGTGTTTAAATATCTATAAAAGTCCATGGACACCTATGTATGTGTACCTTTCCATACCTAGGTGCTTGTAATACAGTGGGAATGGGATGAACAATAGGGAATATATTACCAGATATTTCATTGACATCCTCAACAAGAAGGATTCCCTAAGGCATCTCTGCTTTGCTGAGGGACATCTTCAAGGGAATACTCTAACCCTGTTCTAAAACTTCCAGGTTTTGATAATATTTCCAATCATGACCAATAAATGGATGTTCACTTTCCTCTATTGTGCTTACTATCATCCTGCAAAATTTGTCAATGGCTCTTATTTTTCATTTTTAACCTTTTTTAGTCATATTCATTCTTTTTCCTAAATTATTATTTTCTTGTTCTCTGACTTGCCCTTCTCCCAATCTTAGAACTTCATGTTGCTTGGTTGACAGTCTAAACGAATCTTCAATGAAAACAACAGCTGATTTCACATATGTGTCTGAGCGAATCAAATGATTATTTGCTTTATGGTTGGATGCAATTGGTGTTGGAATTTTAGTAGCCTCAAGGAACCAAAAGAACTACATTAACAGTCAGCCTGCCTGCAACAATCAGAGATCCTATAGCTTTTACCATCAGAACTCTTATTTTTGGAACACTGATGGAATGAATTTTATCCAGTGTTCATATATGTTCATACCATATAGTTCATCATAGAACGTGAATGTAAATCTGTGTAAATTTCCAGTGGAACAATCTCCCAGGAAAAACCACTGCAGCTGATCTGGGGATATGAGGGTAGTACAATGAGAAATTGAGCCAAAAAATTTGGTCTTCTATAAGGGACACATATGGTGACTGAATGATGAGTCAATGACTCAACATCTGTTATTTTCCTGTTATTGTACACCATTGTCTTTTATACCTGCTTTTGAATGCTGCCAGAGTTCAATATGCATGGGTAGGAAAAACATCCCATACTTCTTTTTTATTTAGGGTTATTAAAATCAGCCAGGGCTGGCTAAGTTGCAAGTGTTACTGTTGATCCCATCTAGCAGTACTGACAAATATTTCAAAAATTTTAATGAACTGTATAAAGCCCTAATAATCAAAATTTGAAGGAAATTTCATGAGATGTGACAGGCTATATCTTGTAGCCCTTATACGATACAAGCAATCCTACTGGATTGCTTGCAGACCTGGCCAGTGTGAACAAGAACTGTGTGAGAAAGCATAAAAAGACATTCTGCATCTCTGGGCCACATTCATATTCCAAGGATCAGATCAATATTTGCACTTCTTTCTGAGTTGCCATTTACATCCCTGACATTCTCAACCTATTCTTTTCACAAAGAGTTATAGTGTAAAAGGATGAAAGGAAAAAAGTTCTGCTTAGAGGAGCCAGACAACCCAGGGGCAGAGACCCCTCAGATCCACACTCTGCACTCTGCAACCAAGTAAGGAAGTCAGAATCAAACGCTGAGTATTGGCAGAATTGCATTTTCCCTTATGCATGTATCAATATGAAATAATGTCTTTATCTTCAGTATGCTCCCTTCAGATTTACACTGGACTCATTGGAAAGAGAAAAGTACCAAAATTTAGTTTTTGAAAGGGGGAATTTTTCTGGTGTGAGACTTTTTTATTAAATTGCCTCTTTATAGGTCCATTCTATACTAGAATCAGATTTCAGCACAACTTGTATTATTCACTCATCTCTAACAAACTCATTATTCTAACAATTTTCCCCCAGAAATTATTTTTTTTCTTGTGTTTAGATGGAATTTCCCACGTTTAAGTGGTGTCCATTATCTCATATCCTTTTCTTGAGAACTAGTGAGAAGATTCCATCTCTTCTTTTTTTAAAAAAATAATTTCTTCCATCAGGGCTTTATACACATTGTTAAAATCACTCTTGTCGCCTGGCTTCTTTTCCACTGCCTTAGGAGCCAAGCGATTTACCTTGCTATAGGTGTCCCGCAGTGGAACAGCTGCAGCTAGGTGAGACTGTTTGCTTTCTGGCTTCCCCTTTTTGGCTGGTGTGAGCCGATGGTGGATTCAGCGAACCGCGGAGACAAAGGAGGGGCCCCTGGTAACAGCAGTTTGAGTTTATTTCCCGAATGGAGAGAGCACAAGGAGCCCCGGGGGTCGTTTGCAGCCCCCTTAAATACCATCTTTCAGAAGGGGTAGGAACAACAGAAACAAGCCAATAGGGGTGGCTTGGAATGGCTGTTTACAGATAACAGGGATTTTGGGGAAGAACATCTTTCAAACAGACCAGTAACAGGACGGTGTGTCCGGAGTCTTATCGTATTCCTGAGACAGCAAGTAACTTGAAGGAGGGACTTGTGGGAGGAGATTTCCACACACAGGGGTCTCAGAGGCAGGGCCAGCCCACAGTGCTGCTCTCAGCATGACTCAGCAGCAAGGCCCTCAGCATGACTCAGCAGCGAGGCCGGATTCCTCCTCTGAGCTGTCCCTGGCGGGAAAATCCTCCCAGCTCTCATCTTTATTTATTTGGAGAGCAAAGGCTGACTGGGTCACTGCCACACACTCTGACTCTACTATTCTCCAGGCTTAACAGTCAAGATCTGTCTTCCTCTCCCAATATGACAAATGCTCCAGTTCTTCAACAATCTTTGTTGCCTTTGACTGGACTTGCTCCAGTAGCACTTTATCTTTTTTATAATGGGGAGCCCAGAATTGGGCAAAACACTCCAGATGTGGTTTCACCAATGCTGAATAGAGGTGAAGGATCGTGTCCCTTGACCTACTGACACTCTTCCTGATGTATTCCCAGAATGCCATTGACCTTCCTTGCTGCGAGGGTGCATTGACATCATGTGGTCAGCTTGTTGGTCACCAAACCATAGAATGTCTTGGAAAAGCTGTTTCCCACATGGTCTGGCCCTGGCCTATACTGGGACATAGGGTTATTCCTTCCAGGCAAAGATCTTGGTATCTTGGCTTCCTCCAAGCAGTTGTCAGTCCTCAGAGAGAGGGCTCCTTGCCCCCCACTAAAAGGATGAAGGTGACCTGGTCCCTAATGTCTTTGCTCATGCTCTCTGGAGCCACGTAGTGATGCTCTATAATATATAGTAATAATATCCAGGCTTCCCCTGGAAGTTCTGTTGGTGCCCACACAAAAGGGCAGCAGGTCTGAGTGACAGACAAACCTTGGCAGCACTTCCACAAATCTGTCTGAAAGAGAGATATGGAAAGCAGTAAACTTTCCTAGATGACAGATCAGGTCAGCAGATGGGGACATCTGCTGCTCTCCCCAGGGAGTCTCCCACTGCTGTCATTCACCATTTTCTCTTGGTTCTGCTGCATGGCCCAGGGCCAGCTAGCATGAACGCTTCACTGGTCAACACTCCCTGCTGCTCAGAGAGCAGTCAATCTACTGTGTAACTGCAAAGTTTAGGCTGTAGCAGGAATCTTCCTCCTGGTGTCTGAAGTCTCCAGCTTTCAGTCTTTGCCATCAAAGGACTTTCTCGTTTCCAACCTGACATGCACAGACTCTTCTGCAACAGTGGGCAGTTTGGGTTCTTGAAACAGCAGGGTCTCAGAGAAGAGCTGGGTGCTCTCTTTCTCATCTTCCCTGATGAGACACCGTATCTCTACCTGGAGCTCCTTCACTAGGCAGCACAACTCCTCAACAGCTGCAGACCTCCTGGAGGCAAATGAATCTTCCCTAGCCTCAGAGTGAGACTCCACAGCTTCCTGCAGCTTGAGCCTTGCAGGGCTGCATCTTCCTTCTGAAGCTTCAACTGCACCAAGACCTGGAACATCTCAGGAATTGTTGCTCCATTGGGTGCTGGGGATCATGTATTATGTCACCACCACAGCTGAGGATGTGTATGGGGCTATATTTGGTCTGGCTGAGTTCACTTTCCCCACAGCAGCTCTCACAGTGCCGTGCTTTGCATTGGTATTTGGAAAGGTGTTTATAGTACACCAGTGTTTGGCTCCTGCTGAGCAGGGCTGGCACAGCCTCAGCGCTGTCTCTCCAACATTCCACCCTCACCAGCAGGCTCAGGTGGGCAAGATCTTGGGAGGGGACAGAGACAGAGCAGCTGACCCAAGCTGACCAAGGGATATTCCATACAGTATTATATATGCTCAGGTATAAAAGCTAAGACAAAGGAGGAGGAAGGGCAGCATTTATTTATGATGTTTGCCTTCTCAAGCAATTGCTGTGTGTGCCAAAGCCCTGCTTCCCAGGAAGTGACTGAACATCACCTGTTGATGGGAAGAGGAGAATAAAATATTCATTGTTGGGGATTTTTTATGTCCTTTGCTTTCAGGTGCACAACCTTCGCTTTTGCTTTAGTAAACTGCCTGCATCTCAATCCATAATGATTTTTTGCTTGCTTGTTTTGGTGTTTTCCATCTTATTTCCTTCCCCCGTCCAGCTGTGGAGGGAAGTGATAACACTAATAATAGTAGCTTGGCATGCACCTGGCATTCAGCCAAGGTCAACCCACCACAGGTGTTCTTAGAAGGGCTGTTGTCCTCATCTTTGTAGCCCTCCACATTAACTGCTGCTCAAATAGCATCATCTGTTGACTGCCTCAGCACATTCACACCTGCAGAAGTGATACCATGTCTTGGAGTGATTTATTATGACAGTCTATTCCATGATCCTCTGCTTTATGCCCAAAAATGTCTGCTGTATCTTTAAGGCCCAGGACTGGGTGTGTGTGGGGCCAGGGAGGGGGGAGCTTTGGGCTTTTTGGGGGCATTTTTTGAAGCCTCCCTGCCCAGGCATTCCATGGCGCTGTGTGGTTCAGCTTTGCTTGGCTTAGCTTAGTTTTGTTAGCCAGGCAAAAAAGCTTTTCCCTTCTCTGGCTTGAAGGAGCTGCAGTAGCAATCTTTGAGCTGCCTTGAGGTGAACTGAACAGCTGCTGGTCTGAGACTGGAGAAGTGGGACCAACAGCGACAGGGTCACCCCATTCCAGCCGCAAGCCCCGAGCAGCCGAGCCAGGAAGAGAACGCACACAAAATGCCCCAGCCCAGCTGCTTCATCTGCAGTGGAGAGGAGGTGGACACCAGAGAGCCACCAGTTTTTGCCTCCTGCTGGAACTCCTTCATGGAAAGTCCACTTGCCTCAGCGTGAAAGCTGGCGCCATCTTGCACCACACATCAGGGAGGGGTATCTCTTCAACATTTGCCCTATTCTCAGGGCACTTTTGGGTCTTTGTTCCTGTGTATGGGTCTGCATGGGGCAGGAGGTGAGCCTTGTGGGCATTCTGTTGTTAAAAAAATGTTGGTTTGGGTTTTTTTTTCCGCTTTCCTCTATTAGCATTCATTTTTCTGTTGGTGGAGGGGGATTACCAAAACCCTTCAGAGGAGACTACTCATTACAAAGTGTCTTCTCTTAAATTTGATTCAAAACTGAGACATACCAACAAGCTGAATGGTGCTTTGGCTAAACAACTGAAATCTAAAGTTTACATATTTTCAATGGAGGGCTTGGAAGGAAACTTATCTCTTGAATCATTTTACTAGTATGAAATATTGATTATTTTCCTGCAATGAACACCATGTCTTCCTCAGCCTTTTCTTCAAAGGCGTGGTAACATCAAATGAGATGTGATCTAACCACAAGTGAAAGTGAATGAGTCTTCAAATGGTAAATGAAACAAAAATCTTCTGTATATTGTTCTATTTTCTTTTTTAAATTATTCCAGCATCTGAAGATTAAGTTAAACTAAATTGTGTCACTCGTGTCCAGGCAGAAATAGAAATACAGTCTTTTCCATTATTATGCATTTTCCAGAGTTCATACTAGCACAATCCTCCTTTTCTGCAAGAAGCTACAACTATTTTATAGTCTATAACTCATGTTTCTGAGCTGCATTTAAGGATAGGCAGGCAGCAGATAAAGAATGTGGGTTTTTTCTGTCACTCTATTCACATCCTGTGAATCATATAGATTTATCTGTAAACAGTGTGATTTAATGTAAAGAAAAGAAAAGAAAACACTGGGATTGGACTTTCTGTGGATGTGATGTGACTTAAAATTAGATCAAAGAATTATGTTTACAAAGGCAGTAGGTATGCTAAAACCATCCCTGGTGTTCTCCCATCTGCTGCATTAAAGCAGGCTTTCATGCTCCCCAAAGCTGATTATAAAAGGAAGTAGAAATATTCCAAATCATAATGAAGAAATAAAAAGGTGTCTGTGACTAATTCATCTATTTTTAACATCTTCCTTGTGAACATCCAATATCCAATACAAAGTTAATGTGTTGCTGCAGATGATCTTTTTTTGAGATCTTTACCTCCATATACTCCCAAAAGCTTCTGACTGAAAACACTGAAGTAGCACTGTTTTTAATGTTGTGGGAAGTACAGTCAAAGGCATGAGGAGACCTTCACCAGACGTGACCTTACAAAAAAAAAAAAAAAAAAGTAAAATCTCTGCTATATTCTACACAGAGCTCTGTAGGGAGATTTTGTGAGTTTGCTGTTACAGAATTTAGTTACTGTATTAGAATTTGCTTTTAAATTTGCCTCTTGTCACAGAGCTCTGCTCCAAGATGCTCACATTAAAATGATAGTTTGAGGCACACGGAGATAAATCTGAAATCCTGGTGCAAACAAGAAACACAGTAGACAGAATATGTGCATATCTTCCAGTGGATGCTGTTCCTGTGACAAAAGAAGTTCATCAAAGAAACATGGGCAATGTAATGTAGGCAAGTGTATTACTGGATGTGAAAACTCGCTCTGAGAACTGAAGTATGGAAAGTTCACAACATTGAATGAACTTGGTACTCATCAAATTAATTTAACAAGGGTACAGTGCTGACTTTTTCTCGTCCAATTCAGTAAGAGATTTTAACTCCAAAATGTATTGAATATGCTGCACAATTCCAGCAGTTTGTGGAACTAGACACCACAACTTTAAAAAATCACCCTGTCAGGTAAGTCCAGCACTCTGCAGCTTCAAAAGTCAATACCAGAAGTAATAAGGGTGAGAGGAAGTTGCCTCAATTTGCACCAGGGGACGTTTAGATTGGATATTAGGGAATATTTTCTACACCAAAAGGATTGCCAAGTATTGAAACAGGGTGTCCAGGGATGTGGTTGAGTCACCAGCCCTGGAGATATGTAAAAGACGTGTAGATGTGGCATTTTGGGACAGGTTTAAATGCTCGACTTGGAAGTGTTAGGTTTGCACTTGATGTTATGTACTTGACATTAAAGGTCTTCTCCAAACAAAATTACTGTATTTTTTTCTATGAGCAGTGTGATTTTTCCCTCCAAAACTCAGGGTGTGAAACATGTCACACTTGCCCAGCTGCACCATCAACTCTCAGTCACTACTGGATGTGCTCAGCCTGTTAGGCATCCCGTGATGCTGTCAGCAAACTGGCCCAGCATAAGCCAGAAGAGCTGGCAAATCTTGGTTGTTTCGATGTGGGGCATGTATGTGCGGATAAGACATTTGCGGACACCAGCCGGTGCAGCCACATGGCCCTTTGCTTTTCTACATGGATTTTTCAGCTCAGTGAAGATTAGCTCAAGGATCTCTGGCTCCGTAGGCACGTCAGTGTCAATGTCTTTTTTCCACTTTATCGTCACTGTATTTCACTAGAGAAAAACCCCCACATCTGCTCTGTGCCTAATGCAAGTTCTCGTGCTTACTATTACTCCATGTGTTTGACACAGGATTCACGTGTTCACATTGCGCATCTTTGTAACCTGCTGTTTCAATCGTTGCACATGTTTTAACCTACAAATATTTCAATCCTTTAAAAAATTTCTTAAGGGTATGTATTGGATCTATGTGGCAAGATTTTGATGGGGGGCAGTGGAGACTGCAGGGGTGGTTTCTGTGCAAAGAGGCCAAGGAATGCCCCTATATTTGAGAGAGACAGTTCCAGCTGGCTCCAAGATGGGCCCACTGCTGTCCAAAGCTGAGTCAATCAGTGACAACACTGCAGACACTGAGGTTACTGAAGAAGGAGGGGGAGGGTGTGCTCCAGGCACTAGAAAGCTTCCCCTGCAGCCCATGGAGGGAAGACCTTGGCAAGGCAGGCTGTCCCCTTGCAGCCCATGGAGGACCACAAGGAAGCAGACATCCTCCTACAGCTTATGGAGAGCCCCACAGTAGAGAAGGTGGACATGCCCTGAAAGAAGCTGCATGCCATGGAAAGCACTGAAGCAGGATCCTGAGAGCACCTGTGGATCTGTGGAAAGCGGATCCCATGCTGGAGGAGGTTTTCTGGTAGAGCCTCTGACCCTGCGGGGAACCCACACCAGAGCAGTCTGTTCCTGAAGGACTGCACCCCATGGAAGGAAACCATGCTGGAGCAGTCCATGAGAAAATGCAGCCTGTGGGAGGGGGAGCAGAGGAAGAGCGTGAGTAGCAATGAGTTGCAGGATGAAGTATGAACTGACTGCAACTCCTATTCCCCATCTCTCTGCATTGCCTGGACAAGGGAGAAAACAGAGGAGTCCTGAATGAAAAATTAAAGCTATGCTTGGGAAGAAACAGGGCAGATTTAGTTTTAGTTCTGTCTTTGTTTCTATCCTATTCTATTTTTTCAGTTGGCAATAAATTAATCTTCCCCAAGACAAGATTGTTTTGCCTCTGAAAGTAACTGGTGAGTGATCTCCCTGTCCTTATCTTGATTCACCAATTTTTTTATCTTATACTTTCCCCTGTCATGCTGATGAGGTGGAATGAGAGTGGCATATGGGTGATGTTTGGCAGCCAGACAGGATCAGTCTACCACAGGATGAGTGTGCCTCACAAAATGGCTAATTTAAAATAAAATACTCATAATACTGAAAAATCACTAATTAAGCTATAGTCTTCAACACCATTATTAGAGAACTCTGCATAGCAGAGGAACTTTGTTGTGAAAATTACCTCTAATTCACATAAGTAAGTCTATAAATCTTCCGACAAAATAAATTGTGTGTAACAAGTTTCCATGTGTGCAACATTACTTAAACATTTTTCTAATTCTTAAGAAATCAAGGTGGGGCAAAAATAAAGGAGCAATTTATGTAGTTCTTAGCTCACAGTACCATTAACAGGTTAACAAATTTTTGTCCAGCTGAGTAATTAAAGTTAGCATTGCATGGAGTTGTTTAAAATTACTACTTTTATTTATATTAATACCATTAGGCCCTAGTACATATAATTGCACTCATAAACCAGAATTGCCAGAGATGATATAAGATTTGTTGTTTCTGCTGTGGAACAAGCAGGCTCAGGCTGATAAAAGCAATCACTGCAGACTGATTAGTGTGTGGTGTTCCAGCCGCACTATGGCTGGAAATAATATTTTATTATAAGGATGAATAATATTCACAAGTACAGAGAAAATATGCTGAGGACCATGTCTAGTGATACTCATTTAGCAACACGCCTTTGCTGATGCTTATATCCTTGCCAGTTTATCCATTACAGGAAGGAATAGAAAAGCAGGTCATTATAAAAATCTTGGAGGCTTTTCCAAGACTGCCAGAAAACACTGTTCATAAACAATAAATACAAGTTGAAAAAAAGTGCCTCATTTGCAGAACAGCCATAGTGTTTCACTCAGCATGGCACAGTGCAGTGCTATGCTGACAATTTAGCAGCAGTTTTGTGCTGAGTTCCAATCGGCTGCTGCGGCTCACAGGTTTCATTATGGCTGTGCTCTAGTCCACTAGCTTAAGCATCAGTATCAGGCACTCAGGGAAAAAGCACCAGCTTGCTATATTTTCTGTATAAGAGGAAAGGGGTGGGGCACTTTTAACGCCACCACCCACCTAAATTTAAACGAGTATTGTGGAGACAAGATCCTCTTCTGCAGGCATGTGCTCTCTGTTGGGCCTTGATTTTCACAGACAATTTCAGGTCCTCAAAGGGAAATTCTCCATTCTGTGCAATGTAAGTGTGTATTCACCTTGGGTTTTTATCCCCATGAATAAACACTGATTTCATGATGCCATGTATTTATTCCAGCTAGATTGGTTCTTGGGGAACTATGTGACAAGGAAACATCTTGTACTGATATCTTTGGGTTCTTTCCACAACAACTAATTCAGTGTAGAAATTAATAATATATATGAAGAACTTCTTGTGATTTTGTTAAACTGAATGTTGATCAAAAGATATATTTAAAGTTGTCTGCTTATTTCTTGGATGACATTTGTTTTTAAAGTACGTACTATGAGCTTGATCTGGTGGACTTCGTGACTTGTTTCAGAATCTGATAATCTAGCAATATGTAATAAAGCCTTCTAGACATATATCTAACAAATAGCACTGAATTTCTTCGCAGGATTGTGAATTTAAAGGCATCAGCTTCATAGGAGACTCTTTTCCAGTATCAGATCACTTGTTTCATTGTAAAGGCACCTGAGTGAACTTTCTGCAGATATTCTTTGATTTTAAGTATCATTGGAAAGGCAATCTGATGTATTTGATGGCACCTCTAATTCATTGAAGTGATAACATCTTTATAAGCATTTGCTTCTGTTTACATAAAGTTACACAGTTATTCAATGTTGTAAGAGAGCCAGTGGATTTTGGTGAGATGACTCAATGACTCCCAAGTTTTTTAACAGAACTCCCATGTTAACTTGCCAAGATTTACTTTCCCACTAAGCCAAGAGACAGTAACAGTGATAACCTAACTGCACTGGCGAGCTAGAAGGAAACACATTTTAACAGAGATAGAAAAGGAGATGAAAAACACTCAAAGAGAACAGAAAAAAATTCACAAAAACAGACTGAGGTTTCAACAGACTTATTGTTGACTTTATTTGTACTAGATCAATGCCAAAAAGAAACTTAGACTTACAGAAACAAAAACAAGAAGTCACTTCAGCCAGGAATATCAGCAATTTATTGTGTCAGGCTGCTTTCTGCAGTGCAATTCTGAACATTTTTTCTCCTTTTGTCACTGACCTTCAGCTCTCTCACATGGCCTTTTTGTAATTTTCACTTGAGCCACTTTACAGATATAATCAGGCTTATCTCCTTACTTCTCCTTAATTCTGTTATCAAAAGCACCACCATCAAACAATAATTCCCTATCCAGAAGAATTTACATTGGCTTTTTGATTTTCTTATAGGCAATAGAAACTGAGTAATCACATCCACACACACTCGGGGATCAAGAAGGAAAATTAAGGTGCTACCACAGCTCTAAAAAACTACCAAAACACTTGCTCAGTTGTATAATAATCCCTTTCTGTGACATACTCTTTATTTTGTCTATTCAATTTGGCTTTGTAGTATCATCTTTATTTTTACGTACCTTATATCCAAAAAGGGAAGGAGGAGGAGGTGAAGAATAATAGTTGTAATTCATGAGTGTAAGTTGAATTGAAATATAAAGGTAATGATCATGAAAAGGACAGAGCAAATATTCTAAGATGACTAAATGGATGTGACAAAAGTCCTAGTCTTGTGTAATGCAAAGACTCCAAAAGGACTGACTTCAGGCAGAAAAGCAATATTTTGGTACTGTAGCCAATACATATATTAAAAAAAAGGCAAGAATTAAAAAAATATAATTCATTTGTGCAATTATTATGTTCCATGAAATGTGTGTTTAAAATGTAAACACAGCTGATGAAAAAAGGAAGTGGAAGAATACTCCAAAGTAAGATTATTCTTTCCTCCTACGTAAGAATGCTTTGCTCAGAAATGCTGGAAAAGAGTAACAGAAATCATTAGATAAAGCAGGGGTTTAAGAAAATATGGGTCAAGAAAAATATATGCATCATGATGTTGGTTTTTTAAATGGTCCATAGGATTTTCATCATGGAAATGTCATAAAAGAAATGCTTACCTCAAAAACTGACTTTGTCTTAAAAACTGAGCTAATTTTGAACATTGACATTGATGTTTATGTCTGAAATACCAAGAATGACATCAACATCATAAAATCATTGATGAGTCACTCTGGTACCATTCTGCCTCATAGTCATTTCTTCTTTCGATCTTAATCCAGAGCTCAGATAAAGGAAAATTAATAAATAAATAAATACAAACTCAACTCCAACCAACAGATAAGAGTATTTAAATTCTGACTGGTGGTTTCTTCAATGGATTTATGGAAAGACAGGACAGAACTCCTTAACGGTCAGTGCTCTAAGTGGAATGGGATGTGTTACTACATTTCACTTACCTATATTTTCCAAAATTATCATATTAAAGCTTCTTAAGTCAAAAGGTCAGACTGCTTGCAAGAACTCAGAAAGATTCACCGTCTTGAGCAAATACAATTTTTTAGCTGATAGTAATGACTATCACAGAGTCATTAAAACTGGGAGGGACCTCTGGGCATTGTTTAGTCCAAGCCACCTGCTCAAAGCAAAGTTGGCTACAACAGGTTGCTCGAGGCCGTGTGCAGTTGGGCTTTGAATGTCACCAAGGACAGAAACTTTATAACCTCTCTGGGTAAGCTGTTCTAGTATCTAACCACCCTCACAGTAAAAACATGTTTTCTAATGTTCAAGTAGAATTTCCTGTGTTTCAAATTGCACCTCTTGCTTCTTGATCTGTCACTGAACACTACAGAAAAGACACGAGGCAGCAGCATGGCTTGTGAGCTGCTGACTTTTATAGAACCACACAGGGGTTCTATGGCATTTACTGAATTCTAAACTCTTTAGGAGACAACAGTACTTGGTACTCTGTTTCCCTAGCAAGGAATGGGGTTTTCTGGCTTACAGTTACAGCTGGGTTTTCTTACACCAAGAACTTCCTTTTCAGGGGTACTAAGCTGGCATCTTGCTTCTATAAGACAGAAACCATCAACCTATACAGAGTTCAGAACCCTAATGTCCAATTTCATAAATGCACAAAATCTTTCTTTCTCTTCTCGCAACATCAAAATAGGGCTACCTTGAGTACCCATTTGGGAAAAACAACGACAATTCCTTTGTTGCCCTGAATTAGCTTGACTAGAGCAAGTCTAGAAATAAGTGCAGACAATTGAAGCTGAAGTGGAATGAATGTCAGCATAGTTTTCACAGCTCATGAGTACCTACAATCCAAGGCACAGGTTTACCACCTGCTCAGAGGCTGGTGTTGCCCCACCTTCACACTGCTGCTGTCCTAAACTGCCTGAGGAGTAACACAAGCCATTTGACAAAGCCAGGGATGTGCCTCTTTGCAAAGGAGTTTGTTACTTCACTGAGGTGGGCTTTAAACAAGGTTGGTGGGGAACACAGAAAATACACCTGAAGAGAAGTGGAGGCCTGAGGGGAAATGAAGAGGAACACGGAGAAATCCATATAGATGGAGGCCCTCTTGTTACAGTTGTGGAAGCTTCATGACTTGAGACTCATTGCAAGCATCTACACACTGCATGGGAAACAAGCTGGAGAAATTAGAGACCGCTTTTGAACAGTTCCAGAGCTGTGGTCTCATTAGGATCACAGATAAGTAATGGGGTATGACTCATGAATGGAGTGCAACAACAGATGGAGACAGGCCCTTTAGCATGGATGGGACAGGAAGGCAAGCAGGAGGGGCTGAATTTAGTGCAATGGAGCAGTAAACATGCATGGAACTTTACCTTGGAGCAAAGAGCAAGCTGGTCAAGGACAGACCAACATGGGCGATGTCATGGTGAACATCTGCACAGACCACCTGATCAACAAACCTTCTAAAGCCTCACAAAGCCTTCTCCTAAAAATTAAAAATCAGATGAGCAGCCAAACTACAGATCTGGACTTCAAACATATCAGGTTTTAGCTTCTTCTGGAACCTGATTTGTGGGGGCACATGAAAAAAACTGCCCTATATAGCACCTGGCAGCAGTCTGTAGGAATTAAACCATTACCCCCAGCAGAGAGAAACTGACTTAGAAATCACCAAAATAATTTTGACACACAAAAGTCAGTGTGAAGAGATCACAGCATCTGAATATAGTGAGGGAGATAAACAGTATAATTACAGGGCTATTCTTTATATTCAAAGGCCCATGATTATTGAGAAATGTTCCAGATGATTAAAAAAGGGCAAAAATAAAAAGCCATACATATCCTAAAAAAAAAAAATAAGGCAAGAAAGTATAGACAAAATTAACTCAACTACAGAAGGATCACAGTATCATGTATCCCATTAAATGAGCTTGAGGACAGTATTCAGGGTCTTATCTAAAACTTACTAAGCTCAGGAAGTCTAGGAGTGTGGAAAACTAATGCAAAGATCTGAATATAAGATGTGGAGTTACATCCATCCTGTTTAGCAAAATGAGACTCACACAAAACCCAGCTCTTCCTGTTGCCTCAGATCTGAGTTTCCCTGACTGGGAACCAGATGCCTTGTTCAGCATCAGACCATAGAAAAAATCAACACATGAACAACCAAGAGGTTTGAGCTCAAGTTTGGATTCAAATCTAAGCTGACATCACATCACAGAGATAATCATAACTTTAGACATTTCCTTGCTCTTCACTGAAAGAGTCTCCATCTCTCCTGATATATGCCATTACTGGGATACGTACCACAGATGTGCATAACCTTCAGTGGCTGAATCCTACAGAGACAGAGTTAATGCTTGCCTAGATAAATTCCACATCAAATTTCCTTCCTCTGACATTACTTTGTACTCCATGAAGAGTCATAATGAAATGCTAACCCTCTGCATATTCTCAGTGAAGACAGATTTTGAACTGTAGCATGACAATCATATGACGGACATGGATTTCACCATGTACAAGACATTCCTTCTTTACATAGCTTTTGGTCTACTTGACACCTGATTCCCTTCATGCCTAGAAGGTTTTGCACTGCTTCTTGGCTACCCAAACTCCTGAGCTTATTTTAGCCCTGTAGGTGGGGTTAATCATATGGGTTAATTAAATACTCTGAAAAACTAGGTAAAATGCAAATCCCAATGTTTTTTTTTTCTACCAGTAACAAAAAGAAAGTTACGTGCAGTAACTAAATCTTACAAGTCTGTTACTTCGTAAAAGTTACAAAAGTGTTACCTATTTATGTAAGTAAAACTTCAAATATTTGCTCACACTTCATAAAGAAAGAAATACTAGATTGATTTAGCCATCCAAATCTTATTTTACAATTATTTTTATGAATCTGTTCTTGTATTTATGTTGCTTAACTTAAGGTTACCATCTGCTCTACTTTCTTGACTGAAATGAGGTTAATCTTGCATTCCCAGGGGGAAAAAATAGTTTGCTATGTTGTATGCGGTTTCCTTAAGCATTTGGATAATTTGTTTCCTTGTGTCCACATGTAAAGGTTTCCTGAGAAAATATTTAGTCTTTTCTTCAGTTCTGAGTAGAGTACTACAGATTCCTCAGATTTCCTTTGAGATCTACACATGTTTATACAGTTTGTTCAAGTTTGTTCATACTTAATTTCTGAAATACAATGGGGACAGGCCTTTTAAAAGTCATGAATCATCTGTCAAAACCCTTAGAAGTTCATGTCTGTATCCTGAAGGGGGTAATAGTATGCCTCGTCTCAACTTTGGAACAAATAACAACACCATTGCAGTGACTCGCTTTCTTTTTCTCATCTATTTTGTTACAAGTTATGAAAATGAGAGCATACAGGTAATTTGGTGGTGTAATACACAAAACAGGAGAGAGAAATTTCAGTGACTTCTGAGTCCAGTGATGTCTTTATCAAGAAACAATGGATCCAGGAACCTATTCTAATTAGAATATTCCTAATGCCTGTCTACTGCAGAAACACTAACCCAGCTTTCTTGCATTATTTTTGGTAGAAAGGGCTGTGTTTGTTATTCAGCAGTTCAATCAGGCTTCAGGCCTGCCAACTCAAAGCTATATTTCAGAGTCAAACTCAGATTAGCTTATATGAAGAGAAAACATTAAAAAAATGAAAAATAAATTAGTGTGACAGCTAATTTAAAATATTTTTCTCTTTCCCTTTCTTCCCTCAAGAAAGTGAAAACTATTCTCTCCAAGACTTAGGAAACAAAAATATATTGTCTGTGTAATACAATCATAACTAATAAGATTTTTTCAATTAAGGAACAACTCCTTTCAAATATGTATTACCAAAAAATTTGTCCATGACATTGGCTTTGCACAGAAAACTTCTACATGCTTTGGTCAGAAGAGGCTTGCCTTCCTCCAAGAGTGAGACCCTGACCCTGTGACCACCATATGTGACTGCTACTGCTACTTACTCCCCCTCTCTCCATCACTTGTAGGCTATCTAGACTTTATGTAAAGGTACAAGGATTAAACTTTGATTTCTCAAGTCCCAGATCAAGAATTTGAAGAAAAATTTAAAAAGCTATTATATATTCAAATATACTCTTAATTCAACATGTAAACCTCATCCGTCCTCCTGCAGAGATCCTGTGGAGACAGAGCAGCACAGCACAAAAATCATTTCAAGACCAGTGAATTAAAACAACAGTTTCTTTTTAAACCTCACTTCTGTCATATATTTTGGATAGAGGGGACAGAGGATTTCTGTTAAACATAGCTGTTTCTCTGCATTGCCATATGGTCTATCATGGTAATCAGTTTCTCTGTCAAACTGCATGCTGCATCTTCACCTCTGTGTCAAGGCTTGAAGACAGGAGATTTAGCATGCACTAGGTCTCTGGCTGTTTTCTGGAAGACATGCTGCCCCCAGGGAATTGTCATTTAACCTATTGCAAGGCTTCACTCCAGGCTCTACTAAGGAGCATGGTGTGAAGCATAAGGGTATGGAAATGAGAATTTAACCCTTAACATATAATCACAAGTTTAATAGATGGTTTCTCCTCAGACACACAATGACAAGCATTTTGATTGTAACAAACTTGCTTGCAGTCACTTCAGAAACCCTGAACTGTGTTTCTTACTCGCAAGGTTTTATTTTTGTTCTGTTTTGTTTTTGTGGTTTTTTTTTACATTTTATTCTGTTGTCTAGTAGTAACACAGTTTTTTAGCTAGACCTGAAATCTATTCAGATGGCAAACATTATGTATTCTGACAGGGAGTTCTGCAATTAGCCTTACTTCACACTTGCATTTTAGCACTGAAAATAAACTAGTTTCTGACTCTTGGTTATCTTTTTATGAACTGGAAGAAGAAGAACTGGAATGTGGGCAAGGAGGAAATATCTATTTTCTTTCATCAATTAATATATTTTGTTACCTGAAATTGTTGTACATTATCTCACACTTATAAGCTAAAGAAATTTCTACACTGCTATCAATTTTTCAGGCTCATATGCCTCTCATCAGTTCACTTTTTACAGAGAATCTTGTTGAGATTGGTATGTGGTCAGTTTTGGTAGCTACACTATTTATGGCAATGACACATGGCAAGTAATAAAATAAGCCTGTATAGTAAAAAGCCAAAATTTCACTTGTACAGTCATGTATTCCTGGAGGAGAAAAAGCTGGATTTTTAGCTGATAATTATTTTTAAACGAAAACTATTTTAAAAATATTTGTGCTAATTATAAAAATTTAGGGATAGAAGAATCAGAAAAGATTTCCTATTAAATCGTAGTTACAGTGAACAGAAGACATGGAAGTTCCATTAACTAAGTGTTATTTGAACTGTTACAAAAGCCCAAACTAAAATGTAAAACATCAGTTCAGCATGTGAGTAGCAGAAGCTTACTATTTCAGTGTGAGAGTTTGCAAGATACAAATGGGTCTTCTATGTGTGCCCAGAGCCAGTCTAACCAAAAGAACTCAGTATCTATTTCCAAGAGTGGTGCCTACCTTCTCCAATGGATCTAGCCATACACACCCTTTGTAACTACTGGAGATAACGGCATTTGAATGAATTGCATGAAAAATAAGTGTTCATTCGTGAAGAAAGAAACAAGCTCCAGATGCAACATTTCAACATTGTCTATCTCACCAGCTACATCTACTGTAACACTACCATCTAATTTAACTGTGGAGTATTTCTACTGCTTCCATTGAAGTTGGTCCTATGTAGAGAACGGAATACAAGAATCAAGGGCTCAGGAGAAAAGCATAAAAGCACGTACCTGAATTACATCTTCAGGTTTGTGCTGGTTCTTTTGTATAAGTGGATTGAAACGCTGTGTTTTAAAAGAAAACTAGGATTTAATACAACTTTCCAAAAGTAGAAATTAAATTAATGAATATCAGATAACTTGTCTTGTCTAGAATAGAAATTACAACTGTATAGCATACACAGCATACTGTTTGGTATGTAACAATACAGTGATATGTAATGTATACCAGCTACTGGAAAATTTATTGTTTAAATTCTTATTGCAACAACGTACAAAGCAAAATAATATATTTACTATTTCTGAGGGGCATCTGAAGCTCAGTTACCAAATTTCTTAAATTAAAATACCTGTCAAGATATAAAACTCAGTCTTGATGTCTTGGATGGGAAAACACCTCCAAATAAAATCTATTGGATTATAAGCAGGTATGTTAAATATTATTCCCATAAGCTAAGTAAATATCATCGAAGAAAAAAATCACAATTCATACATTTGTATGAGGCTTAGAAACTGGAATATACTGGATAGATTACATGAAGTTTTTGTCATGTTTCACTGCATTTACACCATACAACTGGCTTGACCTAATTTCTGACACACTCATATTTGAAATGTAATTGCTCTACAAGGCAAATCATCAGGCAGTTACCTTTGAATCATGATGCAGGCACTACAGAAAAACCCTTGTATTTCTAATTTGCCGAAAAGACAGAATACAGAGTTTCAAGCACTCAGAAAAGTATTTTAAGTGTAGGGAAAAAGTAAAAGCAAATGGAGGATAATTGGAAAAAAAAAATAGCTTGATTGAAAAACTCATTTAATACTGCTTACCTTTAAACCATATATATATAGCACACTAGCTACCTGAGATTTTTATCACCAGCTAATTTGATCGTGTTTGAGTGATTTTCAATAAAGAAATGGTTTAACAGCAGCAAAGGCTGTACAGTCATAGTCATTGCCTCTTCTTTGTGGAGAGAATTAACCTCAATAAAAAGGCACAGTTAAAATTGTGCTCTAACTTATGTTAATCACCACATTTTCAACGGCTTTATACTTTTTACATGTATCCTGCATCCTGAAGACTGAAACATTTTGTGAGTAAGAATTCATCTGCTTTCAAGAAGAAATCATAAATGTACCTAAGACAGGTACTGTGATTTTCATCCACCCTTTCTAGAGACGCTGCCTTCTAAGCCAGCCTATTTTACCATGCAATGTACCTTTCCCTGGTCTCCTCTGACATCATGCCTTGATGCCCTTGAGGCTCTAAAACATCATCATTATTTGAAGAGGTGTTGTTTTCATTTTTCCTGTGCAAGTCAGAGTGTCTGGAGTGTAAATGCAAAGACTGTTAAGAAGTCCAGAATTAAAGGGGTTTAATAGCATAAAACTTCTGGCACTTATTTTACACTCCAGGATTTGATATCAGAGAATGTGCAGGTCCTCTTTTTAAATGGGTGCTGACCTATCACAGGAGGGATAGAGGACAGAGAGTGCCAGAGGCAAGGTAGTTTAGCCTTTCTGTCTACTAAGAAACACAGGATTATTTAAAAACCTGCAGAAGACAATTAGCCTTTCTTTGTGATCTCTTTCTGTTTTAAAGCAGTCCACACACTTTATACAGTCATTTGCACTTGAAATGACACAGAGATATGGAGACATATGTATTTTTCAGATGGATACCTAAGCATTCACAGGACCACTGTACACAATTCAAATATTTATGTTTTGTCACAAATAGTGATAGGATTTATCGGTGTTTAAGCCAACAATCATTCCTACTATATCCTTTAGGAACAGCTGCAATAATCAAATGTACCAACATTCAAACAAGTATTTGAGCCTTTACTGTGGCGCCAAATATGACGCTTTCTCCTTTCACTGAACTCCACATGGTCTCCCGCCTTCCCCCGCCCCTAGTCCTAACCACTCCCTCGGGTTTCTCTCACTGGTCCTATTACCCCAACTCCGCCCATGTACCGCCCCTATGCTCTGATACCATTTGTCCGTGTGCCCTCCCCGGCTCCCTGGTACCTGGATAACCTGAAGCTTCCGGCCGTGTGATGCTCTCTCTGTCTCTGGGACCAGCCTGCCAGCAGCTTCTCCCCTCTGCGTTTGGGGCCAGCACATCTGCTGGCTCTAGGCTTTTTGGGAGACTGCATGGAATAAAGACCTTTGCAGCCCACGCAGGGAGCCTTCTCACCTCCTTTGCTATCACTGAGTTGCAAGCTGACAGCCGGAGCAGGAATGCGGGGCCGTCCAGGATGGACTACGGGAGGGCACAGAATCTCTGCCCTGCCCTAAGAAGCCTCCGCTGCGCTCCCAAACTTGCAGCTGCCAAACAAGACCTAGCATGCAACACTTTACAATATCTACAATAAAGAATAAATATGTTTTCGGGACTAATAATCCATTCCTTTTACCAGAAATCCTCATTGCGATTCTGTTGTACTATCCAGACACAAAAACTGTTGGAAAAGAATCAAGCTGTATACTTGTGACCTAGAAACACAACATTGCAAAACACTTTCCTTTAAAAGCATTCTCTGCTTTTACATCCATTGAAATATAACAAAATGAAGAGTTGTTTGGCCAAGCTGACCTTTTTTTTTCCATGAAACGTTGTTTCATTCTACTTATAGAATATGAATATACTTAGTGATTCTTTGTACATACCAGCCCCTGGAAGAAAAAGAATGACTTCTGCCTGTTTGGAAAGGAAATTTATATTGAACTAAAATATTCCGGATCTTTAGACCAATATCAAAAAATTATGAAAGAAATTTCATAGCTTTAACACCAGCTTTTATGAGTTCATTACAACATGAACCACATTGAATCCAATTCAGGAAAAATACACCTAAGTATTTACATATTTATACTGTCCTCTTGATTTGGATAGAGTTATGATGAAAATGCCATCTTTTTTCTCCATCATCACCTTCTTTCATGACATATAATGAGTTTATTGAATTCTTTAGCCAAATCAGAGTCTAAAATTTAACCAGTGAGAACTTGATCAGTATATCTTGTGTCTCATGACATTCATATTGATGGAAGTGATTACCCTGACTTCACCACTCTATTCTATTTTCAAGTTTAACAATTCTGTCTCGTTTTATAATTAAATATTTTTCTTTCTATTCTTTAGTCTTTATAGTAAATCATTGCCTTGCCTCTAATTTTTCAACTAGAACAAATCTATTTTTTTCTGTCACCCCAGCAAAGGAGACGAACCAATGCTATTTTCATTTTACAGATGGAAAAATGAAAGAACCTGCCTGAAACCACAAAGTAAGCTGGTAGCACTGTATGGATTGCCTTCTAGCTGTATGATATAGCCTCCAGTCCCTCAGTGATACTAATTTTATTTGAATGGTCACTGCCAAATAACACTCATGAGAGCAGGAAATTATGACCTGTCAGATGTGACCACCAAACAAACCCAAAAGGTATCAGAGCACAAGCAAAAGACCATTCACATTGTTCCAAATGCAGACCATCATGAAAGGAATGTTTGTTGTGCATTCTAAATCACACAGCTGTACAGGCTGGGACACACAAAATTTGAAATATGTGTGGACTTGGTAGTTTCCAGATAGCTTTAATTAAACTCATGAGTGCAGCTGACCCAGATTTTTGCAGTTGCAGTCAATGATTTGTCACAGATTTAAAATTTTGGTTTTACAGTTTTAGTCTTACTCAAGGGCTGCAATGAAAAAATACCAGTCAGGAACCTATAATGTAGCCAGTTCTAAAGACATTTTATAATACTCATATATTAAATGGTCTGAAAGATTGGGGGTTTGATTGACACCTTAGAGCTTGAATTGAAAACTATCTTAATTTTTAAGGTGGTGATGTCTTACATACTTATGACAGCACTGAAAAACTGAAAAGTGCGGGAGCATGACAAATAACTTTTAAGATCTTTTGCACATTATTTCATCTTCATGCTTCATTTTCAAAGCCTGCTGATATTGAGATGGAGTGAAAGTGTGGATTTTCTTGTTTGTATGTTTAATGTAAACTGTAATAGTTCAACAGTTACTTCAAAGTAATATACAAAGTGTGCTCAAGCAACAAAATATTCACAGTCATGAAAAATTACAATATTGGGCTTTTGGGGCTGTTTTTTCTTTTTTTTTTTTTCTATTTGGTTGGTAGTAGATTTTTCTGAGAGGAGCTGGACAAGTAATATTGTTAAATCATTGGTAAATATGCTTCTTAGCAAATATTTTCTCTGTAAGCAACTCAAGGACTGAAAACTGTGCTGCAGTGGAATTAGTGGGTGTTTTCAATTGGTTTCAAATGTGCCTTGATTTTATCCCAGGAATTTAAAATCTGTTTAAAACACATTGAGATTAAATCTATTTAACTATAGCAAACACTCATACAGCTTCCTGTATAGTCGATGGAAGCTTAGGGATTACAGACTTTTCTTTTCTCTTGATTCATGTTTAGAAGGACCTTAGGCTGATTAGGTTCTCAGGTATTTCAGCGAAGGGCCTGAAAATACTTTTTCCATGAAAGTGACTCAATTTACCCTTAGGAACAGAAAAGGTAAAAGAGACTTGTGGATTGTCAAAGGGAGGAAAGCATTTCAGTTGCTGTTTGAAGCTTATCTTTGAATCCTTGGAGTATTATTGTTACTTCAAAAAACATCAACTTTAAAAAATAAAACTTTAGGAAGCCTATATTTTGTAGTTAATATTTTGTTCACATGCCAGCTGATGGCTGGGCAATGTGAACATGGAACTATAGAGGACTGTTGGAATGCCAGCTGATAAAAGTGTGCTTTAAAGAAAAGAGACCATGTTAACTGTGATGTGATACTTGTGCAGACAGACTGAGTGGCCAGTTAGAGAGGCATTCTGGATTGAAAGTATGTTTTCTGAGATATGTTTGGCTGAATATGTAACATTTGCTTCCTTGTGTAGCAGTAGGCAATTCATTTCACTTCACATAAGTCTCAAATAGACTATGAGTCAAAGTGTGCAACAGTTTATCCAATCTTGCTTTGTAAGAAAAAATAATTCCTGTTTTCAGTCTTCTGTCCAAGTCTGTGTGTGTTTTCATAAATAAATGTGTGAAATTTCATTTCAGTAGACGAGGCTCTCTCTGGCAACCTGTATACCACAAGTCATGATGGTATGCCATGGGTTATGTCTACAAATTAAATTAAACAGACCTTAAATTACTTCATATTTTTTCTTGTAGTGGTGTAGGAAGGTCTTAGACTCCAAAAACAAATAATGCCATAACAATTTCCTTTAAATTGTGATTATTTCACTATGAAACCTCCACTGATGCCACAGTTGTGATCTTGCAGTGATTTGAATCCTGCAGCATCTGTAGTTCCTTATCTGTGGAGAAAAAGTGAAAGAGGAAGAAGGAGCTAATCCAAGAGACTTTTTGTCCCTGTCCTTCTCGAAGACTTTATCTACAGACAGACCAGTGACTTATTTCTACATTCTTTTACTTTGTATGACAGATAGTAAGCATAAGCTTGAATGGGGAACTGGGAATCACTTAAATTTAAATATCTGAAAAATTAGATAAATAAATTTCTATTTTAATATTTGAAAGAGAAGTGTATCAAAATAGAAATTCATATGTCCTTGGACACATATTTTATGATAAAATATGCTGTCCTCTAAGAATTCACTTTTCATTGAGTAAAGATGAACCAAGACTCAAAATCTTAAATATTAAAGACAAATTTTAACTTAATATGCTAAGAAAAATTAATCTCTCCAATAATTACTCTTCTGACTGGCACTGATTTTCTGCCCCCTAACACATAGATGATAGAGCCTTCAGCTCTCTACTTTTACTTTTGCCTATGGACCCATTATCTTTAAAGTTACCATTTTGCTAGAATTGAAGAGGCTGTGAGAATCAGAGGAATCTGCAAGATGCATGCAGATTGAATCGCCAAGCCAATTAAGAGCAGTGGCCTCAGGATTACTGGACAGTCACTCCAGAAGAAAGTCTGGCCATGTGTGTTATTAATAGACTACATGTATGGAAATGCAACATAGTAATTCAGCTTTTGAAAATATAAAGTTAGATTATATTATCAAAATGCACAAACAAACAAATACTGCCCCCAAACAAGCAAGAAAAAAAATAACCCAAACCCCAAACAGGTTATGAACATACTTGAAGAAGGGAAACATTTCCTATGAAAAATCTTTCTGCCTGTAGTAAGACCGGAGAGCTCCCAATAGATACAGTACAACTCATTTCATATTTAGAAATAAACCTAGTAAACCTAGAAATAAAAATCATTATAATAATATATTGCTATGTATGCTTTCCAGTTCCAGACAAGTTTCATCAGTCCTTTATTTGTATTTTCAGAAAAGACCATGAATAATCAAAAATACAAGCACATCTCGAGGAGAAACAAAAACTGAAGGTCCTAGGAGATCCGCTGAAAAGTATGGTTTGCTGGAAATTATGGTTTTCTGAAAATAGAGCTCAGATATCAGTATAACGAGAATAGGAGTGAGAGATGTTCTCACTGGATAAAAGTACAGTCAGGACAAGCTGCAGCTGAGTAACTTTTGAAGATGGGCTATCTCAGGGCATTAGAAATGATGAACAATAAAGTGATTAGTATCAAGTCTTGGTGCCATTTTATGATTTTACTGGGTTGAAACTCTATTTTCTGATTTCTTTTTGACCTTTTTTCAAAGATTACAAACAATAAGTGAACTTTGTATTCTGTTGTACAGCTGAATGTATTTTTTTTTTCTTTTAAAACTCATCTGATTTTTAAGGTGAACTCATGGGTAACTGATAACCCAGATGCCTTTTTTTGCATTTATTGAGTCTCTTCCAGTCAGGGGTAGCACAGCAGCAGGTTTGCATATTGCAGGTTCCCTCTGGGCGAGTTTTTCTATGCATGGGAATCGTTCACCTTTCCTGAACACTTTTTATTAATGTTGTTGCTGTTACAGATCATTTCTAATTTCATTGCTGTTTCCAGTAAATTGTTCTTTTTTCAATCTATACTATTCACCTCTTGAGCCTCCAGTTCTCCTCTCCATCCCACTGGCAGGATGCACATGCTTTGGAGTGTTTCAGTAGGAATACTAAACTGGGGAGCACCAGTTTAAACCATGGCATCTGGGTACCTGAAAATCAAGAAAACTAGCTGAGCTGTATTTCCTACTAAGCCTTGTTTTGTTTCAGACTGTTGATAGTATTTGCCCTAGATATTAAAGAGAAGTTCTTCCCAGTGAATATATTCTAACAAACATCTGGTCTTTGAGAGACAGCCTGTGATATCTAGAAATAATCAATAGTTTTGCAGAATTGTCAGATATATTAGGAACATTTAAAAAAGAGTTCAATTTAAAGCTAGCTAAAAGATCAGAAGGTTGATAAAGACAGAAGTCCAGATTCTGTATTAACAAAGGAGAAAGGATATTAGAAAAAAAAGGGTTGAAGCCAAGATAAAGTAATACTTAAAGAAAGAACAGACATAAATTTAATAAAGTTAAAACATATAAAACAAACACTAGGACAGTAAATGTAAGCCAACCAGATAAAAAGGGGGAGATACTGTAGAATACGATTATTAAAAAATGCTATATGAAACAGGCTTACTGAAAGTAGATTTACAAAAATAGTTTCCTGTTTCCTTAGACCTTGAGAATGTATCAGTCCCTAGGGAATGTTTTAGTTCTCACTTTTACCGACATTTCCTGAAGTAAAGAAGAATGGAAGCAAGAAATGGCTGTTTCATGCCACTCATGTTTAGGTTTAGAAAAAAGTTTTCATTCTTCAGTAAATAAACTGATATCTGACAAAAACTAGATTCTGGTACTAGACAGAATAAAGATAAAAAAATCGTAGGGCAAGTTTTCCAAAAAATCCCAAATCTTTGGTAGTCAGAGAAGAGTCTTTGATATAGGTGTTCCAGGCAGTAGTCCTAAACGCAGGGCTGATATTTCTACTGTAATTGATAAACAACACTGATTTTGGCCAGAAATTACATCACTCTTAGAACTGCAAAATCATAGAATAATTTAGGTTAGAAAAAAATTTGGAGGTACTCAGCCTTCTCTGCTCAAAATACATCTACTTAAATCAAGATACTCTGGCCTGTGGTAGCTGAATGTTGAACACCTTTAAAGATAGACATCCTACACTCTCTCTGAGTAACCTGTTCCACTATTTGAGTCTCCCTGTTGTGGTTTTTTTTTTTTTTTTCCCTTAAATATCTAATAAGTATTTCCTATGTTCCAACTACCACTGAAATATTATATGAGGAGGAGTCCCAGAAGCTGGCTCCATCTCAGAATATGTTTAATCACTGTAAAATAGCAACATATAAGGGTGAAGGACCTATTTTGTTGATTTCTCTTCTTTTTTTTTTTTGTTTGTTTATTTTTTTGTTAAAAGAGAAGAATTTAACATTACTGGTGAAGTGTTTAATTTTGACAAATCGGTATTTCCTAGGGGAAAAGTGTTTGATTCGAAAGATTACAACTAAATCTAATCAGCATTCAGTGTATCCTTTTTTGATTAGCACTGGAATAAGAAATCATCTGAATGGCCATCAAACTGATGATTTAAAGTTTTAAGAATTCCTAAAGTCTTTATATAGATGATTTCTTTTCAATTGATTTTTAAAACCCAAATAGCTCCACAAGGATAATGGAAGAGAATAGATTTCAATTGAAAAACTACTCTTCTTTGGCTTTTTTTCCTTAAGAAATAGGCAGAATTTCCTATACATTGATATTGCTCAAGAATGGAAAGAAAAACTTGTGAGGGATGATCGCAGAAATATATGGTAGCATTTAAATAAACAAATTATTTTGAATTACCAGAGTTTACTGTCACAATAAACATTTTCTTGTTGGCGGTGCTGAATGTACTCATGAGCTGATAAAATACTGATTCCTTTCTTGACATCTCATAGCCCAGAAAAGGCTGAAAAAAGGTTCAGCATCATAAGTAAAAAGAAACCAGTATAAATTCTAATGTATCAATTTCTAATGCATCTTTACGATGTTATCTGTATTGGTTGTGACAAAAATTTATTTAGATTTTTTAAAATACAGACTACTTTAGGACTGTATATATTAGAAGTTAAAACACACTAAGGAGAAAAAAAGGAGGAAAAAATATTTAAAGTATTTTTAAAATATTTACCAGTATCAACTACAAGATGCATTTACTTCCAATCTGAGTACTTCAGGATGGAAGTAAACAGTTAATTTATTCTTTTTTATTTAAAAAGTGAACAACATGCGTAAAGTGCTTTATAATATTTTCCTGAGTCTTGAATTTCAGATATGTTCAGACCAAGAAAGCAGTGGTATTATGCAGAGATTAGAAGAAACTTTTAATTCAGATATGCTACTTCTAAAAACCAATTTGCTTTCTTGTTTGAAGACACACCTCCATCCTTGTTTCAGTAGTTCAGTATTAATTCCAAAGATGCAGGTGTATGTTAGTGAAACAGTAACGCATATTTCAGCCAAAATCAATTGTTAGGAAGCAGAAAGTGCTAACTGCTCCTTAAGAGCACCAGGAGCTGAGGATGCCCAAGAGAGCTGACAGAACAGGTGCTTGTGTCATGAATGGAGTGATGCATATCAATCCTAAGAGAGAAAAAAACCCATGCTTTATTGATATAATACAGTGAGTTATCAAAATTCAGTGGGAAGTGTGGTAGTGATTTAACAGGATTCCATGGCAAGATAGGCTGGATTGTTTTCTGCACAGAGGGCAGGGTTGGATAAAGATGGAAGACCCTCCTGTTGAGTCATGAGGTTCAGAAAAGACTTCCTTGTGTTCTTAACTCCGTCTCAGGGAGGAGTTTAGACTGGATCCAGTCCTGGTCCTACAGTTGGTCAGCAGTTTACTTCCAAATGATTGTATATGCGCAATCAGTCCTTATATCACTCGGCTAATATTTCAAAGTTTAGCACACTATTAATCATTATGAAGGATCTGTTGCCGTAAGAGCAACCTTCAAAGATGTCCTTACGCAACCTCGAGGACCAACTTTCAAAGATGTCCTTACTCAAGGAGAGATCCTGACATGCAGCCCACTGCTGTGCAGGAGAGCTCAAGGGCTCTGGGCTGTCCGCTATTTATGGAGTGGGATGATTGATTTGTAGTCATATCAGCATACTAGCAAGACATCTGGGTCACCATTCCTGACAGCCCTTGGCAACCCTGTTGCCAACTGTCCCCCAAAATTCAGAGTGAACTGGATGGATCACAAGCCATTACAACCCCCGCTGGTGGTTCTGGCTTAAGCCAGGAGGGGAAGGTGGGGACATGAGGGCTCAGTGTCAGCCAGCACGTACCCAGCAGCACACAGCGAGGCTCTGGTCCAGCACAGGTCCTGCATGGTGGCAACAGAGCTCTGATTATGGGACTCCATGGACAGGCAAGGGAATGCCCATGTCTGAGCAGAGGTTCAACACTCTTCTGGCATAGCTCTGGATGAGCCCATTGAGGACCTGAACTGGAGCCTTTGGACACGTAGGTGTGGCTGGAAGCCTCAGGTAAGGCTGATCAGGCCTGTTAAGTCTTATTAATGCACTCACAGCCCTAACATCAGCTTGAAAATGCTAATGCATCATAATGACAAGTTTGATATTTGTTTGAAACTACTTCAATTATGATAGACTTTGAAGGCAGAAGACCCCTGAACTAGCTGAGAAAGTCAAAAGAATCATTACTCTTCACCAGCCAAGCATAAAACAATTATGAATCCCCTTATTGCATGGCAAAAAATTGTTAAAATACATCTGATCTTTTCCATGCTTAATAAATTTGATAAAATCTATAGAAAGTGATTTTAGGTTGATAAAAAATTGCAATTGTACTCTATGATCTCCAAAGAAGAAAGTATCCAGGAAATTCTAAATAAAATATACAGTAAATGTATCATTTAATCTTTCTTCTCTCTGCCTGGATTTAAGACTAATCTCTAAGGTCCTAGATAAGCACAATTTATTTTTTATAGAAGAAGATAATGTGCTCTTAAAAGATTTCTTAAAATTCAGAGGATTGAGTATATGATCAGTTTTAACTGATCAAGGGAGTCTTAAAAGTCATTAACTGGGAGTTAAATGTTAAAGTAGGGGTTTTTTTAGCCAGATGTGTACTTTTCCTTATCTGTAATTTTCATAATTGTGACCACAATCTCAAATTTTTGCCCTTAAGCTTTCAGAAAAAGTTTTTTGAATAAAATAAAATTTTCTTCAGTAGAAAATGTAAATAGAGGCGAGCTAATATGTATGACAATATTTAAATGAAATAAAGCCAGGTGACCACTTGGGAGAAAAAAAAGTCTGTTTGCAGACTTGTACTGTGAACTACTTCAACAAGGATTCAATATGTCTTTCCTACAAAGATTGCATAACAAAATTTCCTCTGACCTATTATTTTTGGGGAAGGTTAGTTAGACAAGGAAGATTATGAATGAGGGGGTTTTTTTTCAGAGATAACGTATCTTTGTGTTCTGGGCTACATTTACTGACAGTATCACAAATAAAGCAGAGACAAGTAACTGACTTCAGAAAAAATTAATTTACTGGTACTGACATGGACTGTTAAAGCTGTTTAAAACAGTTGAGTATGAAGTCAAAACTGGAATATGTTCAAAAGAAAAGAGAGAAAGGAAAGAATGACAAGAAATCTGAAGTATTTCCTTTTGGGAAAATAAAGTGGCATGTGACAGGGCAGTTAATAGTGACAGCCTGTCAAACTGACCAAAAAGGATGTGAATGCTGTTTGATTCCAAAGTAGATGGCATTAATAAGATACGTAATCTTGCTGAGTTGAGCACACAGAGAAATACAGCAGCAGATCTCATCTGTTATCCTTTCGGTTTATCTGTCTCCTGGTACTATGATATACAACAGCTTCTTAAACTTTTCTGTGTTACTGTATAAAATATTTATAGTTTTTAAATATTTAGGAAAGGTGTGTAATTCAAAATCCAGAATTAATCATCAGTAATAATGGGAACAAGTAGATGACAACTGTCATGGTAAAACTACAGTTCTAAAGAGCTTTAAAATTTCCAGCAGGAACTTCTGAAGAAGACAGCAGTCTGTACCTAAAGAAAAGGGCATTGAGACAAGGAGATATTAAAATTAGGATTTGTTTCAACCGAAGCCTAACTTTGTCAATAATCATTATCCTAGTGGTGAGTTTTGTCCTCATGTTTTAGTTATCTGAAGAAGAGAATTGGCTTCAGAGAGTCACAGACCTTACCAATGACTAAGCAGATACCAAGGATAAGGTACGTAACATTAAATGAAATAAATCTGGTACTCTGTGTTTTTCCCTATTTACACAGAAAATCATTGGAGTGACTGAAACGGGGCAGCTACCTTTCTTTTGTGTTTTCGCACAGAATACATCATGGACTATGCTTTTTATTTGCAATAATACCTGTGCATTGAAATCTCGATTGCTTCATAGAGTGAGATCATTCTTGGACTGTCACAAACCTGAAATGATGTATATGAAATGACATTACTTTCTGACAATTCAGACTGTCTGCCTGTAAGTCAATGAAAAAGTTTTCACAGACATCAGATTAACAATTTACTGGATAATCCCATATGTTTTAATTAACTATAGATAGACCTAGAAGGGATGTGTGCAGTTGTGGCTGGATATATCAAGTATTGAAAGATAACAAAAGTTTTAGACTCAAAATAAATCTTTTTACAAGCTCCATAAACTGTGGTTTGTTGTTGCTATTATTATTCATTTTGCTCTCCTCTATACTTTTTTAATCTGTCCAAGAGAACTAGTGCTAAAATAAGATAAGAAAAGCTATTTTCACTATTTTCATTTTTCTTAAACCAGCTGGCACCAGAAGAAAAATCTGTTCTCTCAAGTTTTTAAGACTCAATTTTTGTGGACCTCAGGGATTTAGACAGCTGAGATAGCTCATCCTAGTCACAGAATCACAGAATATTCTGAGTTGGAAGGGACCCAAAAGGATCATTGAGTCCAACTCTTAAGTGAATGGCCCATGCAGGGATCAAAACCACAACCTTGGCATTATGAACACTATGTATGTATGTAAATTTAAATCAAAGTCTTTGACCTTTTAAAATTTTGCCTATTACAAACTCCTATTTATATTTGTAAATCCATTTTCTATGAACAAACAAGCAAGCTTGTTGCTTGTTGCTTTTCTTTTGTGGTAAAGTTTTGTTAAAAGTTAAAAATATTACAAGTTTTGCTAAAAAAAATCAATATATATACCAGCTAGAATCTAGATAACTTTAATAATAAAGAGAAAACTTTTAATAAAGAGTTTTTCAAGTCCACCTTATCAACAGAGAAAAAAAATTTCTTACATACAAAAGTAAGCACAAACTAAGCAGTGAAATGTGATAAAAGAGCCCAGAGTGGTCTTCCTCAAAACAAATGCAGTTTACAAACAAAACCTCAACACAGCTGCTATCATCTTGTATTTTACATTAGAATACATAGAAAACACAGTTCATAAACCCTGGGCTGATGTTTTAACAAAGCAGTTTAGAAATTGCTTGAATGTGTGTAGAAGTTAATGTCAGGAAATTCATTATCATACTGTTCTCTAAAACTTTAAAATTACTAAAAAATGGGTTATTCCGGCAGTTCTTTTTAAAGGTAGTTATACAATGATTAAACTTGTAAAAAGACGGTCAGAAAGCCAGCAATTACAATCTGACTAAATTCTCAATCCAAGTATCTTCTTGTAGATAATGAGACATAATGGTCTGGGATGCCCAGGTTAAACCTTCTGGTCATATCTGACAGCTACCTGTAGAAAGAAAGCAATTAAAGACACTAGCAGTTGGTTAGGTTAAGATAGATCTTAAAAAATATATATAAATTATTCTTGAAAATGAGAATATAGGTAGACCCCTTTTTTTTTTGACTCTGTTTCAACCTCTGGAAATCTTGAGATCCAAAGCTGTTGATCATCTTTTATCTTGGAATATAAACATGAGCTCATGGCATAAGAGCAGTTCAGAAGGTGAGTAATATATAAATATTGGTTTTGTTTGTTTTGCTTTGTTTTCTAAATCCTAGATCCATATATTTTGATACAGAAGTGTTATTAAATATAAGCTGTAATTTTAATAACTTACAATTTCACTCTCACTTCTATTCCTCTTTGAAATACTCAGTGATAAACATTCACTCAAAAAATACTTAAACATTGATAACTGGGTACAGTTGTATTTGGCTGCTTTTTTTATGAGAAGTCCACGTTAATTGAAGAAATGCTGAAGAAACCTCTGGTTTCTCATAAGTGACAAGCCTGAAATCTTCAGAGGTAATGTCTCATCCTTCAGAGGTAATATCTCTCTTTCATTCATAAATCTGTAGTAAACACATCCATCCCTTAGTCCACAGACAAGATCATAATTCTTGAGACCTTCTTCTGTTCAACAGTTTTATTTTAGGCTCACTTTAAGAACTGTGACAGAACATTAGTTCTTTTAATATTTGCAGTGCTTGTAGTATTTAAATTGGTCTTAAGGTTTCTGAAAGTGTATGAAAATTCTGTAATTTTTTCATAGCAGTTTTTGTCATGAATCGTATGTAGCTACCATAAACTTCAAATCGGTTTGTTAGGAAAGTAATCAACCTTTAGGAATATATTCCACGATACAGTGTGTATAAATCATTATTCTTGAGTCTTATAGAGAAATATTATGTTGATTTAGTGAGTCTAAAAATCTTATGGATTGATTCGCATCATTAACTTTAAATGTTTTATTGAGATACCTAGGTTGTTCTTGGCTTCCTAGTTAGTAAAAATTGATAGGTACTCTGGGAGATGATGAAGCGCTGATAAAATCTAAATCTCTTTCCGAGTGAATTTATCTATCTCCATTGCTATCTTATAGCTGGATATTCTTCTTTCTAATGACACAGGTATTTTTGGGGTCTTCTTATAAACTGGATGGTTTTAGATACCAATATGGAACACAAAGATATCTATTGGTTAGTAAAATAAACAGCTATTTGGATGTTTTTTGAATGACTGAGAAATTAATTAAGTTTCTGTAAGTCTCAGAACACTAGATAAAGCCAGAAGATAAATAATACTTTTTCAAGGTTAATTATAAAGAGACAAGGACTATTCAATGACCAAGAAAATTTAACACTAATTTTCATTTTGAAAGACTACTATGAATTATCTGAAATAGCAAAGTTTTCTAGATTTACATGAAAAAATGTCATCTTTACAAAGATTTCTTAAAGCCAAAAATTTACCTTGAAAATGTACTAAGGCATAACACAGTGTGATTATTCAGAGTAAAAGTCAAAGTCTAGATGTCTGAGTTCTCATTTATGATTTTTCTTTACTCTGTTTTTTCATTCCTTTGTAAGTATCTGGCTGCTATCCTGACACAAAACACATGAAACTCACAGCTGTTGGGTGGCTATACCCAGGGGTCTGGACACAGAAACCCAGCCTGGTGTCTCTCATATGTACAGTAACAACAATCTATGCCTTTTCCTGTGACACATTTCCTCTGCTCATTTCTAGACATCCAGCGTGTGCATTCATATGGTCATAGGCATCGTCGACACACAAAGAAAACACTTTACCGGCTCTACACTCATGTGCATAAGTATTAGAAGGGATATTTGCTGTGAATTTTCTGTCTGATTGATCAGCCCAGCACATGGCCTGACTGTAACTAGCACTGGGCTCTGTCCAAGGTCTTGGGAAAGTTCATGGTGACTCTGAAAGTGAGCACAGTGCACGGTTCTAATTTTGCCATATATCTTCAAGGTAATGTCATAGGAGGCAGTAGGGGCAGATAGGATTTGAATTTGCCATCAGAATGTCCTTTTCAATTTCCTTGCAACTTTGATTGTCTCATTCCTTGTGGTTCTACTATGTGTGGTTTCTCAATACACCTGAAATATGAGGCACATTTCTTTCCAAACTGGCTATTCCAGCCTGCACAACTTGCATGGAATATCAGCTCTTCCTTGCCTCTCCATAGTGCCTATAACTTGTGGTATCAATTCTGTCATGTCAGAGCACAGAAACAAGTGGTGCAGCTGAAGATATAGGCCAATGCACTCCACAGAATATTTTTGAGTCCAGGGAATTGATAAAAATAGGATTAGCTGAACTGTCTCTGTGGATTCACTAACATGGTTCAATTTATTCCACTGATTTCCTGCCAAAGGACTGCACCCTGATAAATGAGAAGGGAACAGTGATAGAGCCCTTGCTAAAGTGGCAGAGAGATGGGGCATGTGGATGATGAGATCATTATACTGAGGGTAACTCAAAAAAAGGTGAGAAGAACTGCTCTAAAAAATCTGCAAATAACTTTCTGTGGGACACTGGCTCACACAGCACTGCAATGGTATTGAGACACCATTATTGAATTTAGCCTTTCATTTCTCATCTCTCTGGACTGTGAATTTTTAGTAACATTGGGAATAAAATTATTGATGCTTGACATTTAATACATCTGATTCTTTTCCACAGCAGCAATTGTTCAAAGAACCTAAAAAATATTCCCTTTTCTCAAATGAACTTTGTGAGGATAAATTTATTAATATATATGAAAAGCTCAGAATGTACAGAGTTGGGAGCCATAAAAATAGCTTAGGACAATCAGTGTTTGCTTTATTCTTTGCTTTGATAGTGTAGTTGTAAAACCTATTGCTCTAATTCTAAGGTTGCTCATATGCTCATAAGTCAGCCTACTTTCACAGCCACGTAGTTACTGGAGCAAATGAAGATTGGAATTAGGTGTTACCAGCTAAATAGTCAGCTACTATAAACTGTTGTGGATCAATTCCACACTTCAGACACAACTAAAATGCTACAGTTCATAACAAACAAAAATGTGTCCTTTATCATCTTTTCTTTTAAACCACAGACAGTAAACATTCCCATTGATACCCTCCCCTTTCCCATCCTTAATCTTGGTTTTATGGTATGGTGCACAGTTTATGGCATGAGCAGAAGCTGTGCCAACATATGCTTTTTCCTTCCATGTTAATATCATGGTTATGCAGGTAATTAATATATTCCTTTTGCATCACAAATATAAGATAACCTGAGATGCATCACTAGAGTGACAAGTCTTGATTTAAAGTTATTTTAAGTCAGTGGGAGTATTGCATTGATTTCAGATTAATTTTGCATCATAGCATAACATGACAAATCTTGGAGGTCAATCTGATTGCACACATTTTGAATAGCCAATAAAGTGTAGAGTAATATTTAGTAATATTTACTATGTATGTGGTGAAAGCAAGGACTGACAGTAGCTTTGATGGAATCTTGGAATTGGTATAAACTTAATATGTAACAACTATTATTCCTGTCTCTAACCTCACCTTAGAACAGTACCTCTCGATCATTTTCTTATTGCTTAATGGAAAACTCAACATTTAGATATGAAAAGAATACTCAAATGATTTAAGATAAATATAATTTAAACTTGAATTTTCTTTTTTTACAACAACATGGGCAGTCACTTGTAAAAAATATTGTTTGCACTGATTGATCTTCATAGATATTGCATTCTGTGACACCATTTTTTTTCTGGTTAGGCCATGTCTGTAAAGAGCACTTTGGTGGTATTTTAGAGCACAAAAAAAAAAAAAAAATCAGTAAACTAGCAAAAACATGCCATTGAGAAATAATAATAGAATCAGAATGGCAGCATTATTTCTGCCCAATTGCAATAAGTATCTCATGTTCCTGTCTCTATCTATGGGAAATATTGAAGTATTTTTAGTTTGTGTTTTGTTCTTTAGTTCTTTGACAATATACTACGACTAAGATATTTCAGTATGCTATGCAGTGCAAATAATGATAATGTTAAATTAATTAAGGTGGAATGTCTTAAGCATGAGAAACTTTGAGTGTTCAGAATACTAAAGAAGCTAAAATTCATTATATTCTCAATATTGTTTTAAATTATTATTTTCCTTTCGCAGTCTGCCTGGACAAAGTGAAATATCAAGTTAATGATCTTCAAAATTGTCCTTCCAGTAAAATTATTCTTGACAATTCTTAGCATTTCAGTGCACGAAAAAATGTACCTCTTTTTTCCCTATTCCATGGCTTTACTTCTGTCTCCACTACATGCCACTAGAAATTGAAGTAATATATTTGAGTTCTTCCACACAAAGGAGGGTATTGAATTCACATCTCTGTGTAAATTGAAAATGAGAAGAGTGTGTAGTAATCACCAGACAACTTTACTAAAATAAAGCTTATTTGTACACCTTTAAATTTAAATGTTTTCTCTAAGCCTTGGTACATGTCAAATATGAGATTTTTGGTCCCTATTTGTATCCAGCCTTTGTGTATGGGCCAGTGTCTTATGGCTTCTTTCAAGTTGTAGTTTCAATATGCTGATTCATTCCGTATCTTATTATGTAACTTAATTGCTTCTGTTTTTGCAGATACTAGACACCCAAGAAATGTTCTGGATTTCACATTGCATGTCAGTTATGACAACCTTGTTACATTTTGTTGTTCAAAACATTTATGTCATGTGGTTTTCTCTCTTTATCCAATTTTTTAAAATACTTAACCTTCAAATAATTTTCAGTCCTTCAGTACAGAATGACCTAGGTTAATAAATCACTCGCTTTATTATTTGAATGTTGCCTGTCCTAGACCTTCCGTATTTCTGGGCACCAATATTTTAATTGACAACATTTTAAAAAAAAGTTCTGTCCTCCATAGATGAAATTTGAAATTTGTTGTGTATTGCCATTTTAGTCATTCTGTAACTGCTAACCCAGAAATACGATGTTCCACTGACTGGAAGGACAGTGTAGATGACAATGTTGTGTGCAGGCAACTAGGTATGTAGATATCTGAACTTGAACTTGAATCCTACATCAATCACAAAATATAAATTATTCACTCACGCAATTCTGTTTCTCACAGCCAGTATTTTCTGGAATTATTCTAAAACAAAACAATCAATAAAACCAGAGAATGAAAGTAAGCTAACTGCAAATATGAAACTAAAGAAATGCTGAAGTTAGTACCTACTTGGGATAAATTAGGCTTCATTCTTTCCACACCGGAATCTTCTTTGGGATTAGCAATTTTGGAAGACCGTATGTCCAGTAATGGAAAATTCATAGAAAAATAGGCTGTCTTTGTAGGAATAATCCATCACTCCTACAAGAGGTTATGTCCAAGGCAGCACACATCTTCACCAATTACCAGATGCAACAGGCAGATTAAAAAAAATGCTGGTCTCTGGTCCCTGTTGAAAGAATCATCTTTTACAGGGACATTTTCAGTCAATAAAAAGCCAGAATAAACAGGTAAAAAAAGACCAAAAATAAATAAAATATATGACAATATTACTAGAGAGATTACCTGGTGTAATTAAGAGATAAAGAAAGATAAAAAAAATACTTTAGGAAGTGAGAAAGTACAAAAATCATGGGCTTAAAATAATAAATACCTGAAAGAGGGAATATTTGTGTGGTGAAGGTTTGTCTATAAGCTGTCAGTTTCTACAAAGATTGTTCAATTATACTTTTGAAAGATAAATCATGAAAACAAACGTATTCAGCTATATTAACAGAAATGTGCAAATTTGACACTCTGGTACTTGATAATCTTTACTTAACTCATCTGCCCATAAAAAAAAAACAAAAAGAAGATGAAAACTACAAAAATCTTCTCAGTTGAGGAAGATGGCTCATTTGGAAGATGTCTCATCTCAGAAATGTTAGACTTTATTACTAAATTTAGAACTGAGAGGAGCATGTTGTTCAAACAAGAAAAGCAGTGATTGTTTAATGATGTTTTGAATTCATAAAGGGCAAAAAATCTTTTTAAAGTGTATTTGAAGAACAGGATAGAACGAATGCATTTGGGAAAGACAGACAGTCATAAGAAATGCGTGGCTGTTCCATGTCTTTTTCTCACTGTTGGTTCCATTCACAAAGGAGTGAGCCTTCAGGCATCCAAATGATTTGCAGTAATTTTTCCTGAATGTTTGGTATTTATGAAAAATGCAATTTACTCTAGGGGATGCTTCACTAGCTTCACTACAAAGGCAAGTCACAACAGTACATTCAAATACTGCTATAATTATCAGCCTATTGCCGATTCTTGTTTTTCACAGACAAGCCTTTTCTTAAAAATCTTGCTCAAGGCTGAAATTTAGCATCAGGAGCAAACTGGGAAATTTTGCCCTCATTGAAGAAAGTTGATCTTGTTTGAAAATTCAAGGATAAACTCAGAGCTGCCTCTTTGAAGATGAACACTAGATCCAGCCCACACTATCTTTTAATGTTACCACTGCAATATACCAACTCTGATAAATACCGAATAGTTAAGAGGCAAAGTACTTGTGTAGCTGCTTCAGAAAACACCACAGAAAATGGGTTTCATCATTAATAATACAAGCCTAGACAGTAGGCAGCCTTCTCATGGAAAGCCTAAAGCCTGCTCAAGAATTGCATAGGCTGCTGTTGTTACAAAATGATGGAGGGAAGGAGACAGACCCATGGCTCCAAGCAGCAAATGCGTTGGCTTTGGCAAGGGTCTGCATGACTTCTGGTGGGTATTATTCCTTGATTTGCATGGAGGAGCTCCATGGAGATAACTCAATATCACGCAGATCTATAGGGATTCAGCAGTGTAACACTGTAGTTACATCACAGAATCACAAACATTTTGTTTGACAGTTTTTACTTACAGAAACAGATTTTTATCTGAAGATTCACATAAGAAATTTGCTAGGCTCTTCCTGCTTATAAACTGTAAGTCTTCTTTTACTCAACAGAGAATAAAGCAAGTTAATAAAATTTGCTTCTTGCATGATACAATTAACATTGAGCACTAGTGACTTCGAAGATTTTTCTCCTTTCTTTTGTAACATTGGGGAAATAAAATATTGATTTGAGGGGAGGGGTGGCTATTTAGCATTGCAATTACTTCACACAATAGTTCAGTTTAACAGACGGAAGAAGTTTACTCCCACATGCCAGAATCTAAAACCTTAGGAGTAAAGGAAAAATGTTCTTTAGTAAAAAAGGAAAAACGTAAAGGAAAATGTTCTTTAGTAAAGGAAAAATGTTCTTCACACACTGAGGGCGTAGGATGAGAGTTTTGGGGGTGTAGTGTGACCTCTGGTCAGAGGGAGCGATCATCCATCCTCCCTCACGCAAACTGTCTGAATTGCAAAACCCCCAACCCAGGAAGGCCACATCCATGGGACATTCACATGAGGGGCAGCTATGGAGGTTTCATCATCCATCAAAGACCCCCCAAAGTGCTTCCCAGACTCATCCCTGAGGCCTTGCAGCAGAACACTACACATGATGCAAAGTGATACAAGAGATCCAGAGTCTGCTGCAAGAGACTGTTTCAAGCTGCCTCCCCCTGAGCATTCCCAGCTGGCCCAAACATATAATAATCCATTGAACCCTATGTTTTGCACGACCATCATCACCAAGAAGACCAGGGGAAGAGGATCAATGGGATGCCATTGGGATCCACAGAGTGATGGTATTCTCTTCTTAATCTGTCACTCTCTTTCTCTCCCACCCTTCCCTTTTCTATCTCTTTCTATCTCTCTACCTCACATTTACTGTTAAATAAAATCCCTACTATTGACTTTGGAATATGGTCTTGTTTTCACCTTAATTCAGGGCATACTCATCTCTCTAATAATTTTCATAACCAGATCATAACACCTCAGCACACACATCAGAACAGAGGCAATAACAATGCAAAAAATGAAGGTTCAAAAGGTATTAAGCTCCAAATCAGTTTAAATTGATCATGATGTGTAGGGAATAAACCTGGCTAACAGTATGATACCTAATTTTAGAGACAGGGTTTTTGGGTTTTCAGTCCATTTCTAAGGCATTAACGTATACTTCACTCATAGATATATATCTAGGCCTAACACTTAAGCAGCTAAAAAGCTCTTTTTTCCTTGAATAGAATGTCGTACAGAAATGTGATTTTCTTGAGACTCCACAGTCTGTGTCAACTTTGCTTTTAACCTGCTTTCCAGAGTGGGACTCCTTCTTCCTGACTGCTGTTAGAGATGCAAAAGACTGTTCTGCAGTGTCAACAAGGTGAGTTAGGGACAGACTGTGGACTTATTCTTTTGGCTGTAATTCTGGTTGTTTGCTTTCTTTAGACTACATTCAAACTCCTTGGGGGCTATTTTCTAGGCAGCCGTTCACAGAATTATAAATAGCCAGTATGCATTAGTTTTAATGGATATGGTCTACTTTTACACACACCTTTTAAACCTCTTGTTTGCAATCACCTGTTAGAAGCTCAAAAGTAAAACAGTTGTGTGACTTTTCTCCTGCTAAACCGACAAAAAAATTCCCAAGCATGCACAACTTATACAACTGTATTGACATAAGTTCTACTATTTAAATATAGTAATACAAGTAAAATCTGCCAAAGTATAGCCCTAAAATATTTTTTCTAGTTTGTTGTTGTTTGACTAAAGACTCCTCAGTTATAGTACTGGAACTGGAAAAGATGGAGTGAATTTTCTTCACAGCAGCAGCATGTTGTGCCTTTGATTTGTGATTAAACCAGTGTTGATAACACACCAGCGTTTTGGCTATGGCTAAAAGTGCAACACCATAGTGAGTTTTTCTTTTTTCCCCACTCTCGCCCTGCACTGAGTAGGTTGGGGTACACATGAAGCTGGGAGGAGACACAGACAGTACAGGTGACCCAAATAGCCAAAGGGATAGTATATACCACATCATGTCATGTTCAGCAAGAAAAACTGGGGGAAAAGGAGGTGGAATGGGGGATATTCAGTGATGTTGTTTGTCTTCCGAAGGAGTTATCATGCACGCTGGGGCCCTGCTTTACAGAAGGTGATTGAAAAATGCCCGTGGGTGGGAAATACTGAAAGAGTTCCAGATTTTACTTTGCCTGTGCATGCAGTTTTGCTTCACATCTTCAACTGTCTTTATCTTGACCTATGATTTTTTTTTCATTTTTGCTCTTCTGATTCTTGTGCTCTTCTTTTTGCTCTTCATTCTTGCTCTTCTGACCCACCCTGCTAGAGACGAGTGATAGAGTGACGGTCAGCTTTTGTTAGCTGGAGTCACACTGCCAAAGTTACTTTGCACAATCTGCATAATTTTTATTGGCCGCAGAAGAGGAGTGTTGAAGCACTCTGTTTCAGTGATAAACCTCTGTCAGAAAACAAGTAAAGTGATGAGAGCATTCAGTTCTTTCATTGTACCAAGCCCTTATCCCAACAGTTTCCTAGCTCTGACCTGGCATTTATTTCAAAAATATAATATAGTGTTACAGCAGCTCATTAAGTTTTCTAAATCAGTAGATATTTAAGCAAAAAACATATTAAGTCATATGATCAATATTGCTTATCATGTAAATTAGTGTTTAACAAATTTAGTGCTGACTTCTTTAAAAATTCATTTAAGATTTTGCAAAAAATATTCCATTGCTGTGGTATTAATAAGTGATAGCCAGTTGAACACATGTTTTGTAGGTGTCTGAAAACTTCCAAATGCTTCAGTCGTAAATTGTTTAAATGAGCATTGCCCTCAGACTGTCTCCAACTAAAATATTAAGCATGATACAGCAGCAGTAGATTTAGATACAGGCAAGAAACTATTTTCTATTCTTAAAAGGATTTGCTGTTACTAATTTTGAAGTTTGAAGGTGTCAAAACAGCACATTTCAACAATCTGATATTTTGTCTTTCAAAATAAATGAAGTTGATCTTTTCCCTTCCATCATTTTGTTCCTTGCCTTCAAACTCGTTAATTTTTATTCTCAACAAAACAAAGTTGTTTCAAAAATATGTGAAGTGTTCTGTGCAGCATTCCTCTTGGCCCATTCTTCAAGTTCAGGGCTGAGCACTTACCATCTCTCAAGATGAATACAGTATGTGCACTTATTTGCAGACCTACCATATGGTCCCTTTAGCTGAGGCTCATTCAGCCAAAGCTGTCCTTTGGATGTACGTACTAACTTTTTATGCACTCAATTAACTGAGAGTTTATTTATTTCCCTCTGCATCTATAATTATCTGAGGAGCAGTATGATCTAGCATTTTAGACCAGTGTCACAAGAGCCTAAGAAATTCACAAAATGAGTGGTTTTCCTTTGATGTTATGAACCTAATTATAGGCAGGATCATTGTCCTGAAGCCAATGTTGTATTTTATATCAGTGCCATACAAAGTGTTCTGCTTATTCCCTAAATGACAAAGCAAATGGATGTCTCACAGGGTCAAATAATATCAGTTCTGTAAAGCTTCTGTGAACTCCAAGCATGCAAAACTTGTCCCTTCTATATCAATTTTTAAATGAAAATCAGCCCTTTTTTGTTCTTTCTACAGGAGGTATTTGACAAGGCATTTTGAAATAGTAAGGCACAGGATGTAGGGTAGATGCTAAAGATGATGCCAGCTAGCTCTAGACATCATGTTATATGTCCACATTTGAGATGGACACTTGAGGCTTCTTTAATTCAGTGTAGAGAATTAGGCAAACTAAAAAGCAATTCTCATCTGGATTTTGAAGAAATAGATCACAACCTGAAAGCTGTTATTTTTCTCAGTTGACTACACAAGGAATTGGGCTGAGTAGCTCAGATGCATGCATTATTAACATCTACAGCTGGTCAGAGGTAACTCAAATTCAGTAACTTTTGCATCATCTGAGAAGTAGCTATCCATGCTGTAGCTAAATCATGCCAGAAGTGCAAAAAGATCCCAGGTGATCTAAGCAGGCCAGTACAAATGCTGCACAGATTGCTGCCCAAGTACGGAGCCACAGGAGTGCAATGGCATCTGTCCTTGGCTCAGAAGATTTTAACTGCTTCCATGCTGTGCTGGGCCCTTGCCAGTGACCAAGAGCTGTTTCAGTTATCCTCACACGATGCACTCTGTCATATCTGGAGGGCTTATCGGTTTAGATGCTGGACAGAGCTTTGGACCCAAAGTGGCTCCATGCATTTGGACAGCACGGCATCTTTCATAAAGTGAAAGGGACTGCTCACGAGGCTAATCCTGACCAAGTTAGCTCAATGTGGAAACCATAGCACTAATTCTGTTTTCAAAACTCTGTGAGGCTCCAATTTGCATTGGTAACAGAGAGCTGGCTGTATTGTGATGACACGAGTGGAAGGAATAAGCTCATGCTGAACTCAGTGCTGTCAGGACTCCACTGCATCTGGCACATGTGCTGGTTCAGGTGTCTCTTCATTCCACTGCAGGCTATGCTGTAAACACACTCAGTGGGTATATGGATGCTAGTAATTCACAAAGCAGGGTGGCAAATGGCTCTCCAAAATTCAGGTGAAAAGCACATAGAATACGATCTTTAATTCTCCCTTGAATTTCATGTGCTATAAGTTATATTTCTTGTTTGCAGATTGCACAAAATTGTTTTTATAGGTTAGTTAATCAAAACAGTATGTATGTATCTGCATATCATCAGGTTTTTACCAGCCTCTGTGCCTGATATGATTTAAACTGATGTGTCCCTTTAAAATATCTTTCAGCTTTTTTCTCACTTTACAGCTGATATGCTTGGAATGGTTAAAATATGTGCATTTTTGCACATATTGCATATCTATCTTTCATTTTATTTTAGTTTCTCGTAGTCAAAAAATAAGAGTTTTCTTATTTATCACAAAAAATAGCAAATACTCCTAGCAGAGATAAAGTGTTAATTAACACTTATAATTAATTATAATAACTTATAATATTCAATAATTTTTGTAAGTTATCCACTCAAGAAATTGAGATGAAATACTATTCAAAACTCAGAAAGAAAACCCTAAAATTTCTGTGGATGGGTCAAGATTTTTCTGATTTTTATTTTATTTTCCTTTCTCGTTAATCTGTTTGTAAGTTGAAGTATACCTGACAGGTTACATGAAAATATAAGCAAGATTCTGATTTATTCTTTAAGATCCTACCAAAGATACTATCTTTAAAATACTGTCAAAGGAGAAATAAAAATAAATAAAACCAATGGGTCCTTCTAAAGAAGAAAAACAAATAAAGGAATTATTTTCAGATTGCCTAAATGTGGTCTTAGAATAGGAAAGCAAACCAGGAAAGTTATTAAATGTTATGCCAGCCTAAACTCAACACTTATTTAGCTAACTTCTAAGATAATATTGGAAACATCTAGAGAATATATTAAATTATACAGGAAAAAAAAGTAGTTACCCTAAAACCACACAATTTTGCAGAGGGCAAGCAAAGAGGAATGAGTTTAGAAAAAATAACGGCAAACAGAAATAAGTACACAAAAATTTCTAAAAACTAGAATATTATAGAAACAATGGTACATTATAACTGAATTCTATGCATTAAAACCACAAATTCTGTTGAAAATATAATTAATAGTTCTATTTTTCAATTTCTTTAGTAGTACACATCTTGTTAATACTATCTACATATCAGGGTAAGCACAGAGTAAGGCGTCATGTCTCAGGGGTGTCCATCCCAGGCTGATGGACGCAGTTGCTGTTTTCCAGTTTGCACATTCAGGGCACTGCCTTTAACAGCACCCAGATACAACACATAGAAACAGGACTCTCATAAGATATAGGTACAGATGGCCAAACCCTGTTCCTTCTCTCAGACTGTAATTGAAGTTCACTACTGAAATCATGCATGCTCTCACTCTCCATATTCACAGGCACTCCCATATCCTTAGGTCTCTTGAACATTCACCTAATATCTCTGTCTGGATGCCAGGTCTCTTTCCCTCTAAATGAGTCTCCTCCTGCTCACTGGCTTGTCCAGCTTGATGTTTACTATCAAACAGGTGCATGGAATCACCTACCTGCTTCGCAATCTCCCCCACTCCCCCAGATCCCTTAAATATTAACACGAGTTTCTCAGCCTGGCTAACATCCATGATCAGACCTTGGTCTCTGTACCCACCACTGACTTCACAGATGAAGCTTTCTCCTGTTCACCAGATAGTCTGACTTGAAGTTTGCTACTGAGTTTAATGTACACAAACCTGAACACAGGATTAAATTACCCAGGGAAACAATAAATACAGCTCTATCACCTTCTCAGGTCTGTATATCTATGTGTTTAATTTATCACGTTCCTTGTTCCTTTTTGTATTTTCTATAGTAAATAGTCCTTAGCCAGGTAGCTAAATGAATCAGATTGGGCCACATTCCACATATTCTTAGTAAACTAACAATTCCAAAATGCTCCGTGTGCAACACAAAGTGTGTCAGTCCTCTATACATGGCCACAGCTTAGCAGCAATACCATTTCCTTGCTCATACTCCTCTGCTTTAGAATGTTCCCAAAGTCTGAAGTGCAATTACAGTATCCAACATGCACTAAAATTTACAGTCACTCTTTAAGCCCTAAATAGATATTCTCCTTCTGAGGAAGTAAATCCTTAGGACTCTTTCCTCCATTTAGTAACAGATGTGTAAGACTGTACCTCAGAAGAAACCACAAAGATATGATTGAAGAGTTCACACATTGGTCAAAGAATCTATGACTGCAAAAAATAGACTGAGCAAACAGCATGTTGCAGCCTCACCTTCACATGATAGACTTTTTAGGGTCCTTGGACACTTTTTTTCATAATCCCACTGAATAAAACCTGTTCTGAATGTTCTCTCTGTAGTGTGCATCTACATACATTTGTAGATGAGTCCTCTACTGATGGTATTGTATTTTCGCCAGCAGCTGGAGTACCATGCCTGATCCCCAAAATCCTTTCTCCAAAAATCTCGGTAATGAGAATTAGAAAATCAGTCCATTTCTTTGGACTTCTTCCCACCTTTTGTTTGAAATGAAATCATGACTTCTTTCAAGCAGATTCCACTACCTTTTTAGAAATAGTCTTTGCAAATTAGTATCTCAGTCTCAGCTGAGGCTGTTGAACAGGCTACAAATAATAGCTCTAAGAGCATTTGTTAACTATTGCCTCTTTTCTCAGAAAACTCTCTCCTAGAAATTCTGACTCTTTGTAACACAGTGTGACTTTGGTTTAGAAAGCTTGTGATAAAACCAACATCATTCTGCAGGAAAGAGTAATATGCTAGTCAGCCCAGCAGACTGGAGTTGAAGCTGTGTGTGTGTTCATGTGTATCTTGTACCCACAGGTCGCTTCCTGATACATCTTTTAAGCTCAGACTTGCAGTCAGAGACCTCCCTTGGCTACCTGATGAAAAAATCCTCCTCTTTTGTGATAGGACCTTATTCCATTTTGCAACAAATTGTTATCTAGGGTAGACAGGCTGATCTAGAAAAGGCACCACTGACATACATATCTAATATTGAACTGAATATTGTCAAACCTTTTGTAATCCTGAAATGCTGTTCTGAAGTCTATGCAGAGATACATGAAAGTATCAATGTGTTATCTCAGATCCTGGAAACACTTCACCTATGGTGCTGTAAAGAACCTTGATAAAGTTAAGTTAACCTCTATGTTGCTGAACATGTGTTACTGCTACTACTGCACTGTTTTAGATAAAGTGGAAAAAAGAATAAAACCACTTTAAAAAAAATAAAAATAAATCACTCCGTACTTAAAGTCAAGCCTGATTCAAGGGATTTATATAATGCCCAAAAATTATTTGCATAGCCAATTTTCCTACATATTTTTCCCTCTTTTCATGCATCTTTGCAAATTTGGGCTCTGCTAAGACAAGGAATGGAAATTTTGAAATATCAAAACGAAATCTGTTCACACAAGATTTCCAGTGGGGGTTGACAGTTAACAAATGAACCTCAATATAGAAACTTTTAAAGTTTTTCTTCCTTATTGATGGTGTTATAGTGACTCTGTTGTTTCTGGTGTTGTGTCTCCTCTTTCTAAATTCCATTTCCTTTTATATTTTTTCCTTTGAGGCATTTAATGGAAGCTACTGCCTGCTCTTCTGACTCATCCTCAGTCTTCTATTTCTGAGAACTGAAAAGTGCCATTATATTCAGATTCAGAAACTGAAAAAAGTATTCTTTCAAACACTGTAATTATATAGTCTGTCAGTGTCCTTTTTCAGACTCATCTTCAGCATCAGAATTATACACAGGTTATGTTCTATGTTAGCTGAAATTTTACTGCTTAACTTTCTACTGTTGCAATTCTTTGTTATTTAATAGCTGAATAGAAATGTTAATAGAGGTATGACTAGACAGGTCAATATTCATAACATTCATAACACCTCTGCATCTCTTTTTTAACTACAATGAGATAGTCTAGGAACAATTTAACACATTGAATAAAATTCAAATGAGAACAATTGTCTCACTTCATGTAAAAGTTAAAAAAAATGCCAATTTTTTTTTCTTTCTAGACTGAGAAAAAAACATCAGTTCCGAGTAATTTACAATGAGAAAGCCCCAAAGCAGTATATCCTATACCTCAAGTAAAGAATACTTGCCTCTTTTGTGGATGCCCTGGTCCAAATCTGCTTTGCTTAAGTAAGAGAACTTATCCTGAGGTTTTCTTCTCCCGCATAAACGTCACAACCTCTGTGACACAGAGTTATTTTTTCACTCTCTGTTCCTATAAATATTTTATTAGTTACACGAAGTGAAACTATTCCAGCAAGGATGATAAATTCACACATGCAGTAGCATGCATTTGGAAGCTTTTGTACATGCCATAAAAGAAAGATTCTGAACCCATTTTTTCTTTAATTCAAGTGAAAACTGTGACACTTTACCTACTTAATTATTAAGGGAAGATCTATGCTTTGTCTGGCAGCTAAGATGACTGCACTGGTGATGGTTTCCTTGAAGTTTGCATATTACTGCTTAGAAGTCATAACCTAACATTTGATATTTTATCAGAAAGTCCCATTAGTGTTTAATGTTTCGTTACATTACGTGCCCATTCTTTGCCCCGATTCAGTCTCACCTGGCTGTCTGGAATATGATTTATCAGGCCATATGAGTATGTAGGATCTCCCTAAGTAGTGTACAAACGTGATTAAGCTGTTACTTTACTTTTGTCTGGTTTGGATTTACAGAACATGGTATAAATTTAGGAATTGGTAAAAAAAAAACCCCAGGACACTATCATCTGACCCTTAAAGCCTGACTTAAAGTCACTTCAAGAACATTCAGTCGTCTGTTACAGTCCAACTGCTTCCCTTAATAGCCAGGCCACTCTTGGAAAATAATCTTGCATCATTTTTTCTCTTCTTCATGTGGTGTGTTTAAAACCTTCATGCACAAGGAACAGCCACACATTTCTAACCTGAATGACTTTCTTCTTGTAAAGCAGAAAGGAGTAGAGGGGATTCTGCAGTCTCGTGGTTTTTCCTTCCATTCTGAAGATACATATAGCAACTTTAAAGGATGGTATTAAATAAATAAATTTATTGTAACTATAAAAAGTTGCATAAGCTACTTCTCTGTAACTTACAATGCAAATGTAGGTTAAACCTTTCTAAAATTTGCCCTTTTAATGTGAAATATTTCGCTTCTATGGCATGAAATCTCCCTTTTTAGATAATGTACATAATTGCAGTGGACTTTGCTGAATTAATATGCCTACCATGGGTTTGTGCATATCCAAGATGAAGGGTTCTAAGCTAGTCAACACCATATGCCTAGAAACTTTTTAATAACACTGTCTACCTTGCAGTGACCATGACAGATTTCTTAATACTTTAATACATATAAGGAGATTAATAGAGTATTTTGATGTAGTAGATGAACATCTACCAGAAAGAGAATACATAGTGAAAGGACAAATGTGATTCTTCCCCTGGTATAATTTTGCAATTTTTTTTCACTAAGACTAATTGTGTGCATTTCCTGTAGTGTTTGGGGTGGCTTTAATTTTTTTGTTGGTTTTAATTCCAGCTACACATAAATAGTCATGTCCACTGTGGCACCTTGAAACGTATGACAGATATTTGAATCAAACATCTCTCCTGAACTACGCTGGAAACTAACCAGACCATTTATCCTGTTAGAAGTGGAACAAAAGATGACAGCTGCAGGTTTTGGGGCAGTTTTCTTTTTTTTGTTCAATCTTTTCTGCTATGCAAATTAAAACAAAATTCTGACTGCCACAGTAGACCACAGCTCATAACTATAAAGCTGAAAACAAGGACTGTGTTCATTTCACAACCTGCTTTCATGTGTCTAAATACTACAAATTTTAAGCTCAAGTCACTTACAGCACTGAGTAAGCAAGATAAAATATTTAGTGCTGCTAGATGTTGAGCTTCACCTTTTTGTGCCTTCTGTGATTAAAGCTATTTGATTTATTTTTAGTTGTGTCCAGTCACATCAGTATTGAAATATGTCTTCACCAAAAAGCAAATATGTCTCTTACATTGGCTTCTCTACACCATGTAAAGCAGTTGCATGGAAGTCTTTGAGGAACAAAGGAATAATGAAAAGTCATAAACTGTCCCTTGAGATATAGACCTTTTTCCCAAATTAGGGAGCCTAGTGTTCCACTGGTACACTCCTAACTCAGATGTACATATATTCAGATCACTTATAGAAAGCAGTTACATTAAGGTAGCTATAAAACATCTGCCACTGTAATTGAGATTCAAACCAGAACTTTTGCTACAGATACAGTAGCACAAAAAGACACGGCTATGTAATATATACTGTCAGGCATCTACACTAGGATGTTTATACTACACATTTTAAGAAAAATACCATTCATAAACATAACAATCTTGAGAAAAAGGTATTTGAACTTGGTATAAGAAAAGAAAAACAGCTAAACCAACAAAAGCAAAACCTGGCATGCATTCCCTGTATTTTTCTAAGATTATATACAGTTTTATGACTAATTTTTTTTTCTGGTAACAACAGTCTGTGCAGCATATGCCTACATTCAGTAACAGTTGCTATTAATATTAGTTATTAAAATCACCCAATTTGGATCCTAGTCCATACACACTGCACTGAAAATTTACTCTATATATATCCATCCAAATTTTTACAGCTCTGAAAAGACTTTCTAACTGTTACTAATGGGTTTTCAATAATATTTAAATCCTTTCCCGCACAACAAAAGGATAGGCTGTGCCCAAGGCCACAAAAATCCAAATGGATTGGAAAATTGAATAGGATAAAATTTATTGTATCTATCCCTCTCAACTTGCTCTGTCCAGTTATATTTTCTCAGTTTTGAAAGGAGGGTAATCTGAAATATTCAGGCAAAGTATTGGAATCTGCCATCCAAGAGGAAAAAAAAAAAAGAAGAAGAGGAAGAAAAAAAGCTTCTCCCATCAAGGTTTTCTGCTTTATGACTGAAGGTTTGAATGTCACATTTTCCAGAACTGACATTTCTTCTATTTAAAGGAGAATTTCTGTGGTCCTGAAATAGACAAAACAATAAATGGCCTTTGTGGAACTGAGACATTTAATCAACTGCAAAGGTTCTTTGCTGCAAGTATTCTCCTGCACTACATGCATTTTTTACTATCAAGAGGACAGTTTCACACATCAGCATCTTACAGAAGATGCAATTTTTCTTTGTTTTCTGAAGGTTTGGAAGGAATGTGGTGTGTGTCTGTCACTCCCTTCCCAATACTTTTTAATGACAGTGACATCAGGAATGTGTCTCACCCTGGATAAATGGGAAACCACACAGTCCATAAACCAGTAAGAGTAAATTTCTGATATCAGGAGTGGACTAGTCTTCCTCTATAAGTGTTATTCCCAGTGAAATGGACACTGGAATAGAAAAGGGAAAATATACATTGGTTATTCAATGTTCCTTTTACTCTGTAGCAAAATAAGCCACAAATACTTCTTTTCAAAATGCTTGTTTTAATTTCTAAATACTTGTAGTAGGAGTTCCCAATCAGTATGTTTGCAACATATTTACTGTAGACATTCCTTAACTAAACATGATGGAAGTTAAAAAAACGCAAAACCCCTACACTGTACACTGTCTTCAACATTCTGAGACCTCTGTCTGTTTTATTCAAGTCTTCCCTTAAACTAGTCAAATTTTCAGGGCATCTAGCCTTTAGTAATTATCAGGAAAGGAAGTCCTAAGACAAAGAACCTACAGTATGAGCAATTCCCTTACAATTAGATTGAGCGAAAGCATCTCTCTGCAGCATCATTCTTTTGAAATGAAAATTACTTTTATGACTCATTCTGCTCAAGGCAAATATGAAACATTGCAGAAATGTCTCACCCTAGACTTTTAACCAGTAAATATAAGTCAAAAGCCCATTTGAGACATTCACAAGTTGATGCATGAACAGGTTATAGCAGAAGAAGTAGAGAAGACAGTCGAACTGTCAGACTGATAGAACCAGGAATAGAAATGTCAATTGAGTAATAAATTGCCTATGACCAAGGTCTACAGGTCAAGATCACTCCTGACCCTCAGTGGAGATGTAGCCCTGAGAGTTACCTGAGGATAAAAGGGTAGACCAGCAAGGGTGACACACAGTTGTGGATATGTTCTAGAGACTGACTGATCAGGAGGACGAAGTGGGTGAGGCATTCTATAGGCAGCTCTAAGCAGCCTCAAAGCCAGGGGCCCTGGCCCTTTGAGTGAATTTAACTATCCTGACATCTACTTGAGAAGCAACAGAGCAAAGCACAAAGAATTCAGGAGGTTCCTGGAAAGCAGTAATGACAACTTCATGTCAGAGGAAGGAGGATCCCACAAGGAATGGTGTGCTGTCTGACCTTATACTAACAAAACATGAAGGTTGGGGGAAGCTGTAGCAGGGTCATGGCAACCTTGTCTGTAGAGCCCATGAGATTGGGGAGTTCAGTATCTGGTAAGAAGGAAGCAGGCAACAGGTAAGGTTGCAACCATGTATGGTGATTTGATCCAGGCTAGATGTCAAGTATCCACAAAAGCCACTCTCTCATTTCCTTCACAACTGCACAAGGGGAGAAAATATAAGGAAAGGCTTATGAGTTAAGGGGAGGGAGAGATGACTCATTATTGTAATGGACAAAACAGACATGACTTGGGTAAATTAATTGAATTTGTTACTAATCAAAATCAGAGCAGGATAATGAGAAGTAAAAAAAAAAAATCTTAAAAACGCCTTCTGCCCACCCCTCCATCCTTCCTGGACTCTACCTTCTCTCCTGCCGGGGGGTGCCGGGAGACATGGAATGGGGGCTATTGTCAGTTCATCACAGCAGATGATGTTGTTTCTGCCACTGCTTTCTCCTCAAGGAGAGGAGTCCTTCTCCTGCCCCAGTGTGGGGTCCCTCTGATGGGAGAAAGTCATTCATGAACTTCTCCAACATGAGCCCTTCCTACAGGTTACAGTCCTTCCTTAACTTCTCCAGTGTGAGTCCCTTCCATGGGGTGCAGTCCTTCAGGAACAGCATGCTCCTCAGTACAAAAGAGACATGGAGATCCTGGAGCAGATCCGGCAGAGGGCAAAAGGGATGATTAAGGGAAGAGCATTTATTTTATGAGTGCCTGTTCAGTCTTGAGAAGAGATGACAGAAGGGGGGCCTTACCAATATCTATAGGTAGGGTCAGAGGGTGTTCAGAGGATGGAGCCAGGCTGTGCTCAGTGGTGCCAAGCGATAGGACAAAAGGCAATGGGCAGAAAGTGATGCACAGGAAGTTCCATCTGAATATGAGGAGGAACTTCTTCACTCTCTGGGTGACTGAGCACTGGAACAGGTTGTCCAGAGAGGTTGTAGAGCATGCCGAACTGAAGAATTCAAGAACTGTCTGGACACAATCCTGTGCCACATGCTCTAGGATGACCCTGCCTGAGCAGGGGGATTGGACCAGATGATCCACTGTGGTCCCTTCCAACCTGACCCATTCTGTGATGCTGTGAAAGTTGTATCCACAACAGTGCCCTCAGGCTAAATCTGGTAAACTTTGTTCATTGCAGTATGAGGGCAATGTGTTTGTTTAACTGGCATTTTGGATATTTTATCCAATTTTTTCACTATTTTTTAAAGCAAACATTTCATTATTACAAGATATGTTTGTGCTTTCTTGGTTAATATTTCAGTTTAAAATATAAAATTTTACTATTCATAGTGAATGCTCCTACTTCAGAGGACATTTATTTTAAATGGGAGATTTCTTTTTTTTTTCTAACCATTGTAATTACCAATATACGGATAACGCAGTACTTTTTATCATTATTAAAGTTACCCAACACATCTATTTCCAGTTATTTTTAATTTTGCTAATCTTTCTTCTTTGTACTGAAATTTTCCATGCCATGTATTTGCCTTAGGCTGGAATATTATTTTGAAACATTTATACCAAGAGGAATCAGAGAAAGAGGGGAAAACATACTGTTTCAAAAATCTCTTCTAACCATTTCATTGAGAAGCTCTCAGCCAAGCAACTAATGTAAAGAAGAGCAGGGGAGGAAGCACAGTTCAGAAGGAATAGTTGTGACAGCAACATTAGTATTGGGTCAACATTTCTGGGATACTTGGGAGTTTCTGATTTTTTGAAATATGTTTTTGCATGTATGTAATGTCTTATGGTTTGTTTGCTTGCTTGCTTGCTTTGTTCTTTTTGTTTGATTGTTTCCTTTTTAATGAGTGTTCTGAAAATGTATTATGACAGGTAATTACAGGAGTATGAAATTGTTTGAGAAAATAGATTGGTTATTTTAAGTAATTAAAATATTTTGCTTTGTCAGCAGGACACACGAGTGAGAAAAAACCTAATATTTTTTATTCCTAAATCAATAAATATCCTTAACCCAGAGCAGCCAAACATGGGATGCCAATGATTATCATAGGCAGTGGCGTGAAGTTGGTTTATATGGCAGATTGATGTAGCAAAACACATTATATGTTGCTGTGTTAACATTATCACAGAAAGTGTTAGCATGCTGGAATTTACTGTTCCTTAAAACATCTCTGAAGCAGCTCTGACAATATTTAAATTCAGTAAAGGTGAAAGCAATAATGAATTATACTTTTAATTTACCAAGGTACTGTTCCAGGATAATTTTCCATGGATCATGTACATATGCTATATTTCAGAAGCAATGAAATTTTTTTATATTAATTACTAGAGCACAGCAAGCTTAACAGACATAGAATAATTCTTCTCTGATAAAATAAAGTGGTTAATGTGATTTCATTAAAAACATAACACCAAGCACACTATCAAAGTTGGATAGTAGAGACTGGATTTTAGCAAACAAAGATATATTGTCTCCTCAGCTTAGCTTTAAGAGCTAAAGAGTTTTTCACTACTTGTACAATGCCTTAATATAGAAAACTGATTACATTACAGCATTTAAGTTTCTCATGAGAAACAGGAACTAAACACAAAAAAAACAAATCTCATTCTCATGATTATCAGATTTAGTACTGAAGTTCCAATCTTTCATATTTTTATTACAATTAATTTCTACAGCTGAAAACATTCTCTATTCATTTGGTATCAGAACTACACGTGCTTTGAAATTAATGAACTAGTGTAAAACTCAGACTATACAAGATTAATTTAGGCTACTCCATGTTTTCCTACAGTTTGACATTGCACAAATTGCAGGTGATGATGTGAAGTTGACAGAAAACCCAAAAGTCATTAATCCAGGTCACAACTATGATACAGATGTTAGAATAGCTGATGATCAGAGGAAATGACCCTACCTTGCAGGGCTGCAGCAAGTGAAGAAACTTTTCTTCCTTCTAATGCAGGCTTTTGGAGAGCTTCTGCTTTTATCTCCTCAATGAGATTATTTGACACATAAGCTCCTTTAGAGCTAAAAAGGAAAAAAAGTAAGGGTTAAGATTTCCCCAGAATGTTGGCAAAAATGGAAAAAAAAAGAAGAAAGAAAGAGAAAAGAGTAAACTTTATGGTGCTTTAAACTCTCAATTGGATTCCAACTGACTGAAGTGAGGTGCTTTAATATACTTTATTCTCTGTATACAATTCATTACATAATCACATTCCATTTGGAAGAAGATATTTTAACGGTAGTTATTCTGTCATTCTACATTACCACTAACTTCACAGACAAAAGACCCATGGAGAGAAAAAAACTGCACCACAGGTCTCAAGGCTTAACAGAGAGAAGACCTTTCAGTTCACTAGAAATGTTCCTACTTTTACCAGTAAAGAACTGACCACTGCTCTTCTCTTAAATTTCACATCTCGTTGAAGATATATTTATCTCATCATGTGCAGGTTGGATAGCTGCCAAGAGTATTTTTTATGTGATTTTGAAAGACTGTCACATTTTAACCCTTTTATGTAATGCATTGGCATTATGTATATATGTAAAATGCATAGATGTAGCTATGAATCAGTGCAGTTGCTGACATGTTTAATAAACTATTATTATAAATTAATTTTATATACTCTTTAATCATTCTGATATTAAAGTTTTATTATAAATTATTCCTGAATTTTTGTCATATCTGGAAATCTGATGTCTAAGTGAACTAAAAAAAGTGGAGAAAAGCTGACATCCTTTAAGCCAATAAACCATTCAGACTACAATGATACTGTTTTGGCTACATCTGTCATCATTAAATATTACATTTAAATGCTATACATTTTTGTGAAAAGTGCTACAGACACTAAGATGTGTTGATGAACCTTTTGCACACTTTGTGCCAGTATTTCTCCCCCACACTTGGTCTTCTCCTTCTGCTGCCTACAACCTCTAAGTAATATCTTTGTCTTTTAGCTGATGCTCTGAACGCTTCCTATAACCAGCCACTGCTTGCCAGACAGTGTGAGTAGCAAAAGTTCCATAGCAGCCAGAAAACAGCAGATATCTCAAGCCCTACTTGCACACTGTTAGCAATCATGATCCCTGCCACAGATTCACCATCCCCGCAGTATGATCAATTCTAGAAAATTTCTGCCACTAAAATCTTTAAGGCCTTTCCTTCTGTTTTACAGACACATAATCCCTTTCCTTCATCAGCATGGAACAAATGATTACCCCTGATGTCCTACTTCTCATCCCCAGGCCAGCTCAGGCGATGAGAGATGGTTTCAGTCTTCACAGTATGCTGGATGTAGAGATTAGTAGGTCTGGTGAAGTGCTGTTCTTCTGTGTGGGAAAGACTAATCTTATTCTGTAGGTCTGCCTTCCTAAAAGAATGTTTAAACAACAGTTTTATGAGCAAGGCTCATGCACTTAAACCATCCATAGGCAGGAATGAGTTAGGGGAAAATATAGTATGCAAGCCATATATTCTACATTGGTTATAGCTCTTACACACATATCCTGGAAGCTTCTCTTAGTCTTGGGACTGCCTATTTCAAAATCAGAGTCTCTACCTCCATGACCTGTTTCCACAGGTTTTTTTGGGGGGGGTTGGTACTGTACTATTCAGTTCACTGCATGGCAGAGCTCTCTGATATCTCACAATGGGTCTCTGTAGCAGGAAAGACCAGCTTTCTGTTTCACACAGATAAAATAATTTCCCAGTACAAGCCAGGGTGCACTCATTAGACTTGCTCTAAAAGCAAAATCCCTTTCTTCCTCTCTAGGTTCTCCGTTTGTACTAGAAAGTGCCATCATCAGAATGCAGCAGGGGACCGGAATCCTATTATTTGTTATTAATTCTTGAAGCATAGGCTAGAAGAAATACTGCCTCACTATCTCTCCTTCTCCCACTGGAGTTTCCTGTCTGAGCTGTGTTACGTGCCGTAGGCCTGACACCGTTTCTCTGGCTGCTCTGCCACAGGAGAGAGAACAGAGAGACTCAGAGATCTGCAGAGATGGGGAGGCATTTCTGCCACACAGGCTACGTGTGCAAGTACTGTGGATTTGCTATGACTGGATCTGTGTGCCAAACTGTGTAGGGGGTCACCTGGACGAACCAGTCAGTGCATATTTCATAGCCACATCACAGAAGTCTCTGTGTTGTAGTCAGTCCTTAGGCACAGTTTGGAATTAATTTTATTTTCTATTCTACAAACCCACAAAATGGGTTTTTTTTCCAGCTGAGGTTGGAGGAGCATTTGGAAATGATATCCCAAGTGCCTGGCAGCTCTGCAGCTTTTGTCTGTGAGCAAATCTATTGTTGTTTGGTCTTTCTATTTTAAAAACTGATTTGTTTTGTTGCTGTTAGTCCCAGAAGGATTGTACAGACATCCTCTTTCACAGGTCATCTTATTTCTTAATGAAAACACAGGCTTTCTATGTCTCTAAAGATTTCCTATAGTCAGGGCATGGCTTTTATTCAAATGTACCAGTTTGTGTTTTGACATTGGGCTTGATATTCCCTGTGCACACAAAAGCTTTTCTTACACACTCTCTGTACAAAACATATAAGTGATTTTGGCTTTGCTGTTCTGGATTTCATGAAGGGAAATACTTTTCATTGAAAACGACATCACTCCAAGACCTAATTGATACTCTTATGCCAAAAGACATTTTATTTCCTGTGAGCAATTATGGAAGCAATAAAATTTGAGACAAAGAGCTGAAGAACTGTGAAAATTTGGGAAAACTGACATGGCAGCAAGGTTTTTTAGAGCAGAAAAATAAAGTGGTAAGTATTCCACTAGTACATGATGATGGAGCTTAATTAAACTCAAAAGGGAAAAAAAGTCTTTGTATAAGGTAATGCATTTCGAGTCTATGGAGATGCAAAGAACAGATTTAGACATGAAATAAGAGTGATTGTATCACTAGCAGCATCACCTTGTAGAAAAATCAGCCTTTAATTCAACACAGACATCTACCTAATTACAAGCAAACTCTTGTATGATAAAGAACTCATTTGCCATGTGCAAGTGCTAACAAAAAAAACCAACAAAAACATAGGACAAAAAAAGATGGTATATTAGGAGACTATGCTGCAGAGTGGCTTAGACCAGTGTATGAAAGTTGTGCAGTACCCCTCCTGTTGCAGAAATCAGTTTTTAAATGAATACTTGCCTAATTTTTGGCCTCACATAGCTTGTGTCTTTTAAGGAGAAGCAAAGGCCAATTTTAGAGAAATTCTTTAAAGATTTAAAGGAAAAACCGATCAGTCTTATTAAACTTTTTTACTTAATCTGATCTTAGATCTGTTTTTGTACTGTTCTGCACTTTAAACAGTTATTTCTTTGTGTTACTGACATATCCCACTTCTCATGGGTATAGATGATGTGCATTTATATGCTTTCAAGGACATATTTTACTATTTTCACTTTTCTAAAATCCCCTGGAAATGCTTCATCTTCATATATTCATTTGGACTAAAAAAACTATTCTCTGTCTACTCCTTCTTTCTATGCCCCAGAGACTTTAATCATTTTTATCACTGAATTTGGTTACAGATCGACTCTGAATCTGGGTTTGCTCACCTCTCTTCACTGTATACGAATCTATTTCTGGATGTAGTGTGAGAAATAGTGGATGAAACACTGTAGTATGCAGAATTCTTCAGCACAAGATATGATATCAAACTGATAAGAAATTTATTTGTCTTCTTACTTTGTCTTCTTACTTAACAGCATTTATTTGTTCCTTGAATGCTCTCTTTAACTGAGACCAGCATGGAGAAAATGAAATAAAATTCAAACTTATAACCAGAGCATATTTTAGTGTGCTTGTTTGGTTTGGTTTTTCATTTCGCCAGCACAGAATCACATTTCACTGAAATCTAGTTAATGACGTGATTTTTTAGGGTAGTGAAAAAAAGAAAATAATCTTCTTTGTAATATCCACCTCCAAATTTGTCATAATAAATAACCATCACAGTCTGTTAACTTTTATTCTTCACGTTTTTACAGTACACTGATCAATAATGGACTGTATTCAATCGGCTTTATGAGGTTGTACTCTTCTTCACCTGCAGATTGCACTAATCATAAAAAACATAACTTTATTTCATATTTCTTATTTCATCAGAATTATTACTATCACAAGTTCATATCTGGGAAAAATAAATCCATCCACACAAATGTAAGAAAGAGGGAAAGAGAGAAAGAGAGAGAGAGAGAGAGAGAGAGAGAAAGAAAGAAAGAAAGAAAGAAAGAAAGAAAGAAAGAAAGAAAGAAAGAAAGAAAGAAAGAAAGAAAGAAAGAGAGAGAAAAAGAAAAAAAAGAAAAAAGAAAAAAGAAAAAAGAAAAAAGAAAAAAGAAAAAAGAAAAAAGAAAAAAGAAAAAAGAAAAAAGAAAAAAAAAGAAAAAGAAAAAAGAAAGAGAAAGAAGTTCAATAAACGTTATTTAGGTTCATAACTAAACACTTGACTGACAACTACATTTAAATAAGAAGAAAAATATTATGTATGTCTGCACCAGTAAGTAATAGGAGTAAAATCTCTATATTTCCCCCAATTTCTAAGTGTGCTGCCACTAGCCATATCAGGTTTTGGACAAAATCATTTGATATCACTTATATGCAAAACTGGCTGGGAGTAAGTTGATCTTTAGCTGACTGCAGCATCGTGAAAGAGGGAGAGGAGAAGTATCAAAGAACACATTGCAGAGTTTCCACCCCTTATTTAAGAACATCAGGGTCAAACACTAAGAGGCACACCATCTCTAGAGAACAAAAGCAGAATAACCAGGTTTCCTATGAACTCTCCCTTCTCCACATTGATTATGCAAGAGACTCAGAATTCTAAATTTAATTCTGTTTTTAAACATAATATTTCTGAGTTAATGACAATGTTCTCATTAATTATACAGGAGTAAATTATTATACTGGAGGTGTAATATGCAGGACCTCATTAGGAATAGATATGCATAGCTGCAAGTGAATATACATTTCTTTCCTTTTTTTCCTGTTTTCATCAACTGAAGCAGAACTGGCTTTAAACCGATAAACCCTCACATGCAACAACAGCTTCAATGTAAGTGATGGAAATAAGCATCTAAAAAAGAGAACAAATTCACATCCCAGGATAAAACCAGCAGTTAACTTTTCTCTATGCTGATGAAATCTGGCAAATAGGCTGCAAAAAGTCCTCAGAACTCATAAACTGATTGGAGCTTGTACCACAAAGTCACTTTGCATTACAAGTTTGATTGTGTTCATTAGGGCTTGCATAAAAACAAATTTGGAAACAGTGCACTAGAAACTGGTGGAAAATTAAAATTTAGTGTCACCATGGGAGCTTTAAGAACTGCTGAAATGAATGGAAATGTTAGTTTTAGAGCTCCATGTCCCCATCTCTTCTTGAACCTGTTTATACAGGGTGAGAGTGTCTTGTGAGGTGTATCTTCAAGGACAGCTGGAAGGCCACATGAGGGGGTGAGATACATGAGGTATTGGGAGGGAAAATTGATTGAAAACAGAACTGAACACAATATACAGTGGTCTGAGAAAACTTCTTTTAAAGTAATTTGGGTAGCAAAAAAGCTGTATTCGACATTGTCCCCTGAAAATATGAACAATCTTTTCTCCTTTTAACATGCTCTCATTTGAGCAGTACTGCATAGAGTCATAAAAGGAAAGAATCAGATCAAGAAAAATCCTGAGTTCTTATTGATTGGAAGGGTCTGACTGGAAAGAAAGTTTGTGTCTCTCTAGAAATAGAGAAACCAGAGCAACCCTTGTTCTTTTCCAGAGAACTTGGTCAGATTGTGCATCTGGACATTCAGGCAAGGACAGCAAAGTAAGTATTGGAACAAAAAAATCCCCAAACTTATGACCTTCTGAAAGAAAACAGTCCTTCTAAATCCAAGGAAGAACTAAAACATCTTGTCAGAACAGGTTGGAAAGGGAGGAAGTTCTTCTTTCTGCTGGAGGAAGTTCTTCTTTCCGCCTTCTATTGCCTGGCAGTAGTATAACAGAAGAGGCATATCTCATAAACCACAAACTTTGTGAAGTTCTGTGTGCTTATATAAAAATTGGCAAAGAGGAGATTCCTACAGTCTTGGATCTATACCATCAGAACCTGAAGGTGAAGCCTGTAAGACTGAATGTAATGGTTTTCATCTCTCATCATCTTATCCTGATGTTCTAGAGACCAATGTTGTAGCCTGGAAAGGTTTTCCATGTACATGCTGCAACCTGAGAATTTCTAAGGTATCTGGAGGCATCGGATAGTTTATACACAAGGCAGAAAATATTTGTCACCTTCTGGATGGTCAGCTGGAGGCTGAGAGAAATAACCCAGAGGCTTCAAACTGCTTTTCATGTTTGCGGGCAACCACTGAATCACCCCTTTTATTTTCATTATCTTACAGGAAACACCTGGCTGGTGTGTGAATTTCTATATTGTAGTTACATGAAGTCAGATGTCTGTATCTAAACTTGAATCTCACNATATATATAATCTATAAATTAGAGGAGCAGGCAACCCAAAACCAGGTATTACTCTTAGCATGTAAGCAATGTCTTCTGCTTGTGTATGAGCTTTAGCGCACATAACACTACTGTAGCTAGCCCTAATTACAATGTCCTAATTACTGGTACAGTTCTGTGTGTAGAAAATGTTTATGTGGAGTAAGGCATATTAGAGGTAGTGACACTGCTCAATACTAGACAATTATTCTTTAATACTGTGTTGATAAGAGAACAAAAAAGACCTTTAATGGTGATTCAGTTAAGATGCTTTAAGTTATTAGCAAGATAGCCTAAAACTTGCCATGTAACATTGGCTGCTGTGCATATTCTATGTTGTCTAAATGTTGACTCAAGTGGGTGGCACAAGATTTCTATCCTTTTTCAGGTAACTTAGTGCTCTGCCAGTACAAAGAATACATAATAAGTGACACGAGAGTTAGAAATATGAGAGTAATACTATGATACCAGGGAAATTAGGCATTTATCTTATAAATGAAGAGATTTATAAAAATAATGTTAGGAAAAGCTAAGGAGTATCCCCATAGTTCTGCTAACCAAAAAACTCTGACAGGTTATGCTGCTACTATTCAGGGACAAATTCTTCCAAAGGCCACTATAAAACTGGATTTCCATTAATAATCATGATACCCTAATCTAAATGCCAGTATGTGAGGAAAGGGTGGAATTCAGATGTCTAAACACAGGCATCAACTACAATTTAAAATGTCTGTTCTATGGTATCTGATAGTACCTCAGCCTTTCCTCCAAAAAAGGCTCAGGAGCATAAACAGCATTTCAGCTGATAAAAAATACTCATCAAATATTACTTATTACTTATATCAGTATTTATACCTAAAAAACTGATATTTCATCGTGTGTCTAAGACGTCATCTTCAGCAGAGATACAGCACAGGTTCAACACAGTTCCCATGGTTTTCTGAAGCAGCCTCTGGAACCTGAGGGTATAACACATATCTCAGATGTCCACATATAGGCAAAATATCCCATCCATCGTAGTTGTCAGCCAACTCACTTTAAGCTCCCATGAAAGCCTTCACTAACTCTTCAACAACTGTAAAGAGAGCTTTCGCTTTTAGCTACCGTAGAAACAAACAACTAAACAATCCAAACTCAGAAAACTTTCTGGAAACAAACTCTGGTGTCCTTGGCTAACTTCAGCAACCTAAGAATAATTACCTGCTTTCATTTCAGCTGCAGTCTAGCTGCAGATCCCAAGAGATGAATATAATCCGTACAGCCCTTGTTATATTTCCTAGCCCAATACAGAGCAACAGAATAGCACTAGGCACCTGTTTAGAAAACTGAATGCAACATTTACTCTCAAACTGAATTTCACCTTTTGTTCTGTGGCTAAAAGCCATACCTAGACATCATGTCCAGAAGTCTTTTTCAGGTAGCTTGCAAACTTTCTGGTGAAGATCCACACAAGTGTGAGGCAGGCAGATACCTGAAATCAGTCTTTTACTGAAGTGTAGGCTGACCCACTGTCTTCGTAATAGTTTGTGTCAAGAGTTTAAGGCCTATTCTCCTGCTTGCAGAAGAATTTTCAGGTCTGCTGTACATCACAGGGATGATACAAAACTGGAAGAAGCTGTTGACTCCCTTGAAGGCAGGGAGTCCCTGCAGAGACCTCAACAATTTAGAGGGCTGGGCAATCACCAGCCATATGAAGTTCAACGAGGGAAAGTACCAGATTCTGCACCTGGGTTGGGGCAAGATGCATGGACAGACTGGGGAATGACATACTGGAGAGGAACACCATGGAAAGGGACCTGGGGGTCCTGGTCAGTGGCAAGTTGAACATGAGTCAGCAGTGCCCTGGCAGCCAGGAGGGCCAACCCTGTCTGGGGGCATCAGGCACAGCATCGCCAGCCGGGCAAAGGAGGGATTGTCCCGCTCTGCTCTGCACTGGGGCGGCCTCACCTCGAGTGCTGGGGGCAGTTTTGGGTGCCACAATGTAAGAAAGACATGAAACTATTGGAGAACATCCAAAGGAGGGAAACAAAGATGGTGAAGGGCCTTGATGGGAAGCCACATGACGAGGGGCTGAGGTCACTTGGTTTGTTCAGTTGGGAGAAGAGGAGACCTAGGGGGACCTTGTCACAGTAAAACTTCCTTGTTGGGGAAGAGGAGGGGCAGATGCTGCTCTCTTCTCTGTGGTGTCCAGTGACTGGGCCCAAGGAAATGGGAGGATAGAAAAAAGGATAATAGAATGGATTGGATAATAGAAAAAGTTTCTTCACCCAGAGGGTGTTTGGGCACTAGAGCAGGCTCCCCAGGGAAGTCGTCACAGCACCTGGCCTGACACAGTTCAAGAAATATTTGGACAATGCTCCCAGCACATGGTGTGATGCTTGGGGATGGTGCTGTGCAGGGCCAGGAGCTGGACTCAGTGATCCTTGTGGTTTCCTTCCAGTTCAGCTCATTACGCGATTCTGTGATATCATGAAGTCTTGTGCAGAGCAGTCACGTGTAAAGTTTAAGACCTTCATATCAGATTTTATAGGACTTTCTAACTTTAATGGAATGGCTTGTGTTTTCTTGGTTTGAGTTATGGTTGTTTGTTTGAATTTTCTGGTTTGTCACTGTGCTAAGTTTAAAATTGGGCAAGAAGTAGAAGTTCTTGTGATCTGACTAAAGGGCTCAATTTTCATCTGTGTAGAAGAAAGCTGTCATTAATAGACAGCTTTCATTGTTTATTCTTTTCCATGATATTGATTTCTATTATCCTCTCTACTGTGAATTCAGCTCAGTGACTGAGTCATAACTACAGCATATGTAATGAAAAAGGACAAATCATAAACCACTAGGCTGGGCAAAAAGCCACCAATCTCCCAAATGCCCTATCCCAATTCTTTTTCAATCCTCATCAGTTATTTTGGTTCATGAAGCCAACCTTAGTTAAAAGACCATAAAAACCATTTCAAATTAGTCTCTGCTGTAATTTCTGTTCTTATCAGGGACACTTCTTTGCAAAGAAAAAGTGTTACATAAAACTTAGAGAAGAAAAACACTACATAGACTCAAGTTTTGTTCACGTGGTTTTGAGACAGTGGTCAGCCCAAAACAAGCTCAGACACCGGAAAGTGACAAAATCTTCAAAAATCTTTCAGATATTCAATCCAACCAAAAAAACCCAAAAATTAAAAAAATTAAACAGGCCTTTTTTTTCCTGCATTTTTCCATTTTGGGTTTCTTTTCATCTTATAAAGAATATTGTTTCTGAATAAAGCCAATATTTTTTCTTCAAAAAAATGACTTAAACCCAAGACTATTCCCAAATAAGTACACTTTATTTGTACTTTTTTGTTACTGACAACATAAAGTGTTTTTTTCTTAAAAAAACTTCAGAGATTCATGGCCAAATATGCTTCTATCTTAATTGTGCCAAATTAAAAAAAAAAAACAAAAACAATATCTTACGAAAATTATCTATCCGTCATGAGCCTTACTAACAGTTTTAATTGAAAAATACTGCATTTGGCAGTGGAATCCAGTCTGAGGACAATTGATTTTAACCCAGGACTAGCACCATTGAACAATTGCTATTGTATCACATAAAAATTTTTGACATGAGATGGTGACAATATTCTCTCTTTAGAGAAATAAAACTTGGAGACTATTGTTGGTCAATTAATTTAATAGCCAGGACAGTGCTCTTGTACTCCAAAATGAAGGAAATGGCATTCATCATTGTTTACAGATATTCAAGTCAGATGTTTACTTTTGTCTTTCTTTTAAAAGATTGATATTTTTGACAGTTTTAAGACAGATGTTGGTGTGTTACCATTACATTATTGATTGTAACATAAATATATTTTTTTAGTTTGCAACGTAGACAAAATATAAAAGGGGTTAAAGCTATAAATATTTATTTGCATACTGCATGACAATTACAAGGGCTTTTTTAAAAATGCAAAATAAAATCATGTCATTAATAAAAGTAAGAGAAAATTAGAAAATGAGATTCTATTTTAGAAGGTTAGAAGTTAATTAAGCAACATTGTGGCTGCATCCAGTGCACTTTTTGAAAAGTGTCTACAAGTTTCAGTAAGACTGCGCAAACAAAAAATTGATTTTCAAATTCTCATCTGTTTAGCCACATGAACTGCTGTTTTTCTCTTCATGACCAAATGTATTTCATCATGAAGAAAAACGTAACAAATTTACATGAGCCACTGATGTAAAATGGGAATTTCCAGCTCATCCAGGATTGTTGTACTGGTACATATAAAACACAGACAAATATAAGAAAAAAATATTTTAATGAAATAATTTAACTGATTTAACTTTATGTCTATTCATTTGTTTCCAGAAAAAGAATCAATATAGGAACAAGAAGATGAATGGTTTATTGCTTCATTTATTTGTGTATTCTTATATAGAATTTTCGCATTGTACATTTCACAGAATCACAGAATGGTCAGGTTGGAAGGGACTACTGGAGATCCTCTGGTCCAAATTCACTCTGAAAGGAGGGATGTCCTAGAGCAGACTGCACAGGATTGCATCCAGGTGGGTTTTGAATATCTCCAGAGAAGAAGATTTCACAGCCTTTATGGGCAGCCTCTTCCAGTGCTCTGTTACCCTCAAGTTCTTCCTCTTGTTCAGGTCAAAATTCTTTTGTTTTAATTTGTGCCTGTTGATCCTTGTCCTGTTGCTGAAGATTGTCTGGCCCCACCCTCTTGACACTTGCCCTTTAAGATGCATTGACGAAATCCTCTCTCATTCGTCTCTTCTCAAGGCTGAACAGACACAGCTCTCTCAGCCTTTCCTCATAAGAGAGATGCTTCACTCCCCTAGTAATTTTCATAGCCCTTCACTGGGCCCTCTCCAGTAGTTCCTTCTCTTTGCTGTGCTGGGGAGCCCAGAACTGGACACAGTACTCCAGCTGTGGCCTCTCCAGGGCTGAGCATAGGGGAAGAATCACCTCTCCTGACCAGCTGGCAATGCTCTTCCTAATGCAGCCCGAGATACCATTGGCCTTCTTGACCACAAGGGTACGCTGCTGGATCATGGCTGACTTTTTGTACTGCCATGATCCCCAGGTTCTTCTCTGCAGAGCTGATTTCCTGTACTGGTGCATGGGGTTATTCCTCCCCAGGTGCAGGATTACGCACTTGCCTTTGTCAAATTCATTAGGGTCTCCAGCCTGTCCAGGTCTCACTGAATAGTAGCACAGTCTTCTGGTGTGTCAGCCACTCCACCCAGTTCTGAATTAACTGTAAACTTGCTGAGGGTGCACTCTGTCCCTCCATCCAGGTCTTTGACAAGTTGAACGGGACTGGACCCAGCACTGACCCCTGCAGTAACATCATTAGCTACAGGCCTCCAACATAAATATTTCTTGTTTCAGTTACTAAAACATGGTAGCATTTAAAAATCCACAGAAGGGCATTAAAGCCCCAAAACACTGAAACAGAATAGAGCAAGTAGGCCGAAGCACTATTCTCTAACAATGGAGGCTTCGTAAGGGAGAACAAATACAGACAAATATTACATAAATAAGTGGGCAAATAAATAAAGTAGATAAAAATAAATAGGACAGGAAAGACTAATAAGTACCCTTTCATGTGCATAGATTTTTATACATAGTACTTGAGGATGTGCAGGATACTGTCAGACAATATAAAGGAGCATATTGTATGAAAAATGCCTACTAAAACAGACAGAAGAATTGTGTGTATGAGCAAGAGTAATGTAGGTTAAACATTTCCTCATTCCTGCATTGCAAGTTTAGTAATGATCACTAGTGGCTATGGTAAAACACAGTCATAACTGTTGTCAAAATCTCCTAGGTAAATTAATCACTTTCAGTGAAGTTTCTTTAGGGTATATTTTGTTAATTCTATGTTTAGGGTTAGGTATTTTTTACTCTTAGTAATAAGATGATAAAAGTAATTTTTAAAAAATCATTTTAAAAGTAATGATTCCTAAGAATTTCAACACTAATTATTCTATCCTTCTGGGGGTTTTTTGTTGTTGTTGTTGTTGTTATTTTTCCCTACAATTTCAGTGGAGAATAATGAACTCTTCAATGCCAACAAAACTAGGTGAATTGCTTTCTCATGTGTGTGCTATAGTCCCACTGGTGGTATAAAATGGCAGTTCATGTTCTGTATTTGCTGCTTTTAAATGTATTTATGTATTTTAAATCTTATTTTTATTGCTGTTTTTGCTAGCTCTACACATTAATAAAGTTGCCATCTGACCTGCAAAGCTTCTCCAATCTTCATCTTGATTACAGCAATTTGGGGATTTTATTGAAGTAATTTAGAAAAGCTGAGGCTATTATAACACAACTTAATATTTGCTTTAAACAGTTTGCCTTTATTGCTTTAAGAAACCAGTTATCTTTTTATTCCCTAAGGGAGACATAGGAAGATGGATAAACTATCAAATATAATGAAGGAAAATGCTTTTGACTCATGCAGTGCACAAAATACAGATTTTCCCATTAAAAAACACACCAAGAATTTAAACAAATAGTTCGATCGGAAAATTAATATACCAAGGGATATTCCTCTCTCTATCTTCTTCTCTGCCTCTGTTTCTCTTTCCATCTCTTGGAAAAGTTGTGCAGAGCTGACAAATATATCAAAATGTGATGTTGTTTTTAAGTTCAGTCTGCCTAATTACTTTGCCTGAAGCGTTAGAGGGCTTGAAAGGTCATAGACCTTTTGCTAAGTCTATTCTCAGTAATGAGTTTCACCTTTTCACCTGGGAAATAAATATGAGAATTAAAACTTGAAGTTAGTAAATACAATTTGATAGATTTCAATGCATCCCTAAGGCTCAGAACACAAGCAGCAGACATAGATGGTGTTGAGATTGTTTATACCACCCGTCAGTTTGGGACACGGAGTATTAATACATCTGGAACCTTTAGTCTGGCAATTTAATTCGATATTTGTGTTTAAAGAGACCTCTTAATCATTTGCAAATGTTTAAGCAGTGTCATGTAAAACCTCCAGATGGTAGTAGCAGTTGTGTGCCTGATAAAAATCATGACTGTCTTAACATGGGAAAAATCTGTAGCTGCAGTACTTCTACTTCCAGTTTCCTTTGAAAACTCTTTCTAGAGATAGAAACTTGCATTTGCTCCTGAAAAAAACATAGTTTTAGTCTTTAAAAATCACTATGCCTTTGACGATCCCCTTTAAGTCAATATAGGAAAGGAAAAAAGGTTTTTTCTCATGTTCTCTCATGAAGAATGAGTTTTTTGGTTGGTTTTTTTTTTTTTCCTCAACTTGCTCCTTTACAAACCTAAAAGATCTTACATCAGCCAGTCTGCTGCACCAGAGCTGCAAAAAAAAAGAAAACTTTAATGTCTTGACTGAAACCATCTGCCCTGTTCTGTGCAAAACAAGGTTATCCCTGTGAACTAATGAGATCTTATTCCTGTGTTTCATTTCTGTCACAGACTAAGGGGATGTGCATAAAATGCTAAGTTTGAGTATGGGTGTTCAGGGTGCCTTTTTTTCTGAGGCGCTGCTTTTAACTGGAGACTTTTCTCCATACTTGACAGCAGCCTAATTCACTTTGCATTAAAGTTAATCAGAGACTTCCACTTCAATGAATGAGTTGTGGTGTAAACTGTCTGCTGGTCAAATTACATCTTCAACTAGGAGTTATCTTCTGTTATATAAATATTTTTGTTAATTCCCCTCAAGTTTTCATAACTTGATTAATGTCAGTCACCCTGCAGAACACTGCTACAGCCTGCAAACTACAATCTATTGCTACAGTAATGCACATCTGTAGTCTGGCACTCTAGAATACAATTACTGGCGACAGGAGCAATACCAGTAATTGTCACATACCTGTCATTACCCGTACCATGGAAAAGGCCTGATAAGTTTTAACCACAATTCAACTACACAAAAATTTGATATAACCTGTACTTGCACGGCAACATGCCCAAGACTTCCATAGTAAACCTTACATAGTATTGAAGTGTTTTATAAATTTGGTATGTCTTAGATGGGCAGTGTGGGAGACAGCTGCAATTTTTTCAACTTTATTATTTTAGTTGTCAAGGAAGGTGAAAAATGTTCATTTCCCTGCTTGGCTTCATCTAGAGAAGATCCTGAAATTTCCAGCATGCATGGGTGTACTAGTTTGAAAGCAAACCAGTGAAAGATTCCAAGTCAGAACTATAATTTAATAGGGAAATTAAAATAAATGCAATAGTGCAGAAACACTGACAGAGTCAGAGTACAACCTGACACCCTGTCGGGCAGGGTGGTTGTAGGAGTCTGATTAAATGGTGGCTGCAATCCTGTTGAAGTGATAGATGTGGTTCTGTTGAAGCAGTGATCCCGTAGAGGGGTCTGGTCTTCCTCTGAAGGTCCAGTGGTGGTTATGTAGCTCTTGTCCTCTGGGAATCCAGTAGGTAGGGCTGACTGTGGTGTTCCAAACCTCAGATTATATCCAGGTAGCAATGCTTGGTTCCTCCCCCTGGGCGGAGCATCTCACAATGGGATGATGTAATTGTGTGAGTCATGCAGTGAGGATGGATGGCCCATTAACAGAAAAATATCTCTCCCGAGGGAGTTATCAGGGATGTGTCATGGAAGAGACAAAGCACACTGCCCCACCTGACTTTAACAGATGGTGATAGCTTTTGCTTACGTCTTACATTGTAACCTTAGACAATGGGGAAGAACCTAAATGGAATGTAGTTCATCTCTGGGGTGGTAGCAGCTTTCCAAAGTCTCTGTAGAGCAAAACTCTCTGTAGGCATCTCAGTCTGGGTTGATACAGGTAGTTTCTCGCCCCTGAAGCTTACCATGAATTTATGGCAATGAGCAGTAGGGCAGGGATGGTGTCTAGGAGTCTGAATAAGCGAAAAAGTGCATATATAGTAAAGGGTTTACTTGCAGAAATTCCACACATCTGTGTAAAGATCAGAATAGCTTCTCATAATGTTCTGGTTTCATTTCAGAAACCTTTAAACCAGCATTCTGTGGAAATATTTGCAATTCTCACAAATTTTTTAAGAGAATTTTTAGTAAAAGCATAAATTCAAAAGCGTAAAAAGAAAAGGGATTGGAAATCATTTTGACAAACAAGAGACTGTGGACACTGAAGAGAGACAGAAACGATAAGATTTTTTTTCTCAAAACTAATGTAGACATAAATAATAATTTAAAAGTTATTTTTCCAGAGTTTTCTTATTATAGGATATGAGTTCAGAACTCTAACAGATGTCACATTCTGCACCTTGTTCTAAAAGAAAGTAGGATGCATATTCTTCCCAGATTTTTCTTACAGTTTCAGGGGTTAGGGGTCTTTTTTTGTAGAGAAGTGGCATATATTTTATTTTCTTTAGGATAACAGGTCTCTGATATAGATCGTGCTTAACAGTTTATTGTGGGTTCCAATTCTTTGTTTCAAGTTAATGAAACATCAAGAAGTGCTTCAGTGAATGTGTTCTTTCTGTTGCCATCAAGCAAGGAATTTAAAAGTCCCATTCCCTGGAAACATTTTCTCTCTCTATCGTTTCATTCTGCCTTGGAGGTAAAAAGAAAAAAAAAATATTATCAGGTAAAAATGAAAAATGAAAAGTGCTAACAGTCATGTAAATAGAATAAACCATTATGCTGATGTTGGTTTGTTTGCTTTACCCCTCAGGAAGCCTATACCAACAACGAAATCTTATTCCGTAACACTATTTTGCAAAGGAAACTGTTCATTCAGATTATGTCTAGCTGTCCACTGTGCTTAATACCTTCTGGATTAGTAAAGGATACAATTTAACAACCCAGTTTGAAAAAAAGAACAAAAGCATAAAATGCAGTTTATCATGTATGCTAGGCGGGGTGGGCAGAAACTGCATGATGATAATGCTGTTTCAGAGATTTGTTCATTTTATGCAACATCTGAATTAATGAGTAATTGTCCTCTTGGGAAAATAAGCCTTTGAAATTACATTTTACCACTCTGGCCATGTTTTTCTTCTGACCTATACATGAAATAGAAAAGTCATTTCGATAATTCCAGGTATAGAGTATCAGAATATGACAGGATATCAGGGATTATTTAAAAATTATTATGCACAGGCTCATCTATTTAGTGTATTGACAACATGGCAGAATAGGATAAACCAAAGTTTCCAAGACTAGGACACTCTGAATGTTTGCAATGGGCATGCAGACCTAGGTATTGTAAATATATTTCATATTTGGTGCTTAAAATCTCCTACTGTCAATATCATTCCTCTTCCTCACATTGAGCATCACCTGACAATATAAATAGTTATTTCTAGAGTGAAGGATCTGTGAATCTTGTACTTTAGCCTTTTACAGCGTTGCTCTCTTAGAAGCACGAGTAATTTGCAGCACTAGTTAACAAAATAGAGGTGCAGCTCAGAGAGCAAGCAAGATACATTGAAGCTCCATGCAGGTCTATGTATCTCAGGAGAATTATTTGTGCCCTAGGAAAGAGTGGTGGAGATTATGTATGGCCAAAAATAAAAATAAATCCGAAACATTAGAAATCTGTCAGTGCAACCAGATTCCTAACCCTTTCCAAAAATCAGACAGCTCCTAAGTAGATCTGTATCTGAGGGATTTATTTCGACAATAAAACAAGGAGTGAAAAAAACCTGTGACAATACTGTCAGATTCCTCATCCTGGAAGGTTAGAAGTAATGTTAGAGAAAATTAGAGAACAAATAAACCTAACACTTCATGGTTCTACCAAGCAGTACAGCTCGTTCTGTCTCTACCAGCAACCTATTGAGTAGTTCTACAATGCCGGAACCAGTAGTCCAACTTTTATATTAAAAAATGTATTTGGACAGAACGTCCTAAGCTGACCTACTGATATCTGTATAACTAACTATTCTGTTTATAACACTAACTGTTCTGGTTTTACCAAGAAATTCTTCATAACTTTCAAGTTAGTTATAATTTCAGGCATGAGAAGTGCATCATCTCCTAAGCATAAGAATTGCTTTGAAAACACCTCTTTTCATTTTAAGTAAGGATGTTAAGATTTCTCTGTGCAGCTGTTTGCAGCCACATCTGTAAATGAAAACCAAGTACATCTCAAAGTGTCATTCAACAGAAAGGAAATAAAATAAATCCCTGGTAGCCTAACTGTGATATATTACAAATTTTAAACCAATGACTGACTTTTGGTTAATTATTTAGTATGGGTAGGAATGTGAAGCGTTTTAAACTTAGTTTCACATATGATGCATCAAAAAACAAGTTTATTCTCAAGAGCACTGAATTTTCTTTGACTCCTTTCAACGTCGCTGAGACTCATAAATTTCCTGAACAATTGAGGCAATTTTTATAAATCCCATAAATTTGCCAAATATCTTTACAAGCTTAATTTGAGTTTTAAAAGAACAGATTATCGATCTAATCTGCTATTTTATTAGCTAGTTCTAACACTGGTTTTCTGACTAGATCAGCACTGAGATTGTGACACTCAATATAACAGGCCAAAGCAATTTTTTCATCAATTATTTAATTTAATAATAATTAAACCCCATATTTTTCAAAACAAATTTAGTTTCTGGTTTTAATATTAATAATAATCTAATATTTTAACTCAGTATTCAAGAAAATCTTAAATTAATTAAATATACTTTTAAATGGATAATTTATATTTAAAAACCCAACAAAACAAAAAAAATAATCAAATTAAAAATCTTTGGTCCTGGATTATATTCAAGCTGAAGTACTGCTACTTAACAAAGAACTGCATTGTTCTTCTCTCTGAACTATGAAATTTCATAATCAAGCCAGACTTTGTTTTGGATGAGATCTTTTATTTTTCTTTATCATTTTGAGGTTCTTCCTTCTAAGATGCAGAAGAACTGGAAGTCATCAAAATCTGTTTGAAATTATTTTTTAGTTTCATTACTTTCTACTCCAAATGTTGGATTTACAGAAATGTGACTGGAAACTACAGATGAAATCAGTCTATAATGAAAGTAATTTTGATACCCAAGATGCAGCTTATTTCTAAAACCACAAATGTATAAAATGTGTTAATGGATTAAAAACCACTGTAGGAGAAAATAAAGGAGCAGAAATTCCTCAAGAACAAAATTAATTGAGAAGCTGAAATATGAAAAATTGCTTATGACTTAGGCATAATAATGTTTATATTATGAAAACAGAAAAGTTGAGAGAAGCACTCAGAAAATCAACAGATTTTTTTTCTCATATGATTTGAAAAATAGAATATGATTCTAAAGGAATGTAATGACATCCTATCATGGAATAAATCTCATATTTTTATAAATTTTAATCATATTTTTATGAAGATCTTGAAGAAATCTGGGTATGAATAATGCAGTATAAAGTAAGATGAGTTATAAAATTATTCCTATGCTTAAAGGAATAAAGAAAAAAAACCAACAACCACAGCACACATCCATCTCAGGGTAGCAAAAGTTTCAAATGTGATATGACATATATGCAATTTCAAGTTACATCAGCCTCAGCCAATAATTCACATAGCATAAATTAGAGGTAAGATAGAAATCCAGCAACTTAAAATGAATACAGCCAAAGAAAGAGAAAGGTAGAAGGAAATTTTTTCTTCCAGATAATTTTGCAGTCTGGAATTACCAGAACAGAAGAGCTCCAATGAAACAAAATGACTGTAATATGTTGTTGGAAAAAGAAAAGAAGGACATAAAATGTTCAAATTGGTCTTTAAAATTGATTTGTCTCTTTTTTCCACCGATCTTTTGGCTCTGAAAACCAGTGCATACACTTGGCATGTAAGAAATTAACTACAGGTGGTTTAATGAAGGGAACATCATAATGATTTGAACCAGCTTTTATACTTTGACTGATCTACATGAAGAGTTTCTAACAGCCTCTCAATACCTAAAGGGGCTAACAAGAAAACTGGAGAATAACTTTTTACAAGGACAGGTAGTGATGAGGGGGAATGGCTTTAACCTGAAAGAAGGTAGATTTAGATTAGATATTGGGAGAAAATTCTTTTCTGTGAGTGTGCTGAGGCACTTGAAAGGGTTGCCCAGAAAAGTTATGGGTGCCCCATCCCTGGAAGTGTTCTATGCTAGATTGGATGGGGCTTTAAGCAATCTGGTCTGGTGGAAAGTGCCCTTGCATATGGCAGGGGGATTGGAATTAGCAGAATTGTTCTGGTGCCTTTGAAATGCATGACAATTTGAAATCAAGAACTGTGATTGCAGTGATGGGAACCAAAAAATACAAGAGGTGCATGAGATACAAGGAGTATCAGGATCTAATTTTCTGAATCCTCTACTTGCCAAGAAGGAAGCTTCCTTCTCCAAATTGCAGATCTTCAACATTAGAAAGGCAAAGGACCCAAGAAAATAAACTATATCTACTTGAATGTGTTCTACTAAGAATGTATACAAGGGACAAGATGAGGGAGAAAAAGAAAAACGGTATGTCCTAAAGAATAATTTGTATTTCAGCTCAGAACAAAAGATATACTTCTATGTTTGCTTACAAAACACCAGCAGAAAACCCTTTTTGAACTGATTAAACAACCTAAGTTTATTCTCAGCACCATTGTAGTGTGTCACGTCATAGAATGACACAGAGAATACAGTGGATCCAAAACGTTGTTTTGTGTTCTGTGGTGGTGAAGGAATTGATAACTAAGGCCAACTGCCTGTGGCTGTGACTGTCAGAGGAGATTGTGCTCATTCAATGAGTTTCATATGAACATCTGAGTTCAGTATTTGGGCTTAAAGGGAGAGATGTTGCCACAGCTGCACTATTAGAGAATTTGTTTAATTTTAGATTAATAAATATGAAAGGCAAAAAAATGAAAAAGAAATATAAAATTAAGAATAAAGGATTAAAAAATAAGGTTAGGTACCAATTAGCTCTTATTTCTACCATGAGGCAAAAATTATTTTAATTTTTTTGTTAAAATATGCATGGTAGTTGTGGGTTTTTTCCTTTTCCAGATGTAAGGAGCTATTTCTGACTTTGAGTGCTGCTGAATGCAATATGTCATAGTTTCCATTACTCTGAGTAGAGATTAAGAAAAGGATCTAAAGTCATTGGGAAAGAAAAAGACCTCAATAAGCCTCTTCACTTTCATGTTTCTGTTTCTCCTTCTCTTTTCCTTAGGTTGCAAAAGAAGAATTACATCCTGACTGCTCCAATTTTTCTCTGGTTTGGATTAAAAAGGAGCCAAAAAACCAAAATAAACAACTTTTATGAGGGAAAGGCAGCCAAATACTCAGTTTCCTGATATTTCTCAAAACTAAAGACAATGTTAGGAATTATTTCATTATCCATCATTTTTACATACATAAAGTATCCATAAATTTATTCTAAAGACCTTTGGAACTCAAGAGATAAGGACATAAGGCTTAGACTCGTGTCTCTTCATCTTTGTGACATTACCTTTAAAACCTGTAAAAATCCTTCCTGCAAAACTGCCACAGGTCACACTTGGAATACTAATTTGGTAAAATACTAGAATCTGACCAGATCCCATCCAGAATATATTTTACTCCCTAAAACAAAATCACAGCATAAGCAGTGTTGCAAGGTCAGGGTTGCTCATGGAGCTTGTCCCTTCTGCTCTGTTTAGTGTTGCACACGCATGATCAAACACACATCCTGCTCATTCATGAGGATGTCTGTACCCGAGCTTGGAAAGATAACTGATACACCACATCTGCATCATCACTAGATGAAACTTTCCATGACACATTTGACTGTGTCATTCATTCTTACGTGCTCTTTGGCAATGATGAGAGGCCCACTAAATACACTCTTCTTTATGAAGACTGTTCCCTGAACTGCCTGAGAAATTCTCTAGCTATCACAGCTATTCCAAGAAAAAAGTGTGCAATTTCATAGGGCTTGGTGGCTTTTCAAAAAGCACTGCCTACGTATTAAAGTAAGGCTCTTACAGCTTTTGAAACTGTAAAGATTTTTATTCTTCCCTTGGCATTAGATGGAAGCTGCTCCATGCTATTTGGTTGATGCTGTGTTTCTCGTGGATACTACCAGACATAAATCTAAATTCTGTAAAAGGCAGACAAGTCAGAGTTTTCTGAAAAACAATAGCTATAAGCGCTATTTCGCTTTTTGTGTCAGAAGCAGGTTTCTTTGGGGTTTTGATTGGTTTTTTGTGGTTTAGGTTTGTGGGTTTTTTTAAGGGAGCAATTACCTTCTGAGAAATATTCACATTTTGTGTTGGTTAGTAACAAAAAATCATAAATATTCCTTAATCCTGGAACTTTTAGAAAGCTTGTATATGGCCTGCCATCTGAAAAATTCCTTTAGCAAACAGTCTTCCCTATCCAACAGGGAGCCTGGCCACCATGACATAAATAGACTCATTATTCACTCCTAATTCATTGCAGTAAACACCAGAGAAACAATTTCTGAGTATCTCATTTGTGGCTATTTATAGCTCTGTGTAGCTTTTTCTTTCTTATTTTTTTTCTTCAAAGCAATCTTCTTGACTCTGTTCAAAATCTTTTTGAACTCAGAGGCAGATCTGTTTTGTTGGCACTGCAATTTTATTGCAATACCCTTTAAAAATGCATGTAAAATGATTCACTTTTCCAAGGCTATTGAGTCATTAAACTTATATTGCTAACCATCATCCTGTTTGCTTGTGAGATAAAACACAAGAATTATTTTTTTATTCAAAAATTGGAAAATATTCATTACATAATTGAATAGAGTTACTAATTATCATCATTATATTTACTTACTGAATCCCTTAGGAAATACAAGCATTTTTAAATGAAATTATAAAAATCCAAATAAATTTTAATGGATAAGTGATAGACGTGCTATTACTGAACAAAAAGGAAGGCATATTTCTTCTTAATGATGGTGACTCATTTAAATGTTTCAATTATATGAATATTGTTCAGTCAGTTCTTAGACACTCAGATTAAATCCAATTGCATGCCCTGTTTATAGGGATGTTGACATAGGGAGCCATAGAGAAAAGAGAGGATGAGACAGAAAACAATACCAAACAGCTGCAAAGATAAGCACAGATTTAAGGCACTTTGTGTTGCTGGTAACATTCAACAGCTCTGCAAAGTAGAATGTAATTTATCAAATAAAAAGATGAAGATCACATCATTAACAATCACTTGTGAGCAATTTCTTTGGAGTGATTATCAAGCATTACATAAGGACTATGTGGCCAAGGGCAAGAAAGAGAACAGTTCATCAAAACAGCAATCACATGCAGAAAGCATAAGACCACATGATTTTGCTGCTACTTTCTGCCTTGTTCACTACACATAAACACATAAATTCTGTGTTGCTCCCTGTGCAACACATAAATGAGGTCCACAGAGCAGAGATCCTCAGAACTGCTTAAAACAGAACATTGATTCATAATCAAAAGACATTTATCATTTGAATATTTTTAGATGCCCTGTAAGTGTGACCATGTATCACCCCAGTGACCAAATGCTGGACTGGCAATATCCCCATGGCCAGCACTGATGGCAATAGTACTGGCTCAGTCACGACAAGCTAAATTACACTGTGCGGAAGAGGACCTATGGGAGACCAAGTGGAAAACCAATCATCAAAGAATATTCAAAATAGGTATTTAGAATAATATTCTTAGCTGTAAGAAGTGTCAAATATGATAGCAGGTTGCCTAAGGGGGCTGCATTATCTCCACCCCTGAAGATATTCAGATCTTGACCAAACAGGGCCTCCAGCTGCCTGTGTTAAACTGACCCCTTTGGTCATGGAGTTGTAGCAGATGATCTCCAGAGCTCTCTTCTGATATAAATCACTCTAAGATTTTCTAACTTAAAGTATTTTAACTGTGTGTAGGTGGAATCATGGGGTGTTTACAGTTAGTCAACATAGTGTTCTACAGATTAAGCTTTTTTCTTTCTCCTGGTACCATAAGAAGGCCTATGGCAGCAGATACTGCACCGAAGAATATGGGACGTCTCTTTCAACATTAAAGATAAGGTTCAAAATGCACAATTTCACAAGATCACTAGTCCTCATGAACAATGTTCTAATACCTTTTGGCTAAAATAGATGTAAAGAAGGGAAAAGAGCAATTCTGAGTACAAGATATAGAAGAGCTAAAGGCATTTTATGCTTTTTTTTAACTTTTCATAGTATTCATTATTTTCAGAGTAATCTCTTTACTATGGGTCACTTAAGCATATAGATAATCGATCTCCAGAAGGAGACTATATTAATTTGATTTCCTTTTTCTCATCAAAAGATAACCATCCAAATTTTTGCCATGCCTTAAAAAAATTAATCATCAGACATCAATATATACAGAACCATGTGTGTAAGTATATTTAGTTTGGGAAGGACAATTCTTTTCCATCTTGTCTTCTTTTATGATCAAAAATAAAGAATTAATATCAATTATTATTGGTCATGGATTTTTTTATTGACTATGAATACAACAAAATATCTACATTTTGAACAGAATTTTTTAAGAGCCTTTTATTTAGGAAAAAAAGTCATAAGAAAATGGAGCACTCACAGAACAAAAAACTGGTAGAAGATTAAACAAAACTTTCTGTCAGATACTGATTTAGCTTTGACTGAAGATTTTCAGCCAGCCCTGCTGACAACTCACTGATGATGACTGCTGTCCTTGTAGATTTTCAAAGAAAATAAATTAAGAAGAAAGAGGATATCTGTGCTTATGGAAAAAATATCACATATGTACTACAGCTACTGCTTTGAACACTGATTAGTCAGTTGCTGTGGGACATAGGAAGTAATGAGGGCTGTATGTGTCTGAGTGTGTGTTGCTACAACATAGTGATTAAGTTTCCACGGTTTACAATTAATCACATTTGTTAAAATTTTAAATCACGACCTGCAATTGGATCACTAAGTGTTTCAGCAAATGCATTCAGTAAAAGGATTTATAAATTAAGAAACACAAAATCATTTGATCTGTGTTGCAGTAAGATTCCAGAAAAGACATGATGACTTACTATCACCCAGGGACAGAAAGATCTAAACAAAAAGGACAAGTGCAAAAATACTTAAATTGATAGGATGATCATCTAAGTAACTATGCCCAAATTGCTTGCACATTTTCTGAAAGAAACCACTGCTCTGGCAAAAAACTGTCATTTGGGTGCTGCACCAAAACCCCTGCTTCAGCCCATAGAGGGGCTCAATTCTTGAGTTCACTACCTGGCCTTCTCTCCATTAGTAAAATAAGAGTAACCTTGAAGTGTGATGTTCCACGCTGATTGATTGTGACTGCATGACAAAAAGAAGAAGAAAATGCTTTGTTTACTAAGGCAGGGACAGAGAACAATGACAGTCACATGGAAATAATAACCCTCTTCTCCCAGAAGGATGTTAACAGTTATTATATTGCACAAGTATGTGTCATCTCTAACCCAGCAATTCATTTGCTCTTCTCTCAAAAATGAATGTACTGTAGCAGGAAATTTATAACGGGAATTTGAGGGGAAAGTAAATCAATCTTATCTTCAGCCAGCAAGCAATAATACACACTAACAGGGGCAGACAGGACTTGTCTAACATTGCAGCTCGCTAAAGAGGAAAGTATTGATTTGTGTTTGCCTTTTTCTATTAACAGTAAAGAGTCTACAGCACTTTCACACATCATAGGATAAAGCTTAAGGGTGTCAAAAAGCAATATACAAACCTCAAAATATTTGTAGCTTTGATTTGTGGAAGCTATGATCATTTTGAATGCTTATTTAAAGGTTTTTTTGTGCATCACCATCTTCTTTCAAACTAAGAGAACTTTTCTTCTGTCATTGACCTTCTAATAATCTGTTCTCAACAGATCCATTTTCACTATATAACTAGTCCCATTCATTCTTGCTACTTTGTGATACCAGAATATACTGACGATATTTCATATCCCTTTTTATTTATACAACCAATTTTATGTTTGATGTCCTTGGGCTTGCAGGTATTGGCTTAGATTTGTCAAACAAAATATAAAAATACCAATAATTTTAGTTACAAAAGGGTTCTTATAGCAATATATTTTTGTATAATTTTTTATGATATCAGAAAATAGCAAGATTATTTAATATGTGATATATATGTCAATTATACAACTTCACTTATCATTTTAAGTCAGATAAATTTAACGTTAGTCTTCTGAAATGTGATTGGCCGTGGACATCTATTGTCTTTCTAAACAAAAAATCCTTGCATTATACCTAACAAACTCTCACATGCCATCATGAAGAAATTTTCTATGTGTACCTCAAGTTTTATATTCAGATGAAAACTATTTAGTAGTTATTGCATGCTGAATTACATGCTATGGTCATGCAGTAAGAAAACCTTTAACCAGATTTTCAAAATTCACCAATGTACTTTACATTGTGCAAGATGAAATAAGATGTCTCCAAGGAAAAACTGCAGCTCAAAGATTAATAGGCAAAGGTGAAATTCTGACTAATAAGCAAGTAAAAAAATGCATCTTTTAGTAAGCAGTTTTTGAGCAAAAAGAAAGAAAACTTCTGTTAATTAACAGATTAGCTATGGGATAGTCACGTCCATGTTGATATGTTAACATCTCAAACTTTTTGAGAACTATATATTCTAGTAGAACTGATCTTCAAACATCTCTAATAGTAGGAACAAATGGAAGAAAGAAATACAGAGGGTACTGGGTCATATCCTCAGCCACAGAATCAACCAGAAGGAGCTGTGTATGTATCTTACAAGCATTTAAATGCAAAGCATTTGGCTTAATTGATACAAAAAATTCAGTTTTATTTTCTTTATTTCCCTGGCAACGTATAGACATTGATGGATATTTTAGATATTAGATTATTCTGTCTAGTTTTCTGATGGCCAGGCTGCGTAATTTTCCTATAAATGCAGAACATTGACAAGCATGTCAAGGAATTAAGGGAAAATTCACTTGTGCAGCAAATGAATGATGGATACCATACTGTAAGGCACTGAAAATAACATTGAAAAATTATTTTTAAGAACTAAATACTACCCTAGGTGATTAACTTAAGGTAAGATTTATTCTCCTTTAAGCTTGGGGCAAAACTGAGATGTCCCATGGCCTCCTAGTGTCATTTTAGGAACGTGAAGTGTCATACTTGGTCTCTAGCAGCCACTCTAGAAAGTTAATGTGTTTCTTGTCCTGTGTCACAATTGGTAGACTGTGCAGATGCCTGTCTTATAATATCAGCCTGGCCTGTTTCACCTGAGTCTAGTCACCTACATTAAGATAACTGAATCATAACTTTGTTCTTCTGCAGCTGTTCTTCTGGCAGCTAAGTCAGACATACTCTTCCAGGTGTGCCAAACCATAATAGACTCCTGCCTCTGGTCAAGTGAATTAAATTCTGTATATCTTCTTCTCATTCTTTCTTTTTACTATCAGGAAATTGCAGCATTGTCCTCATGGGTTTCACAAGCTAAAACCATAGTTAACTACATCTCTGACATTATAACTCAAAGTCCAGGCTCAGTCTGTTTGTAGATGGAAAACTAACAGAAGGGGAGGGAGGGTGGGATTTGAACAGAAACAAGGAAGCAGAAAATTGAAATTGTTGGTCATGTATGCCATTAGCACATTATTTGCTCCAGCAAATGTTTATTCCACTGTCCTTAAGGTGATGTTTTTATTGATATCTGCAGAAAGTACAAGCGAGTTGCACACAGAGTAATTCAGGAACATTTTTCAGACTCACATTGAAATCACACTCCAAATATTCCAAGTCAAGAAGACTTCAGATATATATGAATGAAATCTGAAATTTTCAGGTAATGAGACTAGCATAATTCAATTCAACTAATCTGATCCTCACGTCTGAATCTTAAAAACACTACTTATGTATAAATGGTATAGGTCTCAGCGATATACGGCACAGAAGTCAGAACTTTAGACTCATGTTTTGACTGACTCACATTTTCTCCTAAGTGGGAAAGAAACTGAAAATATATTATCCCTCACTACAATTTTAGCCTCTGACACTTAGAACACCTAGGCAAATGTATGCATAGTCCTTTATGTTGTCTAGTAGAAGAAATAAAAATTGCCCTAAAAAAAAAAATCTTTACTTGTTTATTTAATTCCCAGCTAGATATTCACCCTATATAGAATTTATTAAATTTTTTGTGAGCTGAGGCACATAGTGAATTCCACTATGTTCTCCAGGCTTGAAAGTTGTGTGTGCTTCAGATCAGGAATGCTTGTCTTTGATACGTCTGCATTTCTGAAAAGGTGACTTGCAAGAGACATTTTGATCTTGCAATTTTGATAAAGTGATCTGGCCTTATCTTTGACTGATACCTCACTTAAAAGCACCAGGGTAAGTCACAGTTCTACCAGCCTGAGCTGGTATTGCTACAGCTGCTGCTGCTGGAACTCCTTTAGTGTTCCATTAATCCTATAAAAGACAGGCCTGCTCTAGAGTAACACCTACACACACACACACACACGCAAAACCAAACCAAAACAAAAAACCACCCCTCTGACTGATTAATTGTGATGATGCAATTGGACTGTTACAGGGGAAATGCATTCCATGTGATTAATGCTCATTTAAAATGTATGTGTTGGATGCCTTTTTAGTGTGTCTGTTGGAAACAATCCACCTTATAAGGTTGTGATGTTAGTCTTCTAAACACTTTATAAAGCAGGGAACTATTATTCTCCCCATTTTACAGATTTGTAGACTGCAGCAAAGATTGGTGCAGTGACTTGCCTAGTGGGGGGTCAGCTCTCTCAATATTGCTGCTGTAATCCATTTTGAAGCATTGGTGAATTTCTGTGTTGGACTTGCCTGCAGCCATTAGATGTGAAAATGGTCCACTAATAGAGTTTTTATCAGCTTGAGACAGCCAAAGTGCTCCCTCTGCCAGTGTTCTGGAAGCAATTTAGTAGGTAACTCTTCATGACTGTGACAGGCAAAGGTAAATCCCATGTGGGAGTTCTGTTTTCTTTACTTTCTGCAGCAGTACAAATACAAGTAATCAAAGGAAGGTTAGGAACACTGAATGATAGTTCAGAAAGTGTCTTGCAGTAGCCCTCATGATTTGATGTGTCACTAGCAGGCCATACACCCATTAAATTCCCATTGTAAAACTCTAAACATGTCAGAGAAAATCTGTCATATTAAATCTAAACCTACAGCTTTTCCTTGCTGTTTGGTACTTTCTCTGAACTCTAACCTGGTATTTTAATGCTATCGTATGCCATTATAGTGCCAGAATTGAATCCTGAGCATTGCATCCCCTAGAACAATTATACCTATTCACAGAGGTCAGCTAAATCTTACAATGACTAATATGTACCACGTTCTCTTGTGCTGTAAGTTTAGGAATACAGAGAGTGACTGTAGTGCTTTTGTATCAATATTAAACTAAAAGAACTAGTAATGTTTACTATAATGAGCAAAGATAAAACTTGAAATCCAAACACCTTCAAAGAAATGGAAACATTTGTCACCCAATCCAAAACTTAAGGTATAAATCACATGGTACAGCATTAGGTGAGATCTGGCTCCTTTTAAAGCTGAGTAAAAATTCTGAGGCTAACTGTACTCCTGGACTTTTGGCCAAAAATGGGGAAAGATTTTCTGAAGACAATTGTGATGCAACCAATAGTCCATTTGGACATTTCAGTTAAGCAGAACTCAATTCCTCATTTTTTTTTCTGCCCTTGGACTGCATAATTGGGTCCCAAAACACTGTGTTAGACTAATCTGTCTAAATAGGGATTCCTTCAGGGTGCTTGAACAACTTTGAAATATTTAATTCATTAAGCATGAACCATGCTATCTTAAATAATACACTAGATAATTCTAGACTATCACTGAGAAAATATATTATTTCTGATACACAGTGATTTGCATTTGTCTCCTGAACTTAGAATATCAACTTGTTTGCAGTTTCCACCACTTCTGTATTTTGTCATTAAGAAATATAATAGAGGGTGCTAATTTCACTAATCAGAACATCAATGTCTGTCTGATTCATCTGAAATGTTAATGAAGATATCTGTGGGTCTAGTTATAATTTTAAATTAAGTTGGCCTTAATGAAGAAATTGCTCCTTGTTGCACTAGTTTAAGGCAGGACAAAATTCGCCCAAGAGAAGTGGCAACCACCTATTGCTTAAAAAGAGTGGTTCATTTTTGGTATCTTCTCCCTGGGATCCAGTGACAGGATCTATGGGACTGACTAAAAACTGTGTCAGGAAAGGTTCAGACCAAACATTAGGAAGCATTTCTTTACCTTGAGGGTGATCAAACACTGGAATAGGCTTCCTAGAGAGATGGTTGATGATCCTTGTGGGTTTCTTCAAAAACTGAAAATATTCTATTCTATTCTATTCTATTCTATTCTATTCTATTCTATTCTATTCTATTCTATTCTATTCTATTCCATTCCATTCTATTCCATTCTACTCGAGTCAGTATTTTTCCCTTTGTTTATTAGTTGAATCCTATCTGTTTCTAGTTGCACCATAAGTCCTTTCAAATAAGTGTATAACATAAATTTTCAAAGCAATAATAATTATAAGTCAAGTCATATTTCAATGTGGAAAAATAAATTGGAACAAGAAAACTGAAGACAATTTTTACACAAATAGATACCTTTTTCACAAATTTGTGTTTGCTGTAGAGATAACATTGTACAATATAATGGTGGAGACTTCCAATAGGTAACTTTGATGTGCACAATTTATTTTCTTTTTCTATGTCATTATTTCCTCTTGCATATTACCAATGGTAATAAAAACACTGATTTTTATTTTTTAATCTGTACAAGATCTTCACCTACTTTAACTCAATGGTATTTGCAGCTGCAAGTACTGAGATAAATACAATGAGATTTTAAGCTTTGTCCAGAAACCAGATTTAACGAATGTGCTGCATGACGAGTTAGATTGAAAGGTTGTATTCTTACTTGACTTGTTAAAATAATAAGAAAAAATAAAATAGGCTCACATTCTGTTCTCCTTTATACTCATTTAAACACAGAATAACTTTGGAATATCAGGAATAAAGCTTGCCAGAGTAAGCCATACATTCCTCACCTCCAGACCTTATTATTTCAACTCATTATGTCTGGGAATGAATCCAAGCAGGTGTTGAAAAAGACATTTCGAAATTCATCAACCCATCTTTTTAGTGACACATAGGTCTCTGAATACATCACCCCACATTATAGTTTATCTTAATATTCAGAGTCCTCCACATTAAAGGACCAAGCTTTTCTTTTCAGAAATCATGACCTCCCTTGACAGCTGTTATAATTGAAAGAAACCGTAAAGTTTTCTGTCAAAAAGAAAAGACTTGCAAGCATAGGAGATAGAATTTTTGCAAGAGCTGCACAGAGATTGAGGAGCTCTCTTTTACATGTGCTATGAGCTCATGAAATGAGCTCAGATTTCACAGCTTTCAGATTTAAATGCAAAATCCATCTCTTTCACTTATCTTTCTCTAAACAGCTTTCTCCCAGTGTTTTTTTCTGACCTGGCTTAGTTTTCTTGGTGTCACAGTGAGAGGTTAGAGGACAAACAAGTACGCAGACAGACTCTTGGAACAGTCTTTCATCTTTTTCTCATCTCATCCACAGCCTTGGAGATTTTCTCAGCATAAGAACACAGAAAAGTTTGTGACATTTTTCCCTTTCTCTCCTTTGTCTCCTGCAAAATTTCATAGACATGTCCAAGATGACTTTTCAATTTATCTGTCTGTGCTAATCACAGATCCATAAATCACATGGGTTCTGGTAGACTCAGGATGGCTGAAACAAATCTCCCCTGGTCTGGAGTCAGTACGGCTCCGTTCACATGAAATGGCTGCTGAAAACTGTAGAGCAGGATCTACTAGTTTTGGGGCAGAACTATATGACAAACATTTCTGGATACAAGCTGGTTGGTTTATCTGCTACTGTGCTGAGTCAAGTAGGGAAAGGGTTTGATAATTCATTCATCTCTATCCCAAATTCAGTGTTGGAGACTAGTTGTTGGTTGTCATGTGCAACTGCTTTTTGATCTTGCTGAACAGTCAGTATATATAACCACTGCGGAAAAATATAAAAGGGGTACACATCTCTTCAAAATAGTTTCATTCCAACCCTACATTCTTTTCAGTCTTGCTGGCCTGTCCACTTGTGTTTGGTATTCTTTTCCATATGGCTCAAGCCAGCTACATTCCTTTAACTTACAAAAAAATAAAATTAAATAATACTGCTAAGGTGTTTTCTGCTTTTGCCATAAAATTATTATCATATCGGGTGTTTTATGTTCCATTCTCCAGCTCTAGGATGTTCATATCTTGACCATAAACTCTATAAAACATGGATCATCAAGTAGTCTGTGTTCATACAATGTGTATCTCAGAGTAGTTCTTTTCTTATTTAGGCTTTGGGTAGTGCAACAACAAATACGATCAGTAGTAGTAATAATTATAAATACAGATCATCACAGCTCATTTTCAGCATACATCAACACAAGATGAAATTCAATGGGCCCAAGCATATTGCAGGCTTGGCAAAATGATCCTAATAATCCTTTTTGCCTCAACCCCTATGAATCTTTGAAGATAATTATCTATATCTCCTAATTCTAGTTTCTTGAAACAGCTTCAAGACAACAGATAGGGAGATTAGATACAGATACAGAATAAAATTGATTACCCTGTGCAAAGAATGTGGGCTTAAGAACATGCTATTAATTATTACTAAAATTCTGAAGGAAAAAAACCAAAGCAAACCCTAAAAACTATGAAGACCAATATACTATGTCTACTTGTATTGTGAACTAATGTATATGCATGAGGCACGTGTACAGCACTCACTTGTCGCTGTGGTACCGCTAGTTGCGTGCAAGAACCAGGCGGAATCGCGTGAGGCGGAATTCTGATTTTATTATTTAATTCTAAAACTTACATAGACTTTTGAAAGTTCCTCCGGATTGGGTCAATTCAAAACCTCCCCCTAGGCTGATAGGCCAGGTTGAACTGTCCATCATCCCAGAGACAGTTTCAATAACATCCAAACCTTATCTTTGTTTATAGAACACAGGGAGAAGAAGAGAAAAATTCCCACGGGAAAGAGTCTGTGCTGTCACACTCACTATGTTCTTGAATCCTTGAGTAAACAATTATTTCAGGATTAAAATTTAAAAGAGACCTCTATAGCTCCTACTTACTGAAATGGACATAAACTCAAGTTAGTGCTAGGTTTATTCCAGTAATAACCTTAAAAGAGTAGAACTGGATGTACACCAGTCAATGCCTGTAGCAGAAGAAGAAATTAAGGTTTACTTTGCTGCTGCCTGACTAGCAGTTGCCTGCCTACCTTGTCCACTTTGTTCACAGTAAATGATGACGTTAATGGAGTAATCCCAGTGGAATCAAACAAATGGAGAAGAGCAAACATAATATGTTTATTTAAAGGGATGGGAGAGTGACCAGAGTAATCACACGTTCTGTAATCTGGTGTCGGTGGTTTGAAAATATTCAGCAAAAGCTTTAAAATAAAAGTTAACTAAAGATACAAATAAGATTAACAAATAGGTGTAAAATTACATTGTGATAGACTAATTTGATAACAATTTTCAAAAGGAGGACTATTGATTTTCTGGGCAACAGGAAAGTAAATTGGCTTAATCTAGCTGTACTTAATTAAGTATTTCATATGGTTCCCTGTGAAAATCTATTATCCAAACTGGGCACAGGGGTATAAAATAGCTGACTTTTAAAGTGAGGAAGAGAACAATGCTGAAAAAGAAAACATAATTGTACAAGGAAGTTACTAGTGCAATTTTTCAAGGACAGGTTTTAAGATTAGTCTTATTTTGTAAAATTATTCATTTTTTGATGTGAAAAATAGATTTGTAGAGTGAAATTTCCTATTGATTCAAAGACAAGAGGTTTCTGTTCATATGAGGGAGGAATAACTGCAAAGGAAACAAGAACTTCTTTATTGTAAAATCCATTCCCTTAGATAAATTGAGAAAAAATTGTTCAGCCACAGTCTCAGATTTCTTTTTCTTTATATAGGTCACATGAGTTGAATAGAGTTCCAGGACAGTGTAGAAAACTGCTACTTTTGGAGGGGCATATGCACCAAGGAATGGTAGATATAGCTCAGGCATGCTGGAGAGCCAGGTTCTCAGGAATTCCAGCTGGAAGTCAGATGAGGTGGAATATTTCAAATAAGAACTGATAACTACGTGTGGAGTAACTGACTCTCATATTGCATGTCTTACTTCTGCAAATCTGTAGCTCAACTAATTATCTTACAGACCCTTCAATTTAAACAAAATTGTGTGGCTGGAATATGAAAATGAACCCTTGTCTTTGGGCTTGTTTCAGCTGCCCACATATAGGCATCTGGAGTGATCAGGGAAGCCTGTCTCAGGATCACATCACAGTTTGGGTCATATCTGCCATGTGATCCCATGTGATGCCCAAGATCACCAGTAGTATTTGACTCCATCTCTCCACTACCTGATGTTCATATCCCAAGTAGCATTAAAGAGGGATCTTCATATACTTTAGCTTTAGATTAATAAAAAAGATGGAAACAACAAACAAGTTATGGTGATGGAATACATTCTGTCTCCTCTATACAGGCAGTATAAAAAAAATAAGCTCAGATAATAATTCTTGCTTTTCTTGGCATTTTAGACTATTTTCCCCTGCAGCAACATAGCTTGTGTAAAAAAAAAATACTTCTTCGATCTTGTGCCTTTCAGATGCAACTCCAGTTCAACAGATATATATGTTACCTATATAAAAAATTTTATCTCCATACAAAAGTAACAGCACTGCCAAAATTGTCCTCCTCAGTCTTGTATAAAGAATTCATTTCAATGCTGCTCATGCTGGACATATATAGACTATCTGTTCCATTTTGGATATTTTATCATTTTATCTCATAGTAACATTTCAAATTATTTCCTTTTTTTAAAATTTTTTATTTTAATAAGATATCAATTATTGAAATGTCATCTCATTAGTGGGCTTTTTACATAGTGATGCATTTCTCTTTCTTGCTCCTTTAATTTTGACCAAAAAAATCTCCACCCTGCATTTCCATCAGTATAGTTATTATTCTTGCAGCTGTTTTTTTGAGGCCAGGGGAGTTTGAGTTCCTTCCTATTTTTCACTGCTTTGGCTTTTCCTGCTGCATTATAAAGTATCACCATACTTTATTTCTCACATTCATTATCTCTCTGGAGTTAATACACAAAATCTATTTATCTCTAATAATGCGAGATAAAAATTGATTATTTTCTATCATAAACAGTATTTACTGCATGCAGAAGATTATAAATCAACTGAGCACAGTTTAAACTTGGTCTGACAAAGAGTAAATAAAGCTATATTTTGTGCTCTGATTTGGCCAGGCTTAGTGTCAGGATTGTTTTTTTTTGTCTTTTAGAGATCAGAAAAAGAAAATTAGAGAACTTGTCTTATAAAAATATTCCTGGCTTGGCTGACACCATTGCATTTGATTAATATTGGCTTTGTCTACCTAAGGGATCTTCAACAATCATTTCACAGATAGGTCAAGATTCAGGTTAATTGCTGTTCTTGGATAATTCATAGCTTAACTTGAATTAGTTGACAAAATGGATGCTACCTAAAAACCCTTCATCATCACAAGAAGCCTCTTGATAAGGCACAGTTTTTTTATAGAATGCAAAAAATTTTTCCCATGTTGTTGTCTACCCATCCACAGAATGAAATCCACTGAAGCACCTGGGAGGAAGTATTCATCAACATGAGTGCAAAGCTCCTTATTTATCTTAACTGATCAAAATTCAGTATTAAAAAAACAGTTTGAGCTCGTATAATTAGGAAGGGAGACAGAAAGGAATGAAACCAGAATAAAATATGGGATTTTTATGGATAGTAAATTTACAAAGGCTGTGTGGATTTGGAATTGGCCCCACAGCTAGTGGGCAAGGAAAAATTTAGAGCAGCTGGAAATACTCTTTTCTTCAGATCTGAACCCATTGCTCATTCAGTGGAGGGAAATTATCTTTTTTTAATTTATTTTTCTACCTCTTAGAGGGTTCTCTGCAGAGCTCCAGGAAAGCTACAGGGAGACACAGGAGTTTTGCCAAGTGTCTCTCTTAAATACTTTCTTACTTCAGGAAACACCAGTACAGCTTGGGAAGAGCAGAGTAACTGGAGGCAACAGGGGCTGCCACAGCCCCAGGCATCAGATATGCCCATGGGGATGGGTACAGGCCAAGGCTGGGCTGGGACATGGTCCCCAGGTGAGTCAGACTTGCAGGGACTGTGGCCAGACAGCGCAGGGCTGTGGGGAGCTGGACTGGCCCTGCTGCAGAATCATTGGTCCAGGGAGCTGAAATAGGGTCCAGGGCCGTGGGCAGGGTGGGGGGAGCCATGGGAAAAAATCTGCATCTTCAAGGGAGGAATCCCATCAAAAAATAAATATACATGAGAGGCAGAGTGAATCACCCTTTGTATATTCTTATTTCCTTCCATCAAAAGCAGTAGGAAACAATCTGGATAGAGCTAGATTGATTAAGTTCCATTTTATCACTTTATAGCAGATATGGACAGACTAATTTCAAAGGCAAAGCAGCTATTAATTTTAAATATTTATTTTGGATTTTTTAACTTCACAGAGATGAGGCGTTTGATATCGATGGTAGGATGTAAAATGGAATTTATTGCTGCCATCATTCTTGTTATGTGAAATGATGCTGCTAATTGTTTTCATGGCACTTTTAAAAAATATTTTTTAAAAAACTGAAAGTAAAAAATATTTGCATTGCAATCTGAAGCAGCAGAAATCATTCTATCTTCTCTGCCTTGTGGAACCTTAATCATATCCTATTCATACTAAAATAAAACATTACTGTAACTTTAAAAGGGTACATTATCTTCACAAGGACTGTGTGCCTAGATGTGAAAATAATCCATGGCATCAGGGAGGCTACAGGATATATAATTTTGGCGAAGACTGGCAGCAAAAGTGCCCTCTTTTAACAGCTTTGACTTTTAAACTGTTTTAAACTATTCGCCAGGCTATAATCTCAGTGATTTCAGTATTTATCTGAAGATATTCCAGGAACTTTGAGAGAGTTATTCTGTTTTAAAAGTGTCTAAAGCAAATACGGCATCTAAAAAGTACAAGTTTACTGCCTCTTTCAGTACAAATAATTAGTAAAAGCAGGGTTGCATCTCTGTCTCCTCTCAATCAGATTAGCTGCTGTTGGAATGAAAGCCTCCAGGCAAAATCCTTAAGTCACATTTAAAAGCATCATAAAACATTAGAAATTTGCTGACTTCATGAAATGGTGAAAAACCAGAAAGTTTAGTGAATTTTTCAGTTCAAGTTAATAGTTACTTCATTCCTATGACTGTGTATAAATTCTAAGGCCAAGTTGAAGTCTTCCAAATGGCCATAGCGGGTCACAAACGGAAGCATTTTGTGTCCTTCCTTTTATCAGTGAGGAAGTTTTCTTCTGTGCATGTGTGCATGTGAGTGTGGTTCAAGTGTTCACACAGACAAAGACAAGCTGGGCAAACAGAAGCAACCACGGCTCAAACACTTCCTTGCTTCATTTTCTAAATTTTTGCACAGTGGAAAGCCAGTGGTTGAAAAGAGCCTGGCAACAGACACATGGTGCAAGATCAATCACAGAATCACAGAATCAGTGAGGTTGGTAAAGACCTTTGAGATCATCAAGTCCAACTTATGACCTAACACCACCATGTCAACTAGACCATGGCACCAAGTGCCACGTCCAGTCTTTCCTTAAACACCTCCAGGGACAGTAACTTCACCAGCTCCCTGGGCAGCCCATTCCAATGTCTAATCACTCTTTTGGAAAAGACATTCCTCCTAATGTCCAGCCTAAACCTCCCCTGGCTCAGCTTAAGACTGTGTCCTCTTGACATATTGCTGGTTGCCTGGGAGAAGAGACTGACCGTTTCCTGGCTACAGCCTTCTTTCAGGGAGATGTAGAGTGGTAAATTATCCCCTGAGCCTCTGGAGGGGGCCGCTGCCTGGTGTACTCAAACAGTGAATTACAATGGAGGGCTCTGAAGCAACACCCTATGGACATTGGCAATTATGCCACGAACATAGCCTTGCCTTTACCTTAAAGTGAAGCAGCTGCTTCAATTTTGCTCAATTCTGCTCAGCAATAGAATTGATGGACAAAATTGTTTTCTGCTAAGAAAATCTTATAAGAGCTGCAGAAACCAATATGTCAGCAAACCTCTCCATGGTGGTCTCTGCATAGCATGATCTGCATCGCTGGAGGTCCATCTGATGCTGCAGGACCTGGGGTTCTCTGACACCTGAAGATGCATAGGATTATCTAGACTAACCTCTTTTTATTTCTCCTGATAGCTCCAATGTATGGTGTTTTAAGCAATACCTTACAAAGTCTGAGTGCCCTTCTCACAGGGATTACAATAAACACTTATACTAATGCATTAAATTGCCTTTTGAGATGATGGAAACTGGTGGCACTCACAAAGCCTAGTGCAAAATTCAGATATTTTACTGTATGGCAATGGATTAATGATGCAGATGGCAGGAAGACCTCCTACAATCCCTATCTGAGCAACTGTCTCTGTCTTAGTGATAACAAGCAGAGGCAAGTTGAGAATCACCACAAACTGCACCAAAAGCAGCTGGAAAGCACAATTTATTTGAGCCAATGTGACCCCTTGTCAAAGCCAGGATGAGCAGAGTTATTATAGTTTAGAGTGTAGCCACTGCATAATCCCACTGATGTCTCTGCAGAGCCCACAGACAACATGAGGGCAAAACGAAGCCCTTTTAACTTTTGTCTGCCAGATTTTGCCTCCCACGATAAAAATAGCTATTAGATGTCCTTAAGTAGCTCAGTACTGACCTTCTCAATACTTCATTCAAATGAATTAAAGTCTTAAGTGTTCAAATAAGTTCAAATATTTTTCATAATAATAGAAAGCTTTTGGGTTTTTTTCAGCTTCATTTTTATGGAAAAGTAAAACTAGAATCTCAAATTTTGTTTAATTTTCTACAAATTCTTGCTTACAAAATCTCTTCACCTTGTCACAGCAAGAATTCTCACAAACACAGCACAACTCATTGAACTTATAATTTGGGTGTTGAAATTTATGTCAGAAATGAACAAAAAGAAATATAGAATAACAGATAGTGTGAATTACCAGTATAGTAAGTGATAAGATGTATATTAGGTAAACATCATTTGACATTCCAAAATTTAAAAACACGTTTGAGAAACACAGATATACTGTGTCTGACTGGGACAAATTTATTTCATACCAGCCCATATAACGCTGTGTTTTGGATTTGCCCCTAAAACCATTGGCAGCACATTGTTGAACAATGCTTGCACAGCATCAAGGCTTTCTTTTTCCCCACTCTGTCCCCTGAGCAAATAGTCTGAGGGTAAGTAAGAAGTTGGGACAGCTGACTCCAACTGGTAAAAAGGATATTCTACACCCTTCAATGTCATGCTCAGCAATTAAAATTAAGGGTAGATGAAGAAAGTGTGGGTAAATGGGGGAGGGGGAGGGGTGTTGTTTGTCCTCCAAGGTGGCTGTTGCTCAGAGATTGGCTGAGGATTGGTCAGCTTGGGGCAGAGAGTGCGTGATGGCAGGCTTGGCTGCTTGCCTGGGCAAACCATACAGAGAGTTGAATTCTAGAGTTTGGGAAATTGTATCTCGGGTGTAGTAAGACTGATGGTGATCTGATTTTAAGAGATTTTGGGCAATTGGAAATATGCCAATTGATGAGCACATAGGTTTATTTTGAAAAAGTAATTTGACTATTGACCTGCATTTTCTGAGATACTTTTGGCTATTAGCAGCTGTCTCATTTACAAGACCTTATTTTCTGCTAAAGTCCGTGAATGCTGCACAGTAACATACTTGTGAAAAGCATCATTTGTGGGACCTTGTTTTTTATGACTTTCAAAATCACAGAATCACAAAATATTCTGTGTTGGAAGGGACCCACAAGGATCATGAAGTCCAACTCTAAAAGTGAACGGCCTTTACAGGAATCAAACCCGTGACCTCGGCATTATTAGCACCATGCTTTAAACAACTGACACCTTGTTGTTGGATATCCCCAAAATACAAAAAACAGCAGCGGAAAATGGACAAATAATTCTAGTCCTGAGAAGGCTGGCAAAGAGGAACAGGAACTCAGAACAACCGTAACTCACAAAAACAGTCAAAAGCACAATATGCAAAGAGGTTAAAGAAATGCAATCCTAGCAAATGTTCACCACTTAATAAAAACAAAGGTTATATATAGCACAGTACAGTTGATTCAAATTAATCAAATCAAGCAAGTGCTTCCTAAAGAAAATTAATAGTATCTGTATTCTATTCAAAAATATAACAGAGGTGCATGCACATATTGTGATAAGTAAGTTCTCGAAGCAATCAAACCTTCTGCCCATGTAATGCCCTTGATGGGCTTTGATGATTTCTGCTGCAAAGCAAATAGTAAAAGAAGCTCAAACTCTTTAATATTCCGTTCCAGACAAGAAGTATTTCTATTTCCATATTGCACAATGTTTCATCTTCCTTGTTCCCTGTGTTTATCTGAACTGCAGTACTCAGACATACGAGACTAGAAAAACATTTTAAAGGAAAGGTAGCTACTGAGTTATTTTAGGGATAGATGACTATCTGAAAAAGATAGGAAGGCAGAAGAATACCAAATGCATTAGGAAGACACAGGTAAAGGAACTGAGGAAAGATAAGAAAAGCTCACCCAGGGAAGGCCAGATTTTATGAAGGAGGAACCAAATTTAAAAAGGAATAAAAGATTTGGAGTTGACATTGAAAGGTAACATAGGCAAATGACACACTGTGGGAATGTCTCCCCTTATGAGAGGTTTTATGTTTATAAAATTATAAAATTAGTATATTTAGGCATAACTTTCAACTGATTTACCTAAAAGTAAATAAAACATTGTCTAAAAAGTCTATTTAAAAGTCTATAAAATATTGCTTTCTATGTTTCTTGGGTTTTTAAAAACGTACTAGATCATTTTCAGCAGTAGTTAACAGTTCCTGAAGTGAATAACATTATACTACTGCCTAGTAGACAAAGCAGACAGCAACAAATAAACCAAATCATGAAAATATTTTTGAGAATCCTTATTGCCATTGTGTTCTTGACATGTTAGTGTTTGCCACAGTGATGGAAGGAATTTTGAGGTTAGTTTGTTTTCAGATGATGCAGTGATCATGTAATGGTTGTCCTACTGTTGATGATTTTCTTTGTGTGCTAGCATTGATTTCTGATGATTTTTTCTCTTTAATGAAAAAAAAAATTAAAAATTTATTTTTAAAAATCAGCAACAACACAAACACCCTCCAAAACAAGGAACCAAACAGTAGAAACCTGCATATTAACAGGCATGACAGATGGAGCAATTTCTCCTAGGTAATCAGCTCTAATAGGCATGGACGTACTGAGAAATAACAGACCAGGCAGTATGACTACCTCATGGGCATGATAGCAGTACAGTTAACTACAGCTCAACAATTAAATAAAGGATGAGGAAGGTAGGAAAGGTGCCAGCTAGGCTGGGGTGCAAAGCAATCTTCAACAGCGTGTCTGACAAGAGAGATGCTGTATGTGAGAGGAAAAAAAAGCATCTTCTATAATAAGATCTTGAAATAACTTTCTGTGATTTCTCTTGTGATTTATTATTCTTCCCCACATATGCTTTTGAAGCCTAGGTTTAACTTTTTAATTGGTGGGGGGGTTAAAGAATTTCCTGAGTGTTTTGGCTGTGTGGGTATAGAGCACCTCACCTTAAAGCACCCATGGGAAGAGCAGGAGCACAATGGAGCAATCACATTCATGTGTGTTTTTTCTCATATCTAGTAAACAAGAACTTTCTAATAAAGAGGGGGAAGGAAATTAATATCTTCCTAAGAAGTGGAGTAGAGAAATGTTGTTGGTTGAATGCCTGAAGATCTGAATAGGTTAAACACAGAACCTCTAAATATGGGATTACTTATTTCAGATATAGAGCCCTTATTGATATATTGATAGGCATGATACATGCCTAAAGAGTAATATCCAGGTGTATGCAACAGTATTAACATAACTAAATTCACCTTTCTAATAAACTTTTTTTTACTCTGTACTATAACAGAAGATTTTGATTCATAGCCTTCCCTATCTCTCCATCTGACTCTTCTCAGGCTCCAGCTGCCCTTTTCTGTTCTCCCTGCCACAGAAAATACACCTTTATTTATCCTGGTTGGGGGTAGGAATGGCTTGTGAATCTTTGCTTATTTACATCTAAACTCAGAAAGAGACAGCCAGGATGGGTATCCCTTGGTCCTATCTGGAGCTCCCCTTTAAAAAACTTTTAAGTCTTCTGCAGGTTCGTAAATAAAGTGTGTGAAAATTCATTAGAGCTACTCCAAACAACGCAGATGATAGTTGTGCAGCTAATTAGTCAAGAGTTTGGAGTTTTCAGTCCTTTCACCTCTGAAGAAAAGGTAAAGCAAGAGTTCACTTCTGTTCCCAGTTAGAAAAAGAATTGTATGAGCTATGTGCTGTCAAAGCTCCAGGTACGACTGACAGACACTTGACCACAATGAGCAGGAAAACTCTGAGTAAAGAAAATAAAAGTTCAGATATTTCTATCTGTATCTACATTTTAATAGATCTAACTGCTCTCAGTAAATAAAGAGTACAAAAATTATAAAGAATAATAGCCAAAGCACTGAGCTTCAGGGCAATCTGAAGCAGCTGCATGCTTTTAATATATCAAATCTTGCTCAGTATGGCTTTACTAGCACAGGTGGTACTGTACATTATTCTTCCTAGAAAAGAGTTATGATATTTCATTAAAGCCATCATTCAGAGTTAACAGCATTCTTCTTTCCAAAGGAGGCAGCCGAGATGAGGTCGGTAACGTGAGCTGGGCGGGTGTTTGCTGGTACCTGGAAGATGATTAACAGTAATTCGATGCAACATGCAACATTTGCAAAAGTGAGAATAATAAAATCAGTGAGCCAAACAAATGAGACATATGTTGAGTTATCTATCACCCAGGAGGTATACCAGGAAAAGGATGCTGATCATCTCACTGGGGATTTTCTCAAGAGACATATTACCAATTTAAGGCTAGAATCTTTATGTGTGATGATCACTGATGGCTACCTTAAACAATCATTTTGAGAACTTTTTAAATTATTATTTCTTATTGCTTGTATGGAGGAACACGAGCATTTCTTGCCAATCTATAAGCACTATGAGCAAAGTAAGTAAGGAAATTTGACTTGCAGAAAATAAGATTTTACTTTATTGTTCAAGAGTTCATTCTGTATGAGGAGAAATATAGTCTTGTTTTATCGTATTTACAAATAGATATCCTGAATTGGAAAGCAATTAACAAAAAAAGGTGTCAATTAAATGGCTGAAATGACTTCCTATTTGATTTTTCATTGCTGACTCTTGAAACAAGTAGCAGCCAAAGAAAGGTCTTTGACAATTTTTGAATGCTTCATGTTATTCATAGCAGAATTGCAGTATAAATAATATACATATCAGATATATTATAGATATATATTATGTATTTTACATATATAAAAATATTTTCAGTTTTGCCAAATTTGAACAGTTTGAACTTGCTGTAACTCTTCTGCTTAGGTAAAGTGAGAGCTTTTCTTTTTTTTTTTTCCTATGTCCATCTGTGATTTTACTTTCTCTGGAAAAAAGATATTTGAGGGTTTTTTTTCCTTCTTTTATTGCTGTACAAATGCAAACTTTTTTTATGAATAAGGAAACTTCAAGTAAACTCAAATACTTTTCTTGCACACAGTCAACAGCTTCCCTGCTCATAATGATTTCATATAATAATCTAGCAGAAATTTGTCCACATTAGCTGCAAATATGTTATTCCTTGTGTGACATATCAAAACTATTTGTCAGAATGTATTACTTTGAAGCTGGAAACTCTAAAAATGGAAAATCCTCAAATTTCAGGCATCTGTATTTCAGTAGGTTCTTCTGGATTCAAAAATTTCAGCAGAAGAAAGATTTGTTTTCACTTTATAAAATGCATGATTAAACTGCTTATATCTTGATTGTCTTTTACTTGCCTGTTGATTTTTTTCACATAGACAAAAACTACATATAAATCTTATAAACCTCTGTATTTGTAATTACTGCTGTAAACCACTTTTCCGTTGTGCTCAGCAGCCAAGAGCTCCAGACCCAGCTATTATCTGGCCTATCCGCATAACCTTGTATTTGACTTCTGAAAAAGTTGATAATTTAGAGAGATGTGAGAAAAGAGGACAGAAAAATAAGAAAGATAAAATTACAGCCAGAGCTAGCACTATTGAGACAAGATAATTAGTGGCTCAAGCAGTCAAGGAGAAAAACACCAGCATGAAAAAATATAAAATACTAAAAAAATAACTTGTACAGCTAGTTGAGTAGTTAGGAATCACCGGGGTTTCAAACTGAGATTGTCAGTGTCATCAATGATGACAGAGCAGGTGACACCTGGGGACTCAGAGCCACCTCACTGAGAGCCTGTTCAAGGAGTGACAGAGGCTGCTTTGCTCCTTCTAACTAACAACTGTGAGGCCAACAGAAACTCTCTGCATGCCTTGATGGTATTGGTGAGGAAACTAATACTTAGCCTATTAGATCATTAAATCATCAAATCTTGGCTATTTTCTTTGCATACTGAACTGGTAAATAATTGCTTCTTACTTTTCAAGTTGAGAATATATCTCATGCAGAGTTTCTTTGCACAAATGATGACTCGATAATTTGATCCTAAAGAGAGGAGGCAGCAGAATTCAGTGAAAAATAATCCCACACCATGTTTTCCTCATTGAGAACTGCATAAGGAAATCAGCTAATGAAAATAAGTCTAAATATGGGTAGTAGCCAAAGTATCAGAAGTTTGGCCTGCTGTGGAAGAATTTTGTACTTTCTAAAACCTGCTTTCTACATACAGTTTTGAGTCTTTGTTTCTAGTTACTTTTCCAGAAGAAAGATAAAAATAAGAGAGGTTGATGTATGGTAAGCAAAGGACAATTTAAAACTCCTGCGTGTTTTCTCCCCATCTATAACATTCCCTGGGGTTTCTAAAAGCTGCAGTTTTAGCAGAAATGCTGGCAGCTAAAAGCTACATGAACATTACTTCCTTTCTACAACTAGCTGAATAGTAAAGAGAACAGAAATGGAACTTGAGATTCTAGACCAAATTTCAGCTCATGCACATTCTTTACCTTTTCATGTTTATTTTCCATGAATGCTTGAGTAGCTGAGATTAACTATATCAAATAGGCAGAAAAGCAAAACTTTGTAGGAAAGATTATCAATGAATTTTGATAAGATTGCAATATTTGTAATTCGTGTCCAGTTCATTGGTTACTGTGTGGAAAACACATGAAGTGACCCACGAAGTGAGGTTTTGTGCTGTACCTCTGAGACATCTCTGTGAAGGAGGAGGCAGATATAACCCCAATTTAAGCTGAGTAAGCTATACAGCCAAAAGGCAAACAGTAATGCAGAAGCAAAAAGCATCAGCCACCAGAAGTGAACATTTCTTCCTCTCTATACACTTACACTGCTTAAATTTTGTGTGGAATGTAGGGGGACATTCTGGAGACTTGCAGCTACCTCTCCATTTGCAATTCTTACTTTTTGTCTATTATTTGATATAGAAATCAGAGCACACATAAATTATAAAAGTTACAAGAGCTATAGGAAAAGTTTTTTGCAGGCCTTCAAACACCTAAGAAGGGAGAGAGTGTACATGGAGCACTTGCAGCTGTTGCCAAAGTTTACAGAACAATTCCTGTAAGACAAATACAAGGCTCACTTCTGAGTCTTCCATGTTGACCATGGAATAAACACACAGAATTAAAAAGAAAGGTCAATGATAAGAATCTTCTCCCTTAATATTTTCGTGCCCATTCATGAATGGGCTAATTTCATTTATGGAGCTAATTTCATTAATTTTGTTTGTCAATAAAATTCAAGGATATAACCACAATATGACCTTTGCAATCCAATGTTACGATCTTTCAGAATTAATATTTAAGTATGATATTACCTAAAATGTAGTTTCTGGTGCCTTAAATGATTTTTGGAAGCTTGTGCTATGCCCCAAATTTCCACACTGTTCATAGAGAAAATATTGCCCATGGAGGTACTCCCATCCATCAGAGACTGTAGCTGCACTATGTAGGGGGACACCCCAACACCCCAAAGGCTTAGTCTGTGCTTCTTAGAAGGCACTTGCTGACATTAATCTCTCACTGGAGAAGTCAAGTGGCACAGCATCACAGAGAAGCACTGAAAGAGGATTTGGGTTTCTGTTATTTTGTTGGGGGGTTAGTTTTTTTGGGAGGTTTGGGGGTTTTTTTTATGATGGTATTCACACATCCTGGAATAAAATTTATAATGGATTTTCTCCACAGTCCTAGTGAAATCCTGATAGAATTCATACCCTCTCAGAAAAATCAGGAATAAGGTTGTGTCAGGGGTGTCCAACAGGAAGGCAGAGAGAACTCTTGCACCAAAGCAGGACTGTGCATATGTATGCAGGAAGCACATGACCACATAGCCCTGAGACTTGCATGGTATGGACAAAGCCAGTCTGCAGTGATGCAGTGAAGGCAAACAGATGTCCAATATACCAGCAAAAACTGTGGAAATATAAAATCAATATTCAGACACTTGGCTAAAGAAATAATTTAGTAGGAATTGACCCTCAAATGCTTTACCTGAGGCACACAGAGAAATACCTCCTTACATTCAGAATCCATCATGCTGATGTTTATCCAGAAAAAAAGTATTGATGAATTCTTTCTCCAGTAGCTGATTAGGTCTCACAGTTCTCTTCTATAAATCAAGCTGTGGTGGTAGTACTGTTCACTTTTCCTTCTTTATCCCACAAAGACGGAGAAGCTAACATTCAGTTTACCTCACTTCCTAAGAGGATTTACATTTTTTAGGCTACTGCTCTGAGCACCATGGAAATCTATGAAATGTGGAAAACTGGGCATCTGGATCTGCTGGTCTTGCAGACCAGAGCACTTCCTTCTGAGGAATAAGGTGATTTATTGCCTGTAACAGGAAGCTAAGCTCTTGATAATATCAAGGTTGCATTCAGTTTAGTTTGTGTACTGGTGACCAACACAGATATAATACTGGCAAGAAGCAGCCTGGGGATTCACACTATGGAGGAAAAATTCAGTAATGTGATAGACTGCTAATCCATTGATTAATCCACCACCAATTTTTCTCTGTTTTCTAGGTTCTAAATAAAGTTTGAAATTATTATTTTAAATTTCCTCTCTTCAAACCTGTTTGCAGCATTTCCTCAGAAGGTACAGTTTAGGATTGGGAAGAACAAGAATTTACCCTGTATCTCATTTCCCAAATGCATTATTCTCAGTAGCCAGCCATGCTGGTACAGCTGACATCAGCATCAAAGCCTCTACTTTAATTTTTAACTTAAAAAAGGAGTGATAACAACTAAGTTTGATGCCTCAGGCTCTCACATATGGATATTACCTATCCATAAACCCCTGCCAAGGCTTTAGACCTTAATTCCCTGTCCTCACACAGAAAAAAGTGCATAAAGAATCTTACTTTTCTCCTTGAGCTTAGCTGAACTTAGGTAAGTTTTTGTGTATATGTATTGTATATCTGTCCTTTAGTTTCATCCCACAGGGTTCTCTGCTTTAGATCTAATAGTTCCTTTGCTGTTGATATACAGTGCATAGAGAATATTTATGAGAAACCAAAAATGAATAAATTAATACATTTTTCCACATAGAATGGTCTCATGATTATTAGTTCCCTCAATGACATGTGGAAACCATGAAAATGTCTGACAGTATTAAATTTATGAGCTAAAAAAGGAAACAAATAAACATACTTATATATAACTGAATTATTTTTGTGAGCAACAGAGTTTCATTTTTTTTCTTTTTTCCTTGCCTAGGTCATTGTCATCCTCATATATTAGTAGCTTAAGAAAATTATGTTCATTGAATACCAGTCCCTGCCACCTTAGTCAAGCAATACTCTCTTCGTTTCAAATTTGTACTGAGACTAAAAATGGCACCTTTCAGCTTTCCAAGTAATTTAAAACTATTCTGTGATCATCTACATCAGTTCAGTAGAGGAAATCAACTTGTCAAAGAATAATGCCAGGTGACTTTTTTTTTGTCACAAAATCTCTGGAACAGATAACGTTTTCTAAGCCTTACTACGGAAATAGCAAGATGTATTGGGCAGTGTCATCTTATGATGAGCTCTCTTCTGATTTCACAAGTCGCAGCCTTTTAGTCCTTGCACTTTAGACCTTCAGTAAGCAACAGCCAACATGGATTAGTCAAGAGCAAATCATGTCAAACCAGTTTAATTCTTCCCAGGATAATGTAACAGGCCTTATAGACAAGAAGGAAGCACTATATTAGAGTTTTATATTTGGCTTCAGTAACGTTTTTTATGGGGGGTTTTTTTGTGTCAACATCAACCATGCAAAATAAAATTGTTTAAATGCATTTATGATAAGTGAATTGCAAAACTAATTGGAAATATGCAGTCAGAGAATATTAATGGTTCACTGTCCAAGTGGAAGAATCCATCAAATTTAATTCCTATGGTGCTGTCCCAGGACAGCTGTTTTTCAGTATTTGACTTAATGACCTTACATCATGAATATGACTATTAGTTTTTCATGCTGATATCAAAGTAGGATAAACTTCAAGTATATTAGAGGACAGAAATAGCATTCAGAGGAATTTTTAGATACTGAAAGAATGAATAAGAGGGTGAAATTTTACGTGACTCTATAGATTACATGAAATACACTAAGTTTATGCAGAAAACTGCTATCAACAGCAAACAACCTGCTACCTAGAAGTTCTGCAGAAGCAGAGGTGAGGATACAGTAAATCATAAATAGTCTTGAGTCCTAATTGTCTAGAAAGGTTTGAATGTACTATTGTGGATGTGTTTAGGAATTGACCAACAAAGACGTAGGTATTATTGTTTCTTTGAGGCAGAAAGATGGGATAAGCACCTATTTTAGGTCCTTTCCAGCTTTAAAGCTCCATGAAAGCTAATTTTAATGCACTTTGGTTTGTCTGTGTAAGAGGGAGGCAGAGACCCTGCTGCTGTAAATCTCTGTTCTGCTCTATTTGTGTGATATGGTTGACTTCATGGGTACAACTAATTTACATCATTTCAGGATCTTGTCCCAAAGATGGAAAAATTGTTGATTTAAAAAAATATATCTATTTCTAAAAGTGAATCCAATTTCATTTGGAGGCAAATGTCACAGAGCCAAAGGAAAGAAAACAAACCCAAAGCATAAATCAAACTGGTATCTTATGAAACACCACATAAACAACCTATTTTGTCCTTAATAATAATATAAAATGAATTTTATATGATCTGAATATGCATAAATATTGAAACACATTTTATCTAAGGAGAATAAATTTGTGAATTTATCAGTTCATTTTAACTTTATAGATTTTGTAATAATAAATGGCCTTGCCAAATAAATTATAAACTGTGATTGTACCTCAATCTTTGAGTAGCTGAAGATCTGATTCTTTTCTTCAGAACAAATCCAAAGCTTTTAAAGCCCACCTTTCCTCCACCTTTCCAATTGCTTGTTTTTAATTTCAGATGGTTTACAAACATTTTCCATAAAAGTGAAAAACTAAGTGTTTTTAGTGAGGATAATTTTTTAGTCCCATGAGCTCATATTTGAATGTATTTTCCTCTAAGAAGTCATGGACCAAAGCAGTTTTCAGTATCCTGATACCATTGCATTGCAACACAATTTCCCAGCCTACTGATCCAGTTCTAGAAATGTGATGAACACAGAGCCTTCAATTCACAAATAGCACCAAGTAAAAAAAAAGATGTCAAGTAAAGTGAGTGATGTTTTATTAACAGGAACACTATTTTGTAAATTAATACTGTATTCAATCAGTGGGGGATTTGCATGTTTGCATATCTGCTCAAACAATTTATTTTAATATTTAATAGCATAGGCTTTATGGTTTTTTATTTTCAACATTTTAGCAACTTTTAAATTTCTCAAAATAAAGAAAATCTGCTTAAAACATGCATAAAAAATGGAATTTGCTACAAGATTGATTGCCTAATTTGCTACTGAAATTTAGGCATCTACATGTGCAGTGTCTGCTTAGGAACTAGCTCAACAATCTCCCCTTGCAATGCTAAAACCAAGTTACTCCCTTGGTTAACTAAATGTTTTCCGTACAATTTTGAGATAGAGGAAGATATTGGGGCTTGATTCCGTTGTTTAAGATAGATATCTAATGCTGACTGGGATGCACTCAACACCTAGGGCTGGCAGGTATTACATGAAAATGAAGGGAAAATTCTTTTCTTGGTATGGAACCTAGAGATCCAATGGATATCCATGTGTCACCTCATGTCTAGATGCCTGTGTTAAGGTATATGTCTCAAACCCTTTCTGCAGAGTCATCTAAACTGCTCTGAGAAACTGGAACAGACTCAGACCACGTTTAAAGTGCCTTTGCATATGGTATTTGAGATGCAGTCTCACATGAACTTCTTGGAAGGGCATGCGTTTCCTTACTTTCTGTATTTCTGTGATACTAGTGGGTATATCAAATGGCACTAGACACTTACATTTAGGAAAAATGAATGAAGCCTTTAAATGGAGGGTGATTCACTGTTTTATATAAAGATACTTGCATAGAACCAGTTACATTTTAGCATCTTGATCTCAAAATAAGTGCCACCAGAGGTGTTTTTTTTAAAATTAAATATGCTCTCTAGGCTTTGAGGAAACTACAGTCATATGAGTGAAGCTACATAGGGGCAATGTTGTCTGGAGATAAAGTTAAATATAGTTAGATCTCATGTTGGTGAAACTGAAGCAAGAAGAGTCAAATGCACTGATAATTTCATCACAGAGAAAAATTTTTTTCAAGTGCTCCCTGATCCATTTTCAAATATTCCATATCAAAAAGGGGGTATCGGCAATGTTGAATAAAAGATGGTCAGTGAATAAACCATCACACTAAAGAACTGGTATTATGCTTCCTCACTATTTTGGAGTACTCCAACTTTCTTAAAGAAAAAATCTTGGCACAATGTCTCCAATAATGCAATCTCCTCTTGTGAGACTCCTCCCATGAGACAGGAAGAATATGATCACAGTAGACTTGGTCTTCTGCATCAAAACATTCTCGTGAGACTGTACCACTGACTTCTGCAGTCTCACTGTCCCTAACTACTGCTTCCTGCCACCTGGTCACACAACACATCTCTACATTTTCAAGCTATTAAAAAAAGCCATCTGAGTTTCAGCACAGCACTTATACCATTTCAGACATGTTTGATTTTTTAAAAAAAGACAAAAACTCCCAATAAAAATCCAGCAAAAAAAATTGTATCTTGGAGGCATGGGGCACATCATGATGCCAGCAGAAACTTGGAGCCAAAGTCTGTGTGCTGTGATCACGCCAGTCTGCTGTAGAAGAATAAATCCCAAAACATAGCAGAACTTTCTGCACAGTTTGGCCTTGAGGCTAGAGATAATTTCCCCAAATTGGTGATTTCCTGAAAAGTGTCTTTCAGAAACCCCCCATTCATGCCACTTAAGACTGGAAACTTCTACATTTTCCAAGAAGTTCCTTTTCTTCTGGTAAGGTTCCCTAAATCTGTGCTACTTTATAAAAACCTGTATAATTTCCAACATAATATGCCAACTGGCAGAGTGTCTAATACCATTCACCAAGATATTCTCATGTAGGGGTTGCCCTGACTACTTTAACTGTGGTGTGTGATTTGAATTTTTTTTCCAAAACACTGGCTTGTCTTTTGAAAAACTTAAAAATCCAAAAAAAGCATGGCCTGGAATATTACCTGAAGACAATGTACACCGACCCAAATTACTGTTCTTTGTGACGTGAGGAACATTCCTCTTTATCCTTTTCCAGCTTAACATGACTCCTCAGTCACTGGGCTATTTTAACCATACTGCTTTGAATTATTTGTGGTGATGACATGCTTTAAATTTGATCACTATAAGATTTTATATTTGATTAAGTATTTACTGCAGCAAAAGGACAATTATATAATAACTTGCTTGTTATCATGATCCTAGAGGAGGCTGAGGTTTTATTCTAATGAATACTGTAAGCAAACTTAGGTAGGTAGGATGAAAAACAGTGAGACAGTCTCACTTCAGGACTGCTTATCACAGTGAAGTAGGGATATCTCTGCTTGGAGACCTCATTGTGCCTGTTAAATATTTAAAGAAGGCTTAAAAGAGACAGCGAGAGACATTTTACTAAGACCTATATTCAGAGAATAGAAACAGAATCACATAGGTTGGAAAAGTCATTTATGATCAGAGTTCAACCAGTACCCTAGCACTGCCAGTCCACCACTGAACGGTGCCAATAAGCACCACATCTACATCTCTTTTATATATCTCCAGGGACAGTGACTCAGCCACTTCTCTGAGCTGTCTGTTCCAATGCTTGACAAGCCTTTGGGTGAATAATTTTTTCTTAATATCCAATCTAAACATCCCCTGGTGTGACTTGAGGCTATTTCCTCTTGTCTGCCACTTATTACCTGGAAAAAGACACCCCCACTTCACTCAATCTTCTCTCAGGTAGCTGTAGAGAGCTAAAATTTCCCCCTGACCTTTCTTTTTTCCAGGCTAAATAACCAGCTCCCTCATCCAGTCCTCATCAGACTTACACTCCAGGTCCTTCACAAGCTCTGTTGCCCTACTCTGGACACACTCCAGCATCCGAATATCTTTCTTGTAGTGAGGGGCCCAAAAATGAGCAGAGAATTCAAGGTGTGCCCTCACCAGTGCTGAATGCAGGGGGACAATCACTGCCCTGGTCCTGCTGGTCACACTATTGCTGATATAGGCCAGCATGCCATCGGCCTTCTTGGCCACCTGGGCACACACTGGCTCATGTTCAGCCGGCTGTCAAAGAGCATCCCCAGGTCCTCTTTGCACTGGGCTGCTTTCCAGCCACTCTTTCCCCATCCTGTATCTTTTCAGGGGATTTTTGAGAGGCAAGCACAGGACACGGGCTTTTTGAACCTCATCCAATTGGCCTTAGCCCATAGATCCAGCCTGTCCTACCCTCAGGTAGATACACATTTCCACCCAAGCTAGCTTCCACCCAAGTCACCTGCCAGTTGACTGAGGGGGCACTTGATTCCCAGGATAGAAAAAGAGGTAATGGTCTAGCACAACCCCCCTGCAATGAGCATAAACACCAGATCAGGTTGCTCAGAGGCCCATCCAATCTGACCATGAATGTTTCCAGGAATGGTGCATCATCACCTCTCTGAGCAATCTGTTCTAGTGTTCCACCAGCATCATTGTACAAACCTTCTGCCTTATTTCTAATCTAAATTTACCCTCCTTCAGTGCAAAACCATCACCTCTTGTATTTTCATAACAGGACCTAAAAAGTTTTCCCCATCTTTCTTACAAGCCCTCTTCAAGTACTGAAAGACCACAACAGGGTTGAGTACCTCAGCCTTCTCACACACTGCCACCAGTTTGCCAGTCCTGCTTATGGGAGGGAAGCTTTGTTCGACCTTGATAGAGGTAACAATTATGGCAACATAAAGCCTTGTTTCCCTTACCTAATTTCATTGTGAACTCATGGTGCAGTCTTCTGAATAAATGGCTGAAATGAGGTCTCTGTCAAAGGGGAGGAAAAAAAAATGTTGGGAAAAGATGTTTGCAGGTAAATAAAATTCTCTTTCTTTGGATACTGAGCATTCAGGATTCACTTAACGATTGCACTCTCTCTTGATTAGGCAAGAGAGCAAAGTGGGAGTCTCTGGGCACATTGCAAGATGCACTTGTTCCTCTGGCTTCTCTTGGCAGCAGGAGGTTGATTTGAAAGCATAAAAAATGCTGACCATGAATATTCATTTACTTTATAAATCAACTTGCTTGACTGTACTTACATCTGAGTTCATGTCTCACAAGCATTTTAATAAATAAGTTTACTTAAAAGAAGTTTGTTGAAACTGTGAATTGTTCTTGACTGTTTCAGGAATGATCTTAGAGGCTGAGCTTCAGATCTGTAGTCTTAATCTTTAAAGCAGAACACTAACCGAGAACTTCACCATGCAGCTGATATATTGAAGGAAAACTTTTTGAATGCTAAATGCTTGTCAAAAAAAACAAGGTTAAGAAAGTGGTTCATCAAAAGAAATATTTTACAATAAATAAGACCTAGATATTTTAAAATTTGCTGCTATTTAGAGATATCATGGAAAAATCACTGTGAGTTGCTAGAAAGCAAAGAAACAAATAATAACAAGAAAAATATTAAGGTTTTACATAATTTTATATCTAGTCTTTAAAGCAGTTTTACTGCTGATAGGATTAATTCAATGTAGAGCTATAGTAAATGGTGAATTTGATACGAATTTTTCAAATGAATTCTGGAGATCTGCAAAACAAGATAGGGGGTGTACTAGATTTTGGGTACTTCATTGAACGTAAGAAAATAGTTTTGATCTTACTAAGTACAAAATCTTCTATTAGACCTATACATCTTTTAAAATAATAATATGAACCAAAATTGTTTAGAAAACCTAGTATCTAAACAGATTCCTTTCCAGTTTTGTAACTCCATAAGATTTAAGGCAATTGAATAAACAGCTTCATGAAAATTTTTAGCTTGCCTATCAAGACTCAGCTTGTTTACTTTTACAGAATATTGACAGCATAGAACAGACAGGAAGACACAATATTGACTATACATCTGTGGTTCACAGTACTTTAATAACATTCCTGTACCTGTATTTCCATTGTAACTAAAATTATTGAAGCAGAAAGGGGAAAAAAAAGATGAAAGAAACAAAGAACCAAAACTTCTCCAATACAGGAAATTAGATGAAACTGGTTTTTATTACATTGATAAATTAAGCATGAAGAGCTACTGTTTTAGTTATTGTACGGAAAAACAGAAATTAGCCCAGAAGATGTGAGTGACTAGAGACTTGAAGAGATAATGTGTGTTACATCTCCTTCGGGCTCAAGTATTCAGTTAAGTGAAAGAGACGAAGGTTTCTACCTCTCAATAAAGACATCAAAAAAATGTATTAAATTTATCATTTATGTTGTTTGCAGGGTGCGATCACATCTGGACTTTTCCAGGAAAACAGAGATACTCAAAAACAAAGGTACCATGGAGTCATAAAATCAAAGACAAATAATTATTATTATTATTTAGAGAAGAACCCAAATTTGCATTTTTCACTGAAGTAAAACTCCTATGAGAGTTTAATAGGTGTTCTTCCTTCAAAAATCTCTATATTATAATTTCTAAAGTATCAGTGAGGAAGGAGATATCTAACAATTTCAATGTTCTTTATTTTTCTCATGAAGAAGAAATTTACTGGGCGTAATAGTAGAAACCATATAATTTATACCAGTTTCTCTACTAAGGGTAGTTTCTCTGTCAAAAGTCCAGGGAAGGGGGTGTATGCTGTTCTACCAGGAAAAAAAAAGAGCAGAGAACAGATTTAATCAGCTTGGAGTCCAGTTCTCCCAGACACAAATTTTGTGTTGAGCTTCTACAGGATTCCCTTGCCAGACCATATTAACCAGCTATTATAAATCGGAAAAGATACTGGCTCATGACTGGTTTCAGAAAATGCTCAGTGCTCAGTTTATGTGGACACTAATCACCCACTTAACACAGTTCAGAGAACTGCTGAGATTTGTAAAATTGTTCCTCAACTTTTTGTAAATACAGTATATTTTTGATGCATATGTGTTTGCATGATCCTCCAGAAAGTAATCTTCCCCTCTCTAGCAGCTTGTGCTTAAACCCTAGCTCAAGCCCAATCACACATACAGTGTTTTAAGCTGTGAAAACAATCCAATTACAGCTAAAGTGAGATGGGGAAGACAGTGTTAATTACTGATAAATGTCAGTAATTAATTAGCTTGCAGGCATTGTTTCAGTAAGCTAACAGTAACTGAAGATGTTTGTTTCTGTTCTGGAGAAGCTGAGCTGCTGTTTTATCAAAAATTCTGTGATATTCTATATATGTGCACTTTTTTCCTGTCATTTTTCAACTTTTTTGAGAATCAATTACCTAAACTTTGTCAATCACATCACGGCTATGTTACTTGCACAACCTGTCAGCCACTGTCTGTTTTTTTGCAGATCTCTTCTTATTTTTAATAAGCATTTATTACATATGTGCCTAAATTTTGTGCCTGTAAATACATAAAATAATATTTATTCTTCTAGAAACTTTTCATCCATGTCCACAATTGTCACCAACAGAATGCCAGGAGACCTGACAGAATTTCAACGAGCTTATATTTTACCTTTCTATCATTGAACATCTATACAAAACTGATGTGAGATTAAATTGCCCATACTATTGAGATGAAAAAAGTTTTGTACTACTTTTACACTAATATAAATTGAATTCTCTCTTAAGCTTTTTTTTTTCTTTTTTGCAGTATGTAACTTAGAAAAGCATTTCAAGGAAAACTGTGGAACAAGGTAGAAGAAAGATAAATTTGAGTGATGCTGAAAGCAACATGTAGAGTAGAACTTTATTTATTACATTTTCTACTGCTGAAATTCTTCTAATGACTATTCAGCTGCCTGAATCAAATTCCTCTGAGTTTGCAATCCCCTTTTTTTTTTTTAAATTTTTCTCTTCACGTCCTGAGGCACAGATCATCACTAACTGCCACCTTCAGGCATTCTTAGATCAAACCTCTTATTGTGCTGTCAAAGTTCAGATGACAGAATGGGAGCAGAACTGAATTTTGCAAGTGACACCTATTTGTTTCAGGCCAGAAGCAGCCACAGGGTTATCCTTAGTTAACCCAGTCACACTGGAACAGCACCTGTGAAATTTTTCAAGACCACATTTGAAACAAAATGCAGGGATACAAGAGGCCTTAGAGCATGGATTCTTATTGTTTCAAAAAATTAGAACCTTGTTTGAGTGTTTAGTTTTCCCTGAAAGGCTATTCATAGCATGTCAACTTCATGGATGTCATTTTACTCTTTTTGCTTGTCTTTAGGTTACCTTAGCAGTAGCACGTGGCTATCCACATGTAAGTGAATTAAAGGCTTTTCATATCTTCTGTTCAGCATATTGCTTGCATCCTACACAATTTCCATAATGTTCCACGGAAGAGACATCACTGAGATGATAAACATCAACTTTTCAAATTATTTATCCTATCTGATTCTCTTCTAATCCAATTCCTTTGAGAAGAGAAAATTGGATTTTTTTTCTATAATCTCGTATACTGATTGCTAGACCCACAAAAAAAAAAAGTACAGATACAGGCATGGACTTTCCCACTTCTCTTCTACTTGCCAAAAACATTCTGGAGTCCTTAAGATCAAAAGCTTCTCTTTGAAAATATAGTTTTAGCTATCCATTCAGCTATTATTACCATTTGTACAAGCATGAGATATGTTTTTTGTCAAAGAATGACAATCCCTTTTACTATTGTGCTAAAACAGACTCAACTCTGAAACAGTTTCCTGTGAGTCAGCTTGCACTGCCTCTCTTCCTGATCTGTGCCATAAAGATCTCATTACAATTAACTGATTTTATGGATAAATTAAAAGCTTCTTCTGTGGTATATCCTAATTCTACCAGCTATGGATTGCATCTGTAGACAAAATGATCTCAAAAACTGGTTATGAAGAACCAAGGTGGTATTCAGTCTCACAAAACCAACCATCAAATTGTCACAGCTGCAGGATTTGACCCTGCTCTGCCTGCCATACCAGACTCTGTTTTCAAGTTCAAATGGAGTTAACTTTACTGCAAAAGTCTCTCTGTGCTAAACTATCTTTTATTCTGATAGAAGTGGGTTCAAGGCATACACAAAGCTTTGTTTCCTGACAGAATCTACAAAAAAAAAAAAAAAAAAAAGGAAAACAGATCCTTGCATGAAAATCTGAGGATTTATTCAAACTCATTATGGAAATGAGTTCTTATATAAAATCTGAGTGTCTGAATTTTAACTTGATAATTGCTTGCATGTTAATCAGCTCTTTTTGATCATCTGTTGTGTTCCCTGTGTGTTTAAAGAGGTATCTTGTATTTTTAACTAAAAACAGAACCAAAGAAGGAAAAGTAGAAGGTGAATTCCCTTTGTTTTGTGTATTTTCTTTTGTATGCACAATGACTTAAGTGTGTAACATTGCTCCAAAGAGTGCATAGTTGCAGAACTGTTACTGAAGATGCTTTTTAAAGATATACATGTCAAGCGAGTGTGAGGGATTAATTTGATGTGAAAATGTACATTACTGATCATTATTTTATGTAAATAAGGAAGGACAGTTCAGTGATTAAGGCTCTGAGTAGCTGAGGATAAGAGGCTTGTAATTCTTCTTTATTAAAATCAATTCTTTTTGTGATCTTCAGCTCCTCAGAGAAATGTGTGGGGGTTGATTTTAAAAACCCTCCTTAGTCATTTATCTGATTTTTTTAATATGGTTAAGTACCTTTAAGACCCTGAGTGCAAGACTTTCAGGGTGTATATAGATTTTGCAGTGAAGCAGCTAGATCCATACCTGGGAGGATTACAGCCATATGAGCGTAACATTCACTAGGATGGGTGCAGTCGGTAACACGGTAGCACAGCTGGGTTACCAGCTGGTATTTTCACATCATGCTGTGTGACTCCAATCATACATGTTTGCTCGGACACAGAGTTGACATTTTGATGAACCAGAATGTAGTAATATTCCAGATACCTGTTTGCCACATGTGAAATGGTAACAGTGAAACTTGTGAATTTAAAAAGTTATTTTAGTGATGAGAAGCATAAAGAGTTTTGAGGATAAGTTATATTTCAGGTAGAAGGAGCCATATAAATATTTGAATATATGACTGTACAGGAAATTAAGCCAGTAAAAGGTGAATACAACTGTTTTTTGTCATAAGTAGCCTCATAAACGTGATCCTGTTAGTGCCTGAACATTGTCCACAGGAGAGACTGACTCATCAAACACGTATAATGTGCTAGCATCCTCTGTGTGTCCTGAAAAAACTCACAATATAAGCACAACGAAGAATTTATATCAGTAAATGATATTTATAGCAGTCTGTTAGCATTATAATAAAGAAATTACTAATTTTCCAACAACTATAGCATTCTAACAACTGTAGTATTCTAATAAATATAATTCTTAGTATTCTAGTAACTGCTAACATTTATAAACTAAATTACTATTGCAGCTAATTCTCATTAATAAAAAACAAGAGGTATTTAGGCAAATCATTAGTCCAAATCATTTTCCAGGAGGAATATAACGTGGTTTTAGGGAGCTGTGGGGTGGTCTCCTCCTTGCTCTTGGGGTTTTTTGGGATATTTTCATGTGTTTTCTAGCAGTACCTCCTTAATTGGTCTTTGATTCCCCTTTCTGTCAGATCTACTCTATGTGGTACATTTTCCATAGGTTGGATACTTGTTCTTTGTTTCCCGTTTTCATCTGTAAAACCAGCTGTACAGGCTGCACTCCAGAGGTGGCCACTAACTGACCACTGCTGTAGCATTTATAGCCCTGGGCCTCTGGTACCATCCTGTGATTCTGCTCTCCATCCCTGTGCCACCCCCCCAATGCCCATACTCTTCTATGTTGCATTTGTATTAGAGGTTCATAGCCAGTTCACACTGCACACAATGGCACAGTCAGTCCAGACAAAAATGTGGGAAGTCCTAATTCTGAGCTTTTGTCATGTTAAAACAGACCTGTGTGACTAAGTGTAACATAAAGACAACTTGACCTCACCAGACGGAATTTAGATCTTGGTACTCTAAAAGACATGCTTCAGCTACAAAAAATTGATATTTTAGGTATGGACATCATCCTAAAACTATAGATAACTCATACTACCATGTGTACAATCATTTCAAGTCTAAATTCTCTGCTGAGATCAGTGGCAAAATTATACTAAAGTCAGTGGGATCAGTGCCACGTACACCCCACTTGGAGTAAAATAGCTCTTTGATATTCAGAATGAGCACCAGTATGCTGCACTCATAAAGTACCACTCCAGAGCCTGAAAGAGCTACTACAGCCTGCATCTTATCATGCAAGAATTTTCATAGTCCCCTCTGTGTCTCCCACTGCCTCTCTGTAGATGTATGATTTTCAACAGTAGCAATGGCTATATTTTTTCTAAAAATCCTTTGGGATTCTTTTTCATGCTGTTCATGCTTTTACAACTGTCTCTGCTGATTTCAAATGGAAAGAATTAATTTGACTGTTTATACTAATATGGTAATTTTTAATTAAATTTCACTACATAGCATTTTCTTTTGTGGCCACCTCTACATATATGGGCTTATGTAAACTCCATAGAACATTTGTTATTATTGGTTTCAATACCGAATGCAGTATGCCATAGTACCTTTTATTTTTCATTTAAATTGAAGTAATGAAAATAAGCCTAGATATCATTAGCTGATGAGTTTTTAGAGTAGATGGCATAAATTATACCTCAAATCTATTTTACTAGCAATTTGTTACTCTACAGATAGAATTAGGGATGTTCACTCATTTTGTGTCATAATATGCATTTCTGTTTGACCTATAGTGTGAAAATGCCTTTTCAAAAACAGCAAAGTGAAGAGATAGGCAGACACCTTTTATTAATACAGTTTTTTTCTCTTACAAGTCTGCATAAATTTTCATAACCAAAATAATTTGCTTTTTTCCACAGCAATTATCTTCTGTCATTTTGTGAATTACTTGAGAGCGGTTAATTCATATGCAACACAGCTAACATTTTTTAATGCAGAAAAAGATTTTATCAAAAAATCCCAAGCTCAATTCCTAGCACAGATACCTATTGAGACAGGCTTTATTTTTTAGGAAAAAAAAAAAACAAACAAGAGATCAGTGTGGCAGCACGATTACCAATTTTTTTTCTCAGCAGAAAAAGCTATATTTACCTACATGCAGTACTTGAAATATTCACTTGCTGTTATGCTGGCATTTTCAAAAAAACTATTTTTTCTTCTAGAACACCATAAAAAGATTATTTTTACATGTGTGCCTATACTAGTTTCCATTTTCTGAGCCTTAGTTATAATACAGAAATTGTCAGCTACTGAAATATGTGTATTCACATTCAGTATTAACTCTTCTTAGGGTATTGAGTAACCTGCACAGCTGTGACACAAAACAGCAGAGGATGTGTATCTCCTCACTTATGAGTACTCTTCTATTTTAAATTAGTTCTTGAAAATTGCAATCTAAGGCTGACATACAAAATGTATTTCTGATAAACATTCAATTCCAGCATGTCCCTAAAAAGAAAAATCTGAGAAGATCTTGGTGCAAAATTTAGCTGTGTGACTAAGTAGTGACTTTACCTGTCACGTCTAGAAGTTATTATACTTTTTGACACAATTTTACCACTCCATTTACAAGTTAGTTTGAAATCAGATGCCAAGCTGATTGGGGAAAAATAAGGGATGAGGCACATAATCTTCAAAACAATTTTGCAGAAGGATAATTGTGTTATTCATATCCATAGGCATTTATGACAATAATAGTCGTCTTCCTAAAGAGGCTGAAAGCTTCAGTAAGGGCCAGTTCTCTCCTTTCTTGTCCCCTTTAGGTTTAAATTACTTTCCCATTTGTATACCTAATTACTTTTGGCTGATATGTATCTTATCAGCATGTAATATGTAGTGCCATTTCTTATACTTAGTTTCCTATCTCGAATTATATTAGTCTCATTGCTTTTGTAGTCTGTTCTAGTTAAGAGACTGGTCTAAGCAACAGAGAAATATCCATGAATAAATATCTTTTTTCTAGGTTGAGGCATTTGAATCTTTTCCATCTGCTGTTGTAGATATGCTTCTGTCACCAGCCTAAATGCCTGAGGATAACAGAGGAGAAAATATTTAGTTAAAGAAAGCTTTGTATGCTAAAGTCAGTCCTCATGATACTTTTATCGCTTCAGCACTGACTTGGAAGTCAGGAGATAAGGGCCATGTGGGTAAGAAATACACATCAATAGAAAAGTGAGTATGCAGAGGTGTTAAATACTTTCAGAGCACTTCAGAAGCATCTCTAGTGAAGACACAGTATGGATTAAAATCAATCACAGGGCAAATCTCCTGAGTGTACTAGAACTGTACCAAGTATGAAATTGTCTCCTGCCCTGCCACTGCAAAATATTCCCTTGCACAGCAAATGGAGTTATCAAATCTGTGCCAAATGCTGCAATTCTGTCAAGTGTTGCACAGCCTTCATTGAGACAAAAGCATTATTTTCTGTGTAAAAAATCCATATGGACTTTGACATTGGACCCGTTGTTACTAATACTGGTATTATGGTATTTCTGGGAAGGTTTTATGAAGGGAAAAAGATATCAAAATGTGTTTCTTCAGATTACAGGGGATTAGGATCATTTGTATTAGAAAGTGACAAGCAATACATAAATACCTTTTACAAGAATTTAATAACCCATATAAATGTGCAATGCTGAAACTGATGGCCCCATTTTATAAGCTTATTTTTTGGTTTTAAGCCCAAATGGAGATGAAACACCTCACAACTTCTCACTCAACTCCACCTCTTTTCCATCTCCCAAGTGGACTGAGAATTGAAGCAAAACTTGTGTGTTGAGACAAGAAGAGTTTAATAATTGAAAATAAAGTAATATACAATAAAAATGGTAAAGGATAATAATAATGATAATAAAAGGGAAAAAACAAGTGATGCACAATGCAATTGCTCAGAGAAGCACAGCACTGTAACAGCCACTGAGAAGAAATTAACTCTACCCTAGCTGAAACCAGGACAGCTTAGTACATGACCTTTCATATGTTCTTTTAGTGTATCTAGCAAAGGATCATGCTGCTCTTTTCTTCAGTGCATTGAGTAGGCAAATAAAATAACTCAGAGGAAGCTATGTTCCCTATTCAATTGAAGTAAATATGCATGTTATGAGACTATAAAAAAGAACTTCTTTTTTATGTTTCAGCTTTTGAAATTATGAAGAATTGGTTTGGCACAAGCAAGGTAGAAGTGCAGGGCAAAAAAAAATCATTACTGAAATCATTACAAAATGGCACCATCCCATTTATGATTTGTACATTTGTGCTTTCGTGTACGGGGTGCAGGTTGGTCACTCAACTTGGTTTAAAATGACACATGACAACTAATGGGTAAAGTGACTAGTAAGTAGGTATTTACAGTAGCTACTAAAGACCATTTGAATACTCACCACTGAAAGATTGTAACTTGACCTAAATAATAGGGAATGTTCTCTTAGAAAATATTCTTATTTGAAACACCTTAAACTAACAAAGAATATGAAAGTTTACACAAGGAGTCTTAATTATCCTGAATTCTCCCAACTTCTAGAAATTTCGTTTTGCTGTGGATATGGTTTAATGTTCCTGATCATCCTGAAGTCAGGTAAGGTTTCATATACTTTCCCAGTGTCTTATGAAGATTAAAGTATAAGCAATGACTCCTTCTGATATTAACCATCAGAGAATATTTTTTATTCTATCCACTTGGCTCATCATGATTATATAGTTACATGTATAATAATCTAATTCAATAACCAACAAGAGCAAGACATTTATTAATAACTCAATTTCTGGTCCTTCTAAGTGGTCTCGTAGATGTAATGTTGAATTGAAGTTTGCCATATAATAATATTGCTATTTACAGAAAAAAATAATGTTAAAATTTCTTTTACATTCTTAAGTTCCTGATCTGTAGCAACTGAAGACCTGCATCTTTTAAAATTAGAATTCTATATATTTAATTGATTTAAGTACAGAATCTTTAATTGTTGTTTTGTACAGAAACAATCAAAATAATTGGATAATTTCAATTTCAAATTACTGGTTAGACTGACAAGAAGATGAAAATAATTTTCTGACTCTCAGGAACCAAATTTGCTCTGAGAGAAAAAAAACTATTGATTGTTTGTAAGATCAGTTCTTCTTCATCAAATTTGAAGAATAAATAACACAGGTATAGCTCTTCAGTATTTTAATAGTCAAAACCAAACTCCCCTGTGTCAGTGATTTAAGAATATAAAAATGGATTAGGCAAACTATGTTTCAAGCATTCTTCTTCAGCTACGGAGCCTAAGAGAATCTGCTGACTGGTGTATGAGAAATATACAAGATCAGCCACAGCTGAGATGCCTTAAATTCAGATTTAAGATCCTTTCCAGTTCACAGGTCCAAAAGGATAGATGGGCATGCAAGAATTTCAACAACAAAATCCTGCAAAATTGACCAATACTTTATTCCCAGCCTTTTTTCAAGAACAATACTCTGGTTTCTCTAGCTATTTATACCAATGTAAGTATATTTAGAGGACATTTTTTAGGGTTATACATGGGAAAAAAGAAAAAAAGATGTGACAGGTAAAACTGAATTTGATATAAGGAAGTCTAAATTATGTTTTCTAAAAACTGCAGGTTATATTCCTAGATATGGTTAGGTCACAGGATCCTCCTATGTGCTTCTGTTCCTACTTAGAAATAAAATTTTAGAAGTTTAATCTTGCAAGTGGAATTTGAATACAAAATAGATGGTTTTCACAGAAAGAAATATAATCTTCATGTATTTCAGAAAACTATTATGTAAATTAGTTTCTTGTGGTCTTGCTCTATCAGGAACACTGTAATTATGTTTTCATTACTAAAATATCTTTTGCCTTGCTACTTCTTTCAAGACTTTAATTTTCTTGGTTTTTGACATCCACTAGCAGGAAAAGTTGCTGAATCTGTTCACTTCTTTCTTTCAGGAGAACATATATTCTAGAAAATTAGCCCTTAGGATGTAAACTGTCTAAACATCCAAAATGTTTTGTGTTACCATGGCTTGAAAAGTATATGGAAAGTCTATCAGTTTTAATTTCAAGTCAAGAACAGCATTTGGCTCCCAAAGGCAGTGCATCTCTCAAACACATTTGAATTCTTGTCTTTTCTAAGTTCATCCTCCTGCATCTTTTTGTCTGTCCTCTCCCTGCAAGTCTTGCCTAATTAATGAGGGAATTTGGGAAGCAGTGCAGCTTATAGACCACTACACTTTGACTTCCTTAGTCTAAAGGAATTCCAGAGAGTATTAGTATGTCTTCCTATATCTTATGTCTTCCAGAAAAACAGCATAATAGTAGTTCCCAGAGTATTGAAGGAACAGGATTTGAAAGTGACAACATAGCTGTGTTCCACCTTTTCAGAGCTATTTGGCTGGATCATGCTGGAGGGAGATATAAGCCTAAGCCTATTACATCATAGAGACTTAGCAAAGTGTAAATTTGGCAAAATGGCTTTGTGGCAGAGAGGTTGGATACGACCAGTAAAAAGGGAAGCAAGTCCATTGAGAGAAGCTGAATGAGAGTGGATTAATTGGAATAACTCAAGTGCGCTCTGATGGCCTCTGTGGAAATGTGGTGGGATGGACTGATGAAGAAGAGGGTTACTCATCTGCTAGGAGCTTGTGCCTTGTCTCTCATATACCATCATCAGAGAGGTTGGATATTCCTATATTACACTTTCTGTGTTTTCATTTTACATCATAGGTAAGCTATGGCTTTTAAATCATGTCTGTTACATTTAACCTGTTTCCTGTAAAGTTGGTTCAGTTTTTAAATAGATATATTTATTCAACACATATTTTAAAATATTTCTTTTTTTTACAGCCTAAGTCTCACAAGATCCCTAACAAAAGTTTATGGCTGACACTCCAAAAACACATATTAAGAAACTAGCCCCAATGCCACAAGCCTTACAATCATAGTGTGTTACGTGCCATATCAGTGACATAGGGAAATATGGTCTGGAGAAAATATTTTTTGTGGGTTGGTTGGTTGGTTGGTTGGTAAAAATTTCTATATAGACTGCTTATTTTATTCAGAAAAAAACCCATATAGAAGATTGCTACACAGAAATAGCCAGGCATATGAAATCCTTGTTTCTGTTTCTATGTATAGTAACTACTAAAGCTGCATAAAAGGTCACTTATCTCCTCTAGCTCTGTTTGCTACAAGTTTTATAATGTGTATATAAAATGAAGACCAGGCTTACTACTGCTTTTTGTCTCATCTTTTTAAAATAATGTCATGCTTGAACATGTGGTAACATTTTAAATTTTTTCTTTCAAATTATTTTTTTCCTATTTCTGATTTAAGAACTTATTTAAATTGTATTAATTTTTCCAGTTCTCACTTAATTTTAGTCTTCATATAAGTAACAAAAAAAGTCTGTGATGCTTGAATAGTTTATTAAGTAGGAGAGATAGTTTGGGCATATACATATTTCCTAACAAAATAGCTGCATTTAGAAAAATAAATTCCATTAGAAAATAATCCAGTGGCCTGAGTGCTCCTTTTTTTTCAACACAAAAGAAAGAGCACTCCAAGGATCAGTTCACTAATTAAAACTGAAATCAGCTCTTCAAATGAAAATTTGTTAGTAAAAGTTTTTGTCTGAATTTTTTCCTTTTTGATACACACGTGATACATATGGGGTAATTTCAGGTGTTGGTTGTATGATCTTCCCATGGGCATTTAAGAATTTATATGCAAGCTTCTTACTTATCTGTCACAAACTTATGTACCAAACAAGACAAGAAAATGAGTGAATAGAGGATTTATGTGAAAAGGGAAATGTGAGGGAGTCAATGAGGATTTCAAAAAACAAAAAAGTCAATTTTTTTTCTGGACAAGAAAAGAGTAGAAAAATAGAGAAAGGCATTAGTGCCTTAGCTAACAGTTTTAGTTTAGAATCTGTGTTTATCTTAGGTTGGCAATCTCAGCTTGCCTTCGACTGTGACAATTTCTGAATCCTGAAATTTCTACAGGATTTCTGAGTCCATGAACAGCATTGATGCAGAACCTGAGGAGAGTTTTCCACCACTGCACAGAGATTTCCCAGAGCCTCAACTGAGCTATGGGACTAAATTATCTTCCACCCTGAGTTAGAGGGACTTGTTGAGTAGAGTTGTGGGCAATTGACTCAAGGGGAATGAAAGTGTTGAAGAGATCACATTATTGACCTTATAGATAGATAGAGTCATGACTTCCGATGCTTTCCTCTACTAAAAGGAAGTGGAGTCATTTAAATTATCAGCTTGCTATATCTGGGCTAAACCAAAGGAAAGAAAAATATACTAAAAAGAACAACATATTTTCTTTCTTTGTTTAATTTGTACACAGTAATTTCAGATCAAAAGCATTGTGTACTTTTGATATTCTCATCCTGCCCAACAAGGACAAATGACAGAAAGGATGAGAATGTTCATGACAATGAACAAATATCAGTTTAGAATGCCTTCTTCTTTCTTATTATCCCAAAAAAACCCAAAAATTTCCTGTAGTAGGCAGTATATTTGTATAAATGTTTTTCTTTCTGTTCTTTTGAATAGGAAATCATATGCAGAAGGTAAAACCAAAGGATATTGAGTGTGTAGGGACCCAGACCTCAAAACTGAAAAGCGTAAAGCAAAATCAGTGTTAGGATTGAAGGGTCCGATCAGAAATTTCTGAAGCTTTATTCCTCTATTGGCTAGAAACATGTTTCTATCTACCATTCTACAATTCTTTCCACAAACATTATATATTTTTTATTATTTTCTTTTCTTACTCTCTGATGTTTTTTTAAATATACATATAAAGAATACACATTTTTTATAATTACTGGGTTTTTTTCCTTTGATCTACTATCTGAACAATGGTTTATCGCAGGCTTGAAGTCTGAATTTATTTTTCTTAAACAGATAGGAACATGTTTTGACTCTAAATACACGTGCTCAGTGGCTAGCACGACATGAATAATTTCTTGTTTCGACTGGAAATATGTATTCTCATGCATTCAAGAATCTTTGCTTTTCCATTGTGATACCCTGTTAGTGATTCAAAATCATCCTGTCTTCAGACAGTAAGTCCTTTTTATCCTTTAATTTCTTCAGATGATGACCTCCAGGCCAATACCACAAATTATATTTACTGTTGCTGAGTTCTGTGACCAGCTATTTTACACTATTTTACTCCACTCTCTTCCTAATATTTCAGTCCTTCTTAAGGTCATCTGAAAGACCACATAGATTTCTTAGGATGTCCTCCTAATTTATTTTATTAACTATTTCCATTAGCAAGTATTTAAAGGCCATTACTACAATTCTCCAGTAAAATTTAGTTCAGGATTCCTTTTTATTTTTTTAAAGTAAACCCATTGATTTCTCTTTCCTTTCATGGTTTTACATAAACCAGATCAACATTCCCCTAAAAGAAAAATAAAGGCCTAGTTAATACGGCTAGTGGAGCTTAAGGGTACAGTTTATACACATTAAGGCAGATAAGAAAGATGAGATTTGGTTATTAGATGCCTAACGATACTTTGAGGCTTTACCAGATTCACCACATCTTCAGCTGTCACTCCAAGGAAGCATGGATCTCCCATAGGTTCTATGCTATTGCAATCAGTTCAACATGAATGTCTTGGATGCCCTATGGCATCCAGACGGGAATGAGGCATTTGAGTTCCACCCCTACACAAGTACACCTGGACTGGATTATTTGAGCTTCAAACCAGCTGCCACCCTCCATGTGATGTTTCACTGATTACATTTTCGATATACAAATCAATGAGCCTTACTTCATTTAATTAACCTAGAAAATCACCCAACTTATTAGATAAAAATATCAAGCTGTACTGGAATAGTCAATTTTGCATGAGTCCATTTTTTATTTTAATTTATTTTACTTAGGAATAGATGTATCCAAATATGACTCATATTAAAACTAGGGCTAAAGCTTACATCTTATTAAGGGCAGCTTGAGGAGACTTTAGCTACTCAGTCTCTAAACCTGCATTACAGCTTCTTATTTGCCGTCTGTAACCAGAATTCCTGCTGCCAGAAAGTGTTTTCCGGATGGAAGATGCGATCTGGACTTAATTAGAGATCATAAAGTAGGATGGCCAAAAGAGGCCTAAAGGCCATCTGTCACAGCCTTGTCATTAGAAGTTTACAGGAAAGAGAGTGGCAGATCAAGGAAATACTTTTTTTTCCCATGGATTTCATTTTTGTATTTAAATCAATCTCTGAGATAATGAAAAGACAATTAATTTCCATATTCAAAAGAATATCTGATTATTGTGCTCTATCTCATTATATTTTTTTACAGGTATGGTTATGTGTGACCCACCTATTATGTTTAGAGTAATTTGACCTCAATTTAAACCCATGTATTCAACTGCAAATCCTCTGAAGTAATCCAATACACTTACAAAAATACCAAAAGGAGCAAAACTCTCTTTCTACATTCTGTTTTCCTACCATAAAAATGGCTTATATTTCATTCTTATCTCTGTCTCAAATCATAATCTCCAAGATTAGAACACCCTGCTTGTGACATTGAAGGTAATAAGCATCTCCCTCTGCATTTCCTCATGAAAGACATTTCTTTCAAAGCTCTAGATAAATTAACGAGGGCATTTGTTCCAGTACTTCATATGCTGTATGCCTAGATCATAGATAGCAATTAAGATTTCAATTTGTTCTATTAAATTGAGGTAGTTTCTCATACAGGTTCTTAATAATCAGGCTTAACATTATAACATAATAGAAATTTTTGCTGCATTTCATGACAGCAATGAATTACGTGTTCTCAGTCAAGGGTACACTGCTGTGAAACAGGTTAGAGAAGAGAAAACGTTAAGGCAAAGGGCGTCTTATCTTCAAAACATGCTGCAAAATTCTTTTTCCATACCATTCTCATTTTCATTAAAGTCAATGGACTTTGCCACAGTGTATAATTGCAACATAGGAATGTTTACACCAATATGTACATAAGACTTCCTTGTTGGGTGTCCTATCTGTGATATGCATCACGTCAGGCTTGCTACGGAGAAATGCAAATTATTCATAGCCTGAATAATTAAGCTACAGCAAACACTTCTTAGATTCTGCCAATAAAATTAACCAGAAAAATATAGCAATCAGTCAAAATATAAACATTTATCCCTCTGAAGATTATGTAGCATTTTACTGGAACATTCCTTTAGTGGCTGGCTTCAAATTCTGACTGGGTTTCCATCCACTCGTTCAAATGAATGCTTGACAATGAAACTGAGTTGATGTGTGACAACATGCTGAAGTGTGCAGAGACAGAAATTTCAGCATTTCCTAGCTTTGTTACAGAAGACAGAGAAATTCTTGGATTTTACTCCTAATTAACTGGAAGGGGGGTGGGGGGGAAGTTCTATAAAACTTAATTTCTTTATTGCAAACAACTCTGTCCAAAAGTATGAGGTTTTATCTATTTCCCTTTCTAATACAACAGGGTAAGCTTTGTGATTATCTATATAAATGTTCAATTAGCCTTAATGATGTTTTATGGTGATTAGATTCATAGGCTGAAAATTATTATTGTTAGTGATACTCATGGGGAAAAATAAGGGAAAAAATAAATTCTAACTTTGTATGCACAGTGAAGGACTCTGAACTACCTTGTACTACAGAGGAAAGATATTTCAGAGTTATAATACGTTATTCTATGAAAATAGAGTAATCATCTTAATGTTCAGAAGCAAACAAGCAAATTGAGTATTACAATTTATTGGGTAAGGAATGGAGAACTAATCAGAAAACAATTTTGTGGCACTGTAGAATACACAATGTTCCTGGAACAGGAATGTTTGGTTAAAATAAACCAAATCACCTTTTCAAAAAAACCCAACAAAACAAAACAAAAATTCGAAAATGAAGAGGGAAAGGTAACATGATGACCAAAAGTAGAAGAGCAATAACTAGTGATTAAAATCATGCCATTTTTTTTCATCGTAAGAAAAACTTAAATAATTTTTAACACAATAAAGATTTATCAAACCACAAATGTCCGAGAAAGTTGAAACAGATTTGTTGGGGGTTTTTGGCTTGGGTTTTTTCATTTGTTTGTTTGTTTTTTAGGCTTTTTGTTTGGGTTTTTTTCAGTGTCTCAGAATGCAAAAAACAGGAGGCAGCAGATTAAATTGTCAGATGTCAATCTGAAAAACACTCTTCCACATAAAACACAGTTAAATGGTGGAACTCACCTCAATAAGAGGCTGTGCATGAAAAATTGGATATAAGATCAAGAGCAATTATAAAAATTCATGGAAGAGCTACCAAGAGTTAATAAACACAGTTCAGCTACTCATATCAGTCTCAGACAGACCACTCAGTGGAGTCCAGAAAAGTACAACACAAAAATACTGTAGAACACTTACCTCACTCTGATATTCTTTATGAAATACTCTTTTAGTAGTTCTTGGTGGTAGCATTAGTCTGATCAGCATATCTGAGGATGTTACGTTATTGCAGGAGGAAGAGGATGAGAAGGAAATAGTTTTACAAATATTATGTAATAATTGTATGTGATGTTATTTCTTTTACTTAAAATTATTATATAATAATTATAACAGTACTATTGATGATAATAAACTGGGGGTGCTGTTGATTTTCTCAGGGAATAAGAGGCTCTGCAGGATGTTCTGGTGCATTGGAGCACTGGGCAACTATCAATGACATGACATGACAATGACCGAATGCTGGATTCTACACCTGGAAAAACACCAGGAACAAATATAAAATGGGAGAGGAGTGGCTGGGCAACAGACCTACAGAAAGTGATTTAGGGGTGCTGGTGGACAGCAGGCTCAATATGAGCCAGCAGCGTGCCCTGGCAGCCAAGAGGACAGATCTCATCCTTGGGTGCATCAAACACAGCATAACCAGCTGGGCAAAAGTGTTGATTACCCTGCTGTATTCAGCACTGGCGTGGTCTCACCTGGAGTTCTGTGCGGGCCCTCAATTCAAGAAGGTTATGAGGGTCCATGCATCCGGAAGAAGCAACAGACCTAATGAAAGAGCTTGAAGGAATGTCCTATGAGGAGTGGCTGAGGACTTCAGACTTGTCTACTTTGGAGAAAAGGAGGCTGAGAGGTGACCTCATTGCTCTTTACAGATTCCTGAGGAGGGCAAGTGGAGTGGGAAGTGCTGAGCTCTTCTACCTGGGATCCTGTGACAGGATGCATGGATATCATTCCAAGCACATCAGGAGATGTTTAGACTGGACTTTTGGAAGCATTATTTTCCAAGGGCATCATCAAACACTGGAAAAGTTTTTCTGGAGAGGTGGTTGATGCCCCAAGCCAGTCAAATGTTTAGGAGGAATTTGGACAACGCACTTAACATCCTCTAACGTTTGGTCAGCCCTGAAGTGGTCAGGCAGTTGGTCTAGATGATCACTGGAGGTTCTTTCCAACTGGAACTATTGTGCTCTAGTCTATTCTACTTTATTCTCTTCTATTCACCTTTGATTGCACAGCTGCTAAAGTTGTGGTCATATTTAAACCATGCATTTTCCTACATACACCTTCATAAAATTATTACAGCTTAAAAGAAGTATATTCATCTTCTTAAATGGCATATAGGACACATCTATTTTAAGTCCTTTCAAGGTCTTGTCTTTCTCAGATTAATGTGCATAGCTTTAGAGACTTGTATTGGAAGTCTGGGGATTTATTTACTGATTTATAGAAAACAATAATGAAGTAACTCACAAAAATTGTCCTCAAATAGGAATATATAGTGCATGATTGCAGGATTTAAAAAGACTTTTTTCCCTCACCTCAGAGTTTTTCTTCCTTCTAGCCCCTCAAAATTGTCAATAAATGCCAGCAGGTGTTGTCCATATTTTTTTTACATATTCACATCTGTTAAATTTTGTCTAAATTTGATTTAAGAACAGAGAAGTCAACTAACAGCAACTGTAAAAATCAAGCCAAAAGTCTTTCTAAAGGAGTGAAATAAAAAGAGCCAGCCGTAAGTAAGACAGGCTAGTGATGATGTGTCCAGGCAGGTGAATCATGGAGATGTGTGTTCGGTGTTGGAGGTTAGGGAGAAAGAGCCGGAAATGTGACTGGTTCCCAGCCAAAGCATTCACAAGCAGTACCCAGGCATTGCAAGCAAACTCATGTGCTCATCTTCTGCTACTGACTAATGCTACTAATCCCTCAGAGATGAGTAGCTGCAGAGATAAAAGCCCAGTCCCAAATCAAGTCTATGCAATTTAATTCCACAAGACAAACCTGAAGCTGACCTTGCCTACTCATGTCAGCGTTTGTCCCTTCAGCCTTGATATTCACTGTGTGCTTCAGACATTTGCTTTCAAAGCTAACTCACTCCATGAGACAGATGGACTGAGGGTAAAACTGACTCAAAATTTTAGCCTCCAGATATACTGTTTCAGGCCACTGAAAGACTTTTTAATCACTCTAAAACTGTAAAGCCAAAACCAGAGTGTGATATTTCTAGGATGAAAATAGGGAAAAATATCAGACTAGACACTATGATTAAAAATTAGAAAAGAACCCAGAAATATCAATAATCTGAAGTAATTATTTATGGTACCTGTAGCAGTCTGTCTATGACTGAAGCAATTCAACTGAGGAGGATTCTCCAAAAATAAAAGTTGGTTTTGCCTCTGACTTTTTAAAGACTCTCATGCCCATAACATAATTGACATGCAATAGCATGTGTTTTTAAGTGATTGCTTAAATGTACAAGCTTCATTTTTCACTGATTTCCTCAAAAGTTTTAGTTATTTTGTGTTATAGAGAAAATATATGGAGAACAGAAAGTGTAAATGTTACAGGACACAAGTTAATGCAATTTTTAACAGTTGTAGTAAACATGCTTGCAAACCAGTTGGCACTGTAAAACTTGTAGTGAACTGTTTATCATAAATACCTGTAATGCTTTTACAACAAACCCTCTTTTCAATGTCTTGTAGCATTTCCATGATAAATCAGCTAGGGTAAGTGAATTAAGCAACACCAGAAGGAATTTCTATCGGAGCCAATGATAGAACTCATGAACTTACTGCTCTGTAGTGAGGCTGTTAGGCCATAAATTTTAATTATGCTCTATGTTATCTCTTTAGGGACCCTGAGCACTTTTCAAGTGAAATTTGAAAATAATTCTATTTAATAATTTCACCTAAATTTTACTCTTTTGTATTCCAAAGGTATGTCACTTGTGCAATCAGAAAAGTGATTAGTAACCAAGCTATCTCAAGTCCTGCTAGCAGCAAAGCTGTCCTGATTCAAGGAAGTGTGCACATATGATGTACAGAGGTATATATGTTTTTTCAATTCTCCAGCTTTAATATGCTTGCATATGTCACAGCTACCTCCTTTGAGAGGAGATTAATGAGAATGGTCAGGTACAGCTCATTAGGGAATAGCTTATTTAATAGAGAAAAAAACATTAGAAAAACTTGTAAATCAGGCGTAATGAAATATCCCTCAACAGAAACATGGTGCGTCTTGTCTCCACTTGGCAAATTCTCTTCCCTTCCAAAATAGCTAACTTCTTATCCCTATGTCATCCCTCAGCCAGGCTCAGGCAATGTCTGGGAGAATATTTCTTTCACCAGCCAAACCTGCATCAAGGAACTCATGGAGATTTGTGCTTGAGGCAGTGCTTGAACCCACAGGTATTGTTTATTTTACTTGAACAGGCATCATACAAGTCCTGGATGGGCAGATAGATTATCACCAGTTCCTCTGGTGGTATTCTCCTGGCACTAGTTAACCACAGCTTTTGGGTATCCAGACCCACATCAGCACAGGCAGGAGAAAGCAAGACACTAGGAACCAGGGGTACAGAGCAGATAAGATTTGCAAGCAGAGCAGTGAGGAGCTGAGTGAACACACTTGCAAGTGTTATGGTATAGTTTGGGCTGTGTTGGTTGAAATAGAACAGAACTGCACTGAGATGTGCTACAAATCTGGTAAATCATTGTTATTCAGTGGGAAAGTGTTTAGAAGGGGATTTTCTGGCCAGATTTGTCTCTGAACCAAATCTCACAGCTTTCCCTCACCAGCTCTCCCCTTTTCTGCTTTTCTGCATCTCTTCAGCAGCAAAGAGACAGAGAGCTGCCCCTGCCCCATTGAACAAACAGGCGGTTACCTCGTTCCACTACCTAGTCCGTACTACCTTTCTTAATGACAGTGAAGAAAGGAGAAAGCCACATTTGGTCCATGACTTATGAAGAACCATGGACATGCAGAAGCCCCTGCTGCACCAGAAGGAGGTTAGAACAGCACAAAAGCTCAAATGCCTTCTGAGTTGGGGAGAACTGAGCCCTCCTGCCCATGGTGTAAGCTGCTCCTCACAAAACTCAAGGAGGACCAAGGATAGGGATGTTCTGTCCTCAGGTTCTGTTGCACATTTTTGAAAAACATGTTTCAAGAACTTCCAAGTAGTAAATGCTAGAAACTCGCTATTTCATCATCATTATTAAACATTAATATGTATTTTTACTCCTACTGATCTTATGTGAGCTTTGCTTAAATAGGTCAAGACTGCTCTACATAGGACATGATAAACAAATGTGTGTATGTTTCTTACTCATACATAATAAATCTACAAACCATCCTTTGTTTTCTTTTGGATAAGGTATTTCCTGTTTGCTTTCTCATTTGTTTGCTTGTTATATGTATATATATGCTGTGTTCTCATTATAAATTACTTACTTGGATTTCCATCTCTCCAAAAGAAATTTTTTTTTTAATATCTTGAAGCTTAAATCCAGGTATAATTGTAATTTAATGAAAAATATGAGTTAGGTAATAGGAACAAACTGATATTTGAGCTTATAAGGACCTCTGCAACACTAGTCTTCTCTATTCAATTAATACGCAATCACAATAATTTGCTGAACATATCAGCTACAGTGGAAAATTTTTGTGTTACCAAGGACATGGATTAAAGCTGATGTTCTGATGTGTAAACAAGTACTCTTTTACCAGAAATTTCAAATTAAGAAGGACAGTTTCTTTAGACATCAAATCCATTCCTGAAAAATGCGAACTGAAATCCATGAAAACACCTGGATATGCATATATGCCTTTAGGGATCAACAGATTTCACCTGTTGAAAGCATTTACAAGCAAATCTTTAAGAGAGTAGAAGTGCCCTAAAATGGTACAGAAATCACATTAACGTTTGAAGAAACGTAACCTTAACCCCTTATTTCTACATGCAAACCAAGAAATATACTACAAAGTGAGACAAAGTGACACTTATAATGGAAATTTGACTTCCTCAAATTTAGGCCATTAATTTTCCTCTGCAAGGGTAGTACAAATAACTTTATTTCTATCTTTTGGGAATGTAAGAATTTTGTTGCATATTACCCATTGGCTCATGTACAGTACATTATTAAATAGAGAAAAGTGAGTAACTTCTACTAATATGCAAAGCCATAATATAACGTTAAGATTTTATTTTTTAAATCACTAAGGAAAGTTACTGCTTAACAAAATTGCAACAGCCTGTTGTAACTGAACTTACATAATAAACCAGAAATTTAAATAATAAAACAAAATGTAAAAGTTTCCATACTTCTAGAGGCAATCAACTGTAAAAGTCCATGTAATAAAGTAATTTTAAGATTATAAAAAAACATAAATCCCCAAAATAAAATAAAACATTTAATGAAATGTTGAAATATTCTTAGATTAAAACATTGAAGATGTAACAGAAGATAAAATGTACATTAAAAATCAAGTATATTTCCAACATAGGCATTTCAACAAAAGTGAAAACTTTATTTTGGAAAATCCTAGTAGGACAAAGAATTCCTGGCATCAAAATTCTGCTCTGGGAAAAGCAAAAGGCCTAGCTCTTGAAGACAGCTTTATACTTTCTACCAAAGAAAGGAGATACTCACTTGTGGAAAATCCCTCCATGCACAGAGCTCCGGAGCACACTCTAACTTTCTCTTTCCATTCACTCAAGACAAAACTGCCAGACCCTGCTAAGGCACTGATCAAGCGTGCACAAGGGAGGTTCCTCTTTCTCCTGGTAGAATTCTTTTTTTTCATCTATGCCATTTTAGGATTGCTAAATTCCTGCATTAAATAGTGTAATGACTACTGGGACCTTACAAAATTCCTAGAAATTCAGACCATGCAGCCACAGATTTACGCTTCAAAATTTGTTTTTCATTCCCTAACTTCTTTAACTACTGTATGTTACTGAACTAGAATATATATAGCAAGCTGGTTTGGAAAAAACCCCAAATTAAATACACTTTCAATGCCTGTCTTTTTGTGTGTGATTTTTCTGTTTAAAGTAATGATAATAATGAGAACAGTCTTCTGGAATTAAAAAATTTCAGTTGCACTATATTTATCCCACCGTAAGTACTAATTTTTATTTTCTTCTCCCTTTGCAGCAAATACAGATGTTAAAGGAAAATGGATTCCTATTAAAAAAGAGATACCTGTATGACAGAGGAAGAACAGTATTTCATATTGTATTGTATCTTGTATTTCACTTTTCTTCACATTATTCACATTATTATTTCATTGCTTAAAATAATGACATTTCTGCTAGGTATCAAAACACAGAGGTGATATAACCTGCATACAATGAGATATGCAACAAATTAAATAAGATAATTTAGTAATAGTACTATTTTCTTTAGAATTACTTTGCCACAACATAGTAGATTAAATTATTCTGACTACAATACAAACTAGAGTGGAGGTAAAGAGTAGAGATGAATAATAGTCTTCCATATCTTTTTACGAGCTTTCTGGGAAAGAATGAATGTAATTTGGCAAGCAAAATTGCTTTGGCAATACACAGGAAAATGAGGAGAAAATAAGACTTTATGTTCTGCTTTACAAACAACGACTAACAAGTAGATGAATATTAAGCGATTTTGTTATAAATACTAAAATTATAGCATGATGGTTTTTCAAAGTCAGAGGAAGGGAATTACCCACAATGTAAGATACCTAGCTTTAAACATTAGCACTAAGCTCCACCAAGGGCAAAACAAAATGACTGCTGACTGAAATTACCAAAACCGATTCAGACTCAATGCAATATCAAGATTCAGAGTTAGACATAGGACTCTCCAGCTGTAAGCAAAGGTAGGCAGCACATGTTTTTCAGAGCAATCAAGTAAGTCAGTGAAGAGACAGTATAGTTTCTAAGTTGTAGAATTAAAAAGTAAAAACACAGAACACAGATCAGGGAAATGGTGGTGAACAACTGAAATATTCATGTCAAGAAATACAGGTGAGACCTGATCTCCTTTGGATCACTACACTGAGCAGAAGCCCACTGGTCACAGTCTTGAAGATTTCTGACTGTCTAATAGGCTGGTCAGAATTCTCACATAACAAGTAATAGGAAGATGGGGTAAAAGGTCTAATGACAAGCTGACCTTGGAAGCAACTTCACAACCAAGGAGCATGAGAGGACCATTACTTAGTGCCTGTAAAGTGTACATTTTGGTGTCTGGCATGCTTCAGGAAGTCCCACTAGCTGTGTTCCTGGGAATAGAAAATCTGTTCCAGAGCCCTCAATAATTGCTGCCTGTTTATCAAGGGCTGTGAATCTCATCAAGGCTATAACTGCACTCAAAACCTAAAAGCACAGACTGCTTCCAAGAGACCCAAAGTGCTTATAATCTCTGTCCCATCCTAAAATTTTGTCATGGTTTAGGACTGGTACTCCTGAATTTAGAGCTGCCACTGTGAATCTTCCAACTATGTTGTTTGCTTGCTCCCCCTCTCCTCTTCACCCTCCCCTGAAGAAGACAATTGGAATCACAAAACACAAAGATCACAGGTTGAGATAAGATCAATTTATTGGTAACAGCAATGAAGTAAGAAAATTAACAGTAACAGCAACAATACTAATGACAGAGACAAAAAATGAATGATCCAGATGGAACCCCCCCAAAAATAGACAATATCTGATCTGAGCGCTCCCTCCACCACACTATGCTGACCCAGAAGCAAGCCCTTCCCTTATCCTTGGAAAATGACATGACGTGGTATCAAATAAACTCCAGGCCTAGGCCTTCCCGGCTCCTGGCTACTGCAAAAATTAATCATCCTGGCCAGAACCAGGACAACTTGTTGTTTCTTTCATCAGGAAGGAATCTCTCTGGGAACCTCTCAAACTCAGTGAAAGAAATACATTTACAAGAGGTAAGAAGGACTTTCTTCAGCAGACTCATAAGGTCTAAAAGCAGCACAACTAAAGAGAGCGATTAATCTTTCCTCTCTTCCCATCTCCCCTATGCCAGTAAGGCATCACACACATGTAAGAAATGCTTTTAACTTTAAAGGTGCTGGTTCATGTCAGGTGCTCTGCTACCAATGATTGAAAGTTTAATAATTTCATTTTCTGTAATAAATGTTATAAGAAAAACAGTTTTAAACAGAAGGACAAATTCTGTATATTATGTATTTTTTTCAAAAAGGAGTCTTAGTTTACTATTTACAGTTCTAAAACAACACAACTTCATTTCCTGGGTCTTTTCCTTCTGCATTTCTTCCTCACTGTTTTCAAGCTGTTCCTTAACTAATTGTACAACTTCACAGCTGTTTTCAAATCTATGTCTCTAGTTTTCATCAGCTCAAGTCCTGGCTCTTAAGTTTGCTCCCTGGTTGTTTTATGTCTCAACCTGCAATAAATTATGGAAATCATATATGTCACACCTTTTTCTGCTGTTATGTTCTCTCACAAAGCAAAGTGCCAACATCAAGTTAATTTCATAAAAAAGCATATTTCTTTTAATTGATATCAGGGGCACAAAATACACCCTTCAAATATCTTAATATCCAATAACACACAGACGTTCATTTTCTTTTTAAAATTACATCAACATTAAGTTTAGAGTAATAGCACATTGCTTCCTAAGCACTAATCAAGATAACTCTGGAGTATATGAAGCAAATGATGGCTGCTGAGCTCTTGTTAATGCCAAGAACTTCTCTCAGAATCTCTGATTTTAGTCAGTAGTGAGTGACTTGACATTAATTGGCACTGTGGGAATCAGAAGTAATAATTAATACCTTGCATTTCTATTTTGATTTGTAGTTTGCTGTGAAATTTTGAAAAGAAAAAAAAACTGGCATAAAATAATCTAACTATATATAGAAACTTACATTTATCTGTGATTAAACTGTGCAGTGTGTGAACTATATAATTTAATCTGAAAAGAGAATTTGTTGCATCTGAGGAGAAAGTGTTCTGGTTCATTCCAAAGCTGTGTAGTTTGCTTTCAAAAATATTTCCTATGGGGCCCAAAGCTAGAGAGTTATGTACTTACAGAAGTATTTTATTATTTATCTGTACTCTAAAGGTATACTGGAAATATAGGTATCTTTATCAAATTAGTCTAAGAGCTTTGGCCACAAAATATGGCCATCTGAGGTGAGAAATCCATTAAAAAGCTACTAGAACTCCAAAGTAAATGGAGCTGATTTTGTGATGACTGCACCTCAGGTCAGTCAGTTGAAATTAATGTATGTGATTAGGTTTTAAATGCCACTCTTTTTAGTCTTTATATTTTCTAAGAAATTATATAAAGAAATTACCTAAAACAAATGACCAAGTATCTATACAAATAATTTCTCTTCTATATGACACCACTCTGTAGAAGAGTGGAAAGCAATTATCTTAGAGGGTATGAGAGGACATTTTGTGGGAAATAACATCTGTAATGGATATTCCCCCCAGCTGTCTACACACAGTCATTCTGGAAAATACCAGTATGTCAGAAATCATGTAACCAGTAGAGGACATGGGGAAGCCAGGAAATAAGATCTCACATTCTCATCAAACACAACTAGCCTAAAGTTTGGTAAAACTCTCAAGCAAATCACTGCTGCCTGAAATATTCTCCATATTCTGTAACATCTGTCAGAGAGCACGCAGAATATTTTCTCTAGTTGGCAGCAAGGATCAATCTACCAGGAGCTAATGCTCTCGTTTTTTCTAAAATGAGGGGCATGAGAGGCCCCTATGTATATGTACATATATATATATATATGCCCCTCTGCGTATGCACTCAAGGGCTCACAATGTTTCTTGTATGCAAGCCACTAGCCTCTGAAGTATTTTTCTTTCTTTTCCCTGAGACCAATCTACATCTTCTCCTCAGCAAGAGATTGAATGCAGCCTGACAGACGCATTTCAAAATCTTTGTACATACCAAGCAGAATTTAATTTTAATTTTCTACCTTACAAACTATAAGAGACAAGAAACAGAAATAGAAATAGATAGAATTTTCTGTAATAGGACAAAGTCATATCATGTTCTTACATTTATTGAAGGAAATCATTCTCTGACAGCTTGACTATAAACTGCATGACTAGAATTTCATGATCTAATAGGACTGAAATGGGCACAGTGCCTTTTTCATATGCAAATATGTATAAACCATTTCCATTTGCTTTTACAGACTGTAATAAGGGAAATAGCTAGTGACGGAGAGCTTCCATAACCAGAAACAGTTATATCAACTTATTCCTGGAAGTTCTCACTTCAGGAGAGAACAGAGGAAAGTAATTTGAGGAATAAGTTGAGTTTATACTTTCTAGTGATTAGGGCACTAGCTGGAAGAAACCTGGCTTCCAAGCACTGCTCCAAAAAGCACTTGTAAATTTCTTGACAAGCACTAGTAAAACTTTAAGTTTCTGTGGGCAAATACAGAAGCAGTCCTGGGACCAGAGTCTGGAATTGTAGCACAGCTACATGAGAAGAAACAGAGACACACAGGGTATTTAACATCAAGACTGTGCTATTAAAAGAATAAATAAAAATCACAGAATCGCAGAATGTGCTGAGTTGGAAGAGACCAACAAGGATCATCGAGGCCAGCTTCTAGCCCTGCACAGGATACCCCAAGAATTGCAGCAAGTATCAGAGAGCATTGTCCAAACCCTTCTTGAACTCTGTCAGGCTTGGTGCCGTGACCGCTTCCCTGGGGAGCCTGTTCCAGTGCCCAAACACCCTCTGGGTGAAAAACCTTTTCTTGATATCCAACCTAAACCTCCCCAACACAGCTACAGGCCATTTCCTTGAGTCAGCTGACAGTGCATATCACAGACATGAGTGCCTGCCCCTCCTCTTTGCCTCACAAGGAAGTTGTAACTGTGATGAGGTCTCCCCTCAGTCTCCTCTTCTCCAGGCTGAATAGACCAAGTGACCTCAGCCCCTCCTCATATGGCTTCCAATCATGGACCTTCACCATCTTCATTGCCCTCCTTTGAGCACTCTCTAATAGTTTCATGTCTTTCTTACATTGTAGCACCCAAAACTGCCCCCAGCACTCGAGGTGAGGCCACCCCAGTGCAGAGCAGAGCGGGACAGTCCCTCCCTTGCCCGGCTGGAGATGCTGTGCCTGATGCCCCCCAGACAGGGTTGGCCCTCCTGGCTGCCAGGGCACTGCTGACTCATGTTCAACTTGCCATCGACCAGGACCTCCAGGTGTCTTTTGCAGCACTGTTCTCCAGCATCTCATTCCCCAGTCTGCCCTCCTGTGTTGGTCTTGAACACTTGATGGATAATTCAATCTAGCTCATCTCTTCTCAGACCAGCACTTGCACTGCATACCTAAAGCTACCAGTTCACTTAGGTTGAATCTTCCAGTAAGGTATGGGGACTTACACAGAAGAGCTCCCATTTCCTCAGTGAAGGTCAGGCACAGCAGGGAGAGAGGTTGAGAGATATTTTCCTGGAGTACTGCCCTGTGCTTGCTTAAGAACAAAGTGCTCCTGGAGATTGGTAATGTCAAACCATTCTTTTATTATTTATTTATTTATTTTGTTTGTAAGCTTTGCTATCTTAGTTTTGTCTGAATTTGGATGCCTGATTCTTATTGACTCTAGCCTTATATGCTTTACTGGATCTTGAGATAGCTTTCACACAAATTAAATGGATTTATACTGTTTGAATTAATGATAAACTGAAGGCTTTTAAACCTTCAGAAGCCAATTTTCATTCACTATAACTGACTAGTGAAATTTGATTTCCGTAAGCATTTTAGAAAATTTCCTGAAATTGGACTAGTGGTGGGTAAAAAAGGTAAAGAAAAGTTTCAGCTCAGTTTGGATAATAAAAAAAAAGGTTGGGTCCTCTTTGACAGAATTAAAAAATATTATTAGAATACATGCAGCAAAGTGGTAAGCTCCATCTCTGAGTGTCTTAAAGAAATACATATTTCCTATGGAGATGGAGACTTTTAATTGGTGAATGTTCTTCACCATGCAAGAAGATCCTGGCAATGCAAATTCCAGACAGTGAGAGATAGTCAAGAGAGTTAAAAAAAAAAAAAAAGAAAAAAAAAAAAGAGAAAGAAAAATTCCCAAACATTTTTTGAGCCAAAATTTGTGCAGGCTTGAGTTTGAAGAAATGGCTGTATATGAAGAAAGGGCTTCTTTGTCAGCTGTGGACTGTGTCCTTAATGAAGACTATCCTACCCATTTAAAAATATCTTGTAGCCCAGAAATGTACTGTATTGCTGTATTTCCATTGCTTAAACTTCACTAAAGAACATTGCAGAATCACAAAAATGTCTGTGTAGGAAATGACCCCTGGAGAGCATTTTGTCCTGCCCTCTGCTGAAAGCAAACTTAGCTCAGGATGTTCAGGGATCTGCGACTATGAGCTATTGCTGTTAATACGGGTACAACCACTAAGTGCAGCGTGAATTGTGTTAAAGGGGAAGGAAAGCACTGTTTTGCAGATGTACCATTGCTAACATATGTCGCCTACTGAGTTATTAAAGACCAACTGCTATTAAAAAGACCAAAAACTTCTACACAGTTTGTCCTCTGCAGTTGTTTTCAGTCGCGGTTGGACACAACTTGAATTTCAAGCTTTGATTTTCTGAAAAAAAAAAAATTATCCTATTGAGATATATTTGAGCATAAATGTAGGTATGTATGCAAATTGTATGTATTATCCCTCAGAGCAAATCCTTGCATTTCTTCATGTGCATACGAAGTGGAATTAATTTTTGACATACTTTGTCTAAGCATAGTTATAAGAATATTTTTCTTTCACTTTACAAGTAATAGAGGAAAATAAAATAATCTGAAAAAAAATTGGAAGACTATGAGGAAAAGTAATAATTTTTATAGGTTGGAGTTTATAATTAGTATTTCACAGGAAAGCTACAGGAAAAGTATGAAAATATAGCTGTGCTTACAAAACACAAATGTTCACTATTTGATTGTTGAGCAGACACTTAATGTATGTTGTATTACAGTAAAATTCAAACTGCTTGTTCCTGGAGGGCAGAAAAGCAACAGAATAATCTTCATTTTAATGCAACTCTTATCAGAAGAGTAGTATGTTCCCTTAAAGTCACAAAACTTAAAGACTAATAAACATTTCAGTAAGTCTTGTTTTCATCTCAGTAGGTTAACCAAGTCTTTTAAAAAAAATATTAGTTATAACAGAATACAATATTTTAAGGACACCATCTTTTTTAAGACCCAGCTCTCAGGTGAAACGATGTGACATCAAAACCCTGAAACACGGCATGGCCTCATCCTAAAATGTCTATCAATTATGTTGGTAAAAACATTGAAATGCAACTAGCTAATGCATTACATGGAAAAAATTTCCTCTGAATTTAGTTGGAAAATGGTCATGGTAACACAGAAGTAGAAATTGTATTTGTTACAACAAAAATTAGCATAAATTTGAGAAACTGTCGTTACAGTATGCATATAGAAATGAACATACAGAAGGAATGTAGTCATCTAACTTTCAAAACAACTTTAGCATTGCTTCCATCTCTATGCAAAAAACCTTGGGTGTTTTCTGACAGATTTTTCAGCTCTGACTTGCTAGTAATAGTGGTGTAATTCCTAAAAACTAATCATAGCCTTTTACTGTGAACTTTTCAGTCAAAAAAGTAGTATGTGGTCCTAGAAAATTAAATTTCAGAAAAGTGCCCATTTCAGCTCAGAAAATATCTTCCATCCTCTCTAGATAACAGTTAAAGCCATCCAGTTGATGAGGAGCTATAATCAAATGTGGAAGCACTTTGTATAAGATTTCACAGACTGGGGTGGGGGAAGTTAGGAAAAAAGAAAAGGAACAAATATTAAGGAGTAATGTCTGAGTTTAGCCAATCAAGACACAAAATATTCAGGACTTCAACCCACTTTTAAAAATTTCACCTTCTCTGCTATTCCCAAACTTTTTCCAGGAAATTGATCTGAGAGTCAGGAATGAATTTTAATAACTCTGACTCATCATTGTGGGAAATTATTTGGCTGGTTTTGAATTTTGGTAGCAAACCACCATAAACTCTTCTTAATTATCTGAGTAAGTTGGATTTATCTGTTCCATCATAGAAGCAGCACCAAATATCAAAAAAATATTTCTGAACTATAGAGTTTTTGAGCTTCTGAGAGAAAGAATCTCACTTTGAGCAACTGGAATTTTAAAAAAAAATAGTGGTAATTTAATAATTTCCTTCATTATCAAGACTGTCAATATGTGATGACAGGCATGTCTTCCTATTCATCCATTTGCAATAAGCACATCTCATCATACAGTTATAATGCATATTTCAATTGGTTTAAAGAATCCTTAAAAGGGGAAAAAAAACCCCACAACTCTAAATGGACATGATCTCTTGTAAGATGACCATGAAACACAAATAAAAATGAGTCCTTGATGTGCTCCACAGACATGAACAGCATTACAGTATAAGAATTAATGTCACAGAACAGCTGTCGAACAAACAGTTTCTGGCAGCCAGGAAGGTCTGGAACCTGCTGATATGAGCAAGGCTGAAGAAAAGGGCACAGAGAACACATGGTGTGTTCGTGTTCAGTGTCCTTTAGTTTTACTCTGTCTACCCAGCAAAATTCCTCAGTTATAAGATCGCTGTCCTAAACTGTCTCCTAACAAAACTGAACATTTCAGTTCAGGAGTTCTTTTTTTCCAGAGGATGCCCTCTTGGAGGAAAGTATAGAATCAGAACCACCTCAGTGCACTGGCCACAGTGGAGGGGCCTGTAACTCACGTTTATACAAAATTAGGATAATAGGGTCACATTCAGGTTACCTTTCATAGATGCATGCCCTGGAGTCTCCCTTCAGCTTCCTTTACAGTCATCAGCCTTAAATATAAAAAATTTCTTAGACTGTTTCTCTACCCTTTGAGTAGTAAACCTACCTTAAACGTGCTGAAATACCAAGATATTCAGGGTGAGGTTTTTGGTTGCTTTTTGGGTTTTTTTGTTTGCCTGTTTGCTTTGTTACTTGTAAACTGTAATTTCAGAAGCACGTTGCCTTCTTTTTAATCTCCGGACCACTTCCTTTTTTAGGAGTACGATTTCTGAAAAATGGTTGCTTAGTTTTCCCAGCTTTTCACACTGAAAATGATTTGATCACCCACCAATTCCTCTTACACACTTTCATACTCTTTCTCTATAAAGCATCCCTGTTGACAATATCTGCTGTGCTAGAAATTGTTAGAAAGTTACTTAGCATAAAATGACTTTCCTGTTTCACTTCAGCTGTTGTCTCTCCCTGCTTCCAACTCTCTCCAAGTGGCTCATCTACTTGCTCAACCTCGTCAAAGGCCAGACTATGAGTACTTCTGGGTACACTTTTTATTGCATGTCTGTTTTCTAGCTACCACAATGAGGCTTTTTATCTTGATTTGATCTTCCATTGCAGTGTAATGTTGAGGTGCGATGACAGAAGAATTCTGCAGCTGGTCTCTTATTCAAAAGAAGCCAAAATAATGTCTTCAGGGCTCGATGACAATTTGAAGAACAATGCCCATCATAACCAGAGATTACAGCCTGCAGATGTCCAACCTGAACAGATGGAATCCAGCAATGCATTATCTTGAAGCACAAGCTTAGCATTAAAAAAAAAAGAAAAACCAAAATCATTGTTACGGTGGCCTTTGCTAGTTGCTCCTTCACATTTGTAGAGTTAAAACAGATTGAAAAGAATAATCTTTAATTCACAACCATGCCAATATAAGACATTCTATGTATGTGAAATAAAAGTACCAGTGAGGAACTATTTGAAGTTTGGCACAAAGCGTAGCTAGAGTTCTGCATTTTTTGCTTCAGTAAATCCATTCTCCATCCAGAATCTATTTCCGTGTTTCTTTCTGCATTTGCCTTCAGTAATTTTAACTCATTTAGGAGATACTATGGAAACTTGTCCTTCAAATTTATTGCAAATACAAAATAAATTAGCCACTGTAAAATCCTAAGAACACTACTGGGTAGGCTGAGTAGTAATGCGTTTCAAGCCGAGCAAGCAGATGGCACTATTTTCATTCTTACTCACTTATTTTAAAGTATTTTGTTCAATATTTATCAGGAAAAAATGTTCTCTGAATTACTGAGGGTAAAAATATAGCAGTCAAACATTTTAGGAAGAGGTTTATAATTTTTCATCAGCATTTTAATATATGTATCAAAAAATTTGGTTTACAGCCAACAAAAACCCCTTAGTATTTGAAAAATATCCTTACATAAAAGACAAAATTGTAGTCTCAAATTAAAACTTTGCTGCTAAATGAATTAAAATTCAGAATGCCACTTTAATATAGGTGTTCACTTAAATGAAATTGGATGTGAAAATCAGAGCTTCTGTACTAGGAGGTAATATTCTATAACATACGACGACTTCATTTATTCAGTCTCTCATACTCTAAATGACACTTACCGATTACTATGTGTAAGCGTAGAATGCTCACTAGCGATTGAGCACTGAGTATCCCGACTAATAAATGTGTTCCTCAAATTTTAACAAAATCTTTCCAGAGAGAAGCATAATAAGAAAAGGCAAGTGAACACAAAAAACTGTCTCATCAGGAACCCCAGGTCATATGAGACTCAACAAAGACAGTCAAGGACAGTCACCAAGCCCCACCACTGAGTGACAGAAAAATTCTTAACCCTACTGCAGTCCTTGAGTAACTTTTGTTTCTTTGGTCACACTTCTCCAAGGTTAATGATTTTAGTAACAAACCTTTGAAAAAGTAGAATGTCTCAAATCTTCCTATCTCTTGTATGGGACACATGTCCAACAGCCAGATTTCATTCATCTGCCTTACATTACCCGTCCTAAGAAAAACACACAGAAAACTTTGTGTCCACTTGAGTTACTGTTTTTCAGCTTCATTTCATCAAAATCACAGAATTCCCTGTTCAAGATGACTTGAAAAAGCTACTAACTACTAAGTAACTATTTTTCATACATCAATATGTTCAGCTTGAGATTTGTCGGTAACAGGTAACTTAGAAATATCCTTTTAGTAGTATGGAATATACTCATTGTGACTCTAAAGGAGAGATAGTCTGATCATCCTGGTATCCCAGTTTAATAGCATATCTGGAAACACTAACACAGAGAGGTTCAATACTGCTTCCAAGAAGTGATACATACCAATTAGTTTTACAGTAATTATGTAGCCACTATAGATAATTATAAAGGTGGAAGAAAATTTATATTTCTACAATTAATTTCCGGGGCCTGGGGGAAGAATGGGGGAATGGAGGAGACTTAATTCTGTTGTTAATGTGGAAGGGATCGTCCTCCTAGAGGTCAATATCACCCGCATGTCTGGTCACATTTGGCTGTATTATGAAGAGGATAGGACACTTCTGGTTTTCACTTTTAAGCATTAAATTTTATGTATTCATCTTAGTGGACAATGAGGCTTTTTAATTACTGTTTTTGAATCTATAAGCAAAACATTTGTAATTGGTTTATAATTTATGTAAAGTCAAATATGCATACATACACATGTAAATCTGTTTATATTATCTTGATTTCTTATAGATTTATTTTTCATTAAAAAGTAATGATCTATTAATGCCCTACTAGTCATTTTCTGTCTTCTACAGTGATAGTCCTCAATTGTTAAAAAAACTCCAGTAAATTTTCTACTCATACTCACTTCAAAGAGTAAGATATGCAAAACCTAATTTGGGTCTCAATTCCGCTGCAACTGGTGTCCTTATTTCCAAAGAACATTCATTTCAACTTTTTACTTTATTATGTCAAAATAGCATTAGACTACAAACTTCATTATGAGCTGACATTAAAACTGAAACCAGATTTATTTTTTTCTACTATAGATTATTATGCATCAATACATTCCAGTCAAGAAACCTATTTTTTCTTTCCTTCTTTGATGTTTTTTTTTTTCTCAGTGAAGCCTGTCTTTCAAACAACTGAAAGAGATTTCTTTTCTTGATAGGTACTTCCACTAATCTTGTTAGCTATCAGAAAAGCCAGGGCCTGCTGCTCTTTGAAATTTTCTGCACAATTCCAATTACACAATTCCCTGAAATCACCATACGGCCAGCATATCCTCTGGGCTCTTAAAAGTCAAAATATTACTGCTTTGCAATACTATCCAGTATTTCTACATTATCTATATGCAAGAACAGTTTCCTTGTTATATTTGTACTTCATATTGACTTCCTTCCATAATTCATTAGAAAATTTACTTCACAATCATCTAGAAGTAACTTTTTCTACCTGAAAGCATTTACCTTCAGTGCTCTGTGTATACAACAAAGAATTAGTCTTTCCAACTTGTGGTTCATTAAGAAGACCACATGTGTGTGCACATGTATAGGTGTGTATATGGGTATATGCAGTTTTTTAATATGTTTGCTCACGGTTCATGGAATAGTTCTGAACCAAAAACCCAGTTCACTAGCACTGAAAAGGAAGCAGATAATTTTTGACTATCACAAATTGTTAATATTGTCAACACACGTGTAGAATTATTTACAGGAAGCATACATTATCTATTATTCTGTCACATATGCCATTGCTTTTCCTAGTCCTAGTCCTTATGTGTTAATAAAACATAATTATTTTGTGCAAAATATTAAACTCACATTTGTCTTCAGACATATGGGCAGAGGTATGGCTTTATATCTTTAACTATTCTGAAATAAGGTTCACTTATATGTTTCTAACTCCCTTCCTAGTCAGCAAAGAGGAATAAACACCTTTAAAGGACTAGTCACGCTATCTCATAGTAGGCACATATGACACAGTTAGTGGATGAGGAAAAGGCTGTGGATGTTGTGTATGGGCATTTCAGTAAAGCCTTTGTCACTCTTTCCCACAGCATTCTCCTGGAGTAACTGGCTGCTCATGGCTTGGATGGGTGCACTGTTCACCGATGGCTGGGCCCAAAGAGTGGTGGTGAATGGAACTAAATCCAGTTGGTAGCCAGTCACAAGTGCAGGCCTTAGTATTGGGCCACTTCTGTTTAATATCTTTATCAATGATCTGGATGAGAGGACTGAGAGCACCCTCAGTAAGTTCACTGAAAACACTAAGTTGGGTGGGAGTGCTGCTCTGCTGGAAGGGAGGAAGGCTCTGCAGAGGGATCTGGATGGGCTGCATCGATGAGTCGAGGCCATTCGGACAAGAGCAGGTGCTGCTGGGTCCTGCACTTGGGTCACAGCAACCCCATGCAGTGCTACAGACTTGAGTGGTCAGAAAGACACTAGAATCATTGGATAATTAGATTGTTATTAGATATTGGATTATTGGATAAGTGGGAAAGATATTATTGGGGTGGAAACGGAGGGAAAGTAGAGGTTTGTGATTTTGCTGTGGCACGAACTTTCTTATAGAATCAAGAGGTTTTCCTGCCCCACTCCACAGGATATTAATAAAATAAAGTCATTTTCTACAGTTCTACACTGTGCTAACATTTCTCTGAGGCATGTCACTAGAGACCTTGCAATTCACAGGAGGAGTATTTGCCAGTTTCTCTCATTTTTTGAATCTCAAGGGAGGTCTTTATTCTAAATAATAGGAATATTTATTTTATGGGGTGTTTCAAATATTTTGGAAATCTGCATTTCCTGAGGTTTGCAGAGGATGGTGTGACAGTTTATTGTGTTTTGGTTTTCAGAGTGGGGGTGTTTCCCTTTTGTTGTATATTTTTGTGACTCTTAATTTTCAAACAGAATGGCACAACAGGGTGTGCATTATGATATTCTAGTGACATATTCTGGTGATTATTAGATAGAAAGAAGAGGACAGAATGCCAGCAACCTCACAGACATTTCATTACTAGTTCATAATCATAATTCATTTCCTGGAGTATCTCATCATATTCATGAGCACTTTAAAAAAGGCAAAGAATTAGAAGAAAAATACCTGCAAAATTGACAGTATTTTTTTTCAATTAGTCAAAATATGGTACTAGAAAAAATAAGCACTGATACCTTCCAAGTGTTCATGATAATATTTAATGATTACAGCAATTTTTTCGTATTGTACATTGTAGGTGAATATAATAATCATCATTTTTTAAAACTGTGCAAATGAGAAAATATATACTCACAAGAGATGCAAACCAACAGAAGATGTCTCAACTTTTAGAAATAATTAATACTGAAATAAAGGCCTGTCTTATTGCACAAAGGGAATAGGATCTGCCTCTCTCAGGTTACTACAATTTCTTCCAGGAACTTCTATCGGGAGCTGACGTTTGATATTGGAACATCACATATGCCAAACTGAACAGTGTGCTCATTCCCAGAAAAGAAAAACCTCTTTGTTCCAGGGGAAACAACATGATTGAAGACACTGGCTGCCTCTACACTCTTGAATGTGTGTGCCCCAAGAAGCCATTCCTGGCTCTAAGCTTAATGAAGTAATACCTCTACCCCCCACTCTTCAGTGTAGGGTAGCCTGTCATGCCTGCTTTAGCTGGGCAGCCACATCCAGATTTTGTAGCACTTGGTCTTAGACTGTCTTTAGTATCTGAATCCTCAGACATTTTCCTATAATTTTCGTTGCTGCGGTTTTTTGAGTTCTCAGTGGTTGAAAAAATGTGGTGACTGAGCCACAGCTCAGCTGTTGTTTCTTTATTTAGAACGTGAAATGGCATTACATATTCCTTTCCAAGCAACAAAAATCAGGATAAAGCTGACCCAAATACGCTTCTTCTTTGAAAAGACTGCAAAAGCCATTATTACAAGACATATTTTAATTTACATCAATGCAATTATACCAGCCCTCAATGCAATTATACCAGCCCTCATGCATGTGTGTGTTACTATGTCTGCCTGTGTACAGAAGTTAAATGGAGCTCTTAGTTGCAATTATAAGTATATACAAAATGAAACAGAAGAAATATCACTCCAAGATTTGCTTTTTCCTGTGAATTTCCCTTTTCTTTTTTACTTTGAATGTTTATCCCAGTGTTTCGGAACTTCTTTTCATCATACATATAGTATGGCTGTTCTTAAAATATACATTATGAACAGTTAAAATGTATCATTTGAGTCACAGTGCTTATTCTGCTCTCTCTGGTCAGAATAAGGTCAAGTAGCATGATAAATGTATGGGTTTTCTGGTCGCAAGAAATGCTCAGTATCCAACCTACCACTTGCATTTTTCATCTACTCAGAGGCGGAGGTGGAAGATTTTGAAGACAGATGCCACCTGGGGATCTTACTTTCCTATTTTTAAAGCATCACAGGTTGCTCATATAACCACAATGCTGGTTGTCTGTTTACAAAAGAATTTTTGACAAACTGGTTTTTGTTATAACTGGTACTTTTCAATTGATTGTTTTGTTTTTCTCAAGCCCAAGGTTATTTCTCTCTAAAATTTCTATTGGGAAATCTCCAACACTACTAGATGTGTTTGCCCACTTTAACAGCAGCACCTGTCTGACCCTTTGGGTCAAAGCTTCAGCCTCCATGACACTGAAACCATGCAACTCTTTTTCCCATCTGTATCCACAATGTTTTCCTTTATGAATAAGGTAGATGAAGATATTGTAAGCCATATTTTTTACAGAATCACAGAACATGCTGAGTTGGAAGAGACCCATGAGGATCCTCAAAGTTCAACTCCTGGCCGTGCACAGCACCACCCCCAAAAGTCACACCATGTGCATTGTCCAAACACTTCTTGAGCACTGTCAGGCTTGGTGCTGTGACCACCTGCCTGGGGAGCCTGTTCCCGCACCCAAACACCCTCTGGTTGAAGAAACTTTTCCTTATATCCAACTTAAACTTCCCCTGATGCAGCTTCAGCCAATTCCCTCAGGTCCTGTCACTGGTCACCAAAGTGAAGAGATCAGTGTCTGCCCCTCTTCTTCCTCTCATGAGGAAGTTGTAGAGGTCTCCCCTCAGTCTCCTCTTTTTTTGGATGTAGTAGTAGTTTTTGGAAGCCTATACACATTACTTAAGCATTTACAGAAATCGAGTTGCTGGAAAGTGAACACAGCTTTTCAAAATTATTTGAAAAAGTTGGATTGTCTATTACCAGAAGATTTGAAATAAATTTGACCTTTAAGCACAGCAAGTCTTTATATCAATTGTTTTAGGTACTGGAGTATTCCACAAATTTGTACCTCAGAATGCTGAAACATAAAGTTTTGGCAGTTATGATCAAAGCAAGCTTGGACATACTGAAATTACGGTTTCCATTGCAAATTCCTCAGAATTCAGAACTCTTGATTTCCAAACTCAAACTGTGTTTGTTTGCTTTGATTCTTTGGGGATCAAAATAGCATTCAAACTTATAATTGCAAGAGAATTTTTATGTCCCATTTTCCCACTGGGTATTTTTAGTGCAAAAAGCTTCAACAAACCCTAGCTGTCACTTTAGAGGAAATCAGGGCTTCCACAAAGGTCAGTAAAATATTCCTTATGAAGAAACATAGTGATAATAAGTCATGAAGTTGTCACAGCCTGCTTGCACTGGGAAAAATGAGTGACACAACTAGATGCTAACACCTAACCACACAACAATTCATCCTTTGCTTGCCTTTCCTCTGTCATCCCCTCTCTTTACATGAACAAATACAGGAACCCCCAGGGACTTGTACTTTCAGGAATACATTATCCCATGGGTGGTGGTGGAGTGTGGGGGCCCTTGCCCACTTCTCATTCTGTAAAGCTCACGTGAGGCAGAGGATTTGGCAGAGAACACACCTTATGCATTACCATTTATCCTTCTCTTGAGACATCAGAGAAAGAAGCAAACATGAGTTGAGAGTGGGGAAAGGAAGAAAATGGAAGATTTTCATTTCCACATGGAACTTATTTAGCATTAAAGATATTGCAGTATTTAAAATGTTCCAGCATCTGTTGAACTGATGGGCGTGTATGTACAGACTTGTTTTCTCTGTTAGTTTTTGTCTTTCTTTTTAAAGGAATGGAAAGTTTCAAGAAGCTTTTTTTATAATACCTAGATTATAAAGTAGATTGCTAGTTTGAAATATCTACCTGTGATTAAAAAAATTGGTTTAGCTGATAATACTGGTTTTCCTCTTAAGCCTTGAAATCCAAACACCTTTTGAATTTTCAGTGTTTACAGAATGTTGTTCTCCTGTGTAACATAAAATAAAAAACACCTGATTAAAAAGACTGTTTCAATGGATCCCACACCAAATAATCCCTACGCCTTATGACAGTGATATGACACTAGATTGGGAAGCACATTCTATTATAAAGCCTATACAGGAAAATATTTGGTTTTAAATGTGTCTCATATTTTCTATCTCTTTTTGAAAGTTGCCTTGAATCTCAGTCTTTGGTAGGACATTTGTAAACATAGACTATGCCAACAAAAAAAAAGAAATTAAATTTAAAAAATCAATGCTGTCCAGACATGTCCTTCATTACGGAATTGGTAGATACAGACAGCTCCAATAAACAAGAAATTTTTCATATATTCATGTATACAGTCCTATTTCAGAGAAAGAATATTTAACAACTGGAATCTTAAAAAAATAGACACAAAGGACAGACTGATTAAAGAGCCTCTGGGTAGCATCCCAGCTATAATTGTCTGTTCAGCTGCTTCACTAGTTGCCATTGAATTTATTAGCCCTTTGATGAAGTCACAAACGAACTCTCTATGAGAGCTCTCTCATAGATCTCTGACTGTTCTCCTCTGACATCCTCTCACTGTCTGTCCATTCCTTCATCGATTATATGGGGAATCTATGACAACTTACTTAAAGCGTCTCAGTTTAGAGTGGCGAAGTAAGTCGAGTTAATGAATATTCTAATGACTGCAGGTCATCAGGTACTTCCTTGGAAAGTTTATCTGCTCTTTAGAAAAGCCTTTTTGCCATTGCTGCTGTTCTTTGCTTTAGGACACCAACCAGTCAGCATACGAATGAATAATTTTTTTTTCTTGTAGGAAAGAACACCACTACCTGAAACTGCCTGCAAACTTTCAAAAGCTTTTAAAATGATAAAATATTAGACAAGCCCTGGTTTAAAGAAAGTATTCAGCAGCAAAATGACATATGGTTTTCTATAATATCATGGCTAATGACTGGGATTACAGATTGCAGGTGTGAAAGAGAGACTCCAATACAGCAATAAAAGTAATTAGATTATTCAGCTTTGAAAGTATTTAGACCACAGAGAAATAACACAACAGAGTGCAGGTCAAAATCTGCAGAGACATTTTGGCAACAAGTTTCCACACCGTTAAGCAGCAGATAAACACCCAAATATCTGCTAACACTTAATTCATAGGATATGTAATAACCCAGCTCTGTCTCGTAGTAATAAGTATTAAGATCCCAAGCAGCCTTTACTTTAAGAAATTCCAATGATGATAAATAGGAAATTTATCTCAATAAACTAAGTAAAGATCTCATCAATCTGTAGAGGATAAGAGAATTCAATCTGCAATAAAACCAGCTAATTCACCTGAGGGAGAAAAAAACAAAGCCTACAAGCCAACACAAAGAAATGCAAACAGCCAAACTGCTATTCAACAAAAACTGAAGGATTAAAAAAACCAGTGGTGCCTACAGATCTTTGAGAATATTGAAGAACTAATGCAGCATCAATGCACTGAGACAGGATGGACAAAGTTAACAAGCCAGACTACGACATGCGATCCATATGCCAATGGAGAAACTGCATGTATGTCATTGTGCAGATATCTAAGTACTCTTATTCCATGATTACTTAGAAAAAACTGAGTCTTTTCTAGACTTTGACAGAAGAATAGTAAGAATTATTACGATCAGGAAAAAAAAGAATGTGAAAAGGCTAAAATATGGATAAGGTATATCACTAGCTATTTACTATATGTATGGGTGAGTTTTATCTTCATATGCATGTCTTATCATGGATTTAATACTTCATTTCAGGCAAAAGACAGCTCTGCTTTGAGGATGGTAAAGTAGCATGGACTGTATTTATGTATGAAACATGACAGAAAAGAGTGAAAAGATTGCATACAATGATCTGAGAGACTAAAACAAAATTATAAGGGATCAAACAGAGAATTTTTAATCTGTTTATAGAAGAAATCATCATCAGGTGTGATATGCCAATTCTCCATTAATTTTAATAGTACTTGTAATGTCTATCAGTTTATACTGAATTTTCCCATGTAGCTTACAAGGACATCTGCTGAGGCTGAATAGACTCATAAGATGAAACTCCAACTAATTTCACTAACAAAATAATATTCATCTGGTTTTATCTGGTCATTTAAACACCCTCTATTGAAAAAAAAATCATAAATTAATTCAGCTGTTCTTCACTATGCATCTTAGGATGGGATCTCTTACCTGTTTATAAAGGATGTAAAGACAATTAATGTAGTATTTTGCATAGTTGACTTGAAATGAAAAACAATACTATAATGACAGGCAGGGATATGAGCACCAGAAAAAATATATAGGACTTTCTGCACTGTTTATGAGTTTCCTAGCTGTAATTTCAGGAAAGAGACCCCATTTTCTCAACACTTCTTATTTACTTTCACTGTGAATATGCATTTCAACCTCAGCATTGACTGTGGATTGCTTTCAATATTTTCAGTCATACAGCTTTATATGGTTTGTCATATACTTTATGTTTTATAATTTCTCTCTAGGGACCATGAGATGAAACACTGTTTTCTGTGTTATAGGTTGTGGAGGTTCTGAGTCACACAGAGAGAGATAACAACAACTGGAGAATGAAACCATCTCCTTCCTTCCATTTCACAAGACTGATGATTACATACTAGTGAGAAAAGTATAACCCACGCTATGGATAGAAAGACTTAACCTATGGAAATAATATGTCTCAGTTATTTTATATAAAATTTTTCCTTCTTACAACCACACATTAAATTGGCTTGGCAGTCATGTGTGCAATATGTGAAGAACATGATGATGTTTTTTACTTCATGCAATTATTTACATTTCTATTAATTAAGAATTTTACTAGAAACAGTTTAATTTATTTTCAGAAAATTAGAAGCCACTTAACATTTTATTTAGGCTGAAGTTTGCCCTATCCTTGATTCTTAGTTCCTGAATAATTTTCTATTTGACACACTTTTTATTACCTTGATTATTTTTCCCCTTTTATTCCTTTTGCAGTACTCTGAGAGTTAATAATGTCCTAACTAGCTTACATTCTGCCTTTTGAGGAGTCCGAATTTCTATGCAGAAAATGCTGTTCACTGCAGATAACAAAACCATTAAAAACATTCTGTTGTACCCAATCCACTACTGCTTTATGTGCAAGATGAATACTAAAAGCACCATTAATGGCAGAGACAGTTACCAATCACTTATCAACAATTAGGCAATTAATTAAGTAGCTGCTTCACATTAACATTTTCAGTCTGAGGGTATGTTTTCTGTTTTGTATCTAAAACAAATATTTGTTGAACTGGAGGACAGGACCAATCTTAGTTGCTTGCTTACCGGAGATCTGCAGAAAACGAGAAGCGAGCATTATGCAGCACATGGCTTCCGTCTGCATTCATGACTCACAATCATGCCACGCTTCTTGTACAGCAAAGGAACAGCACGTACTTTGCCATGCACAAGAGACTACTGTCTTCTTCCTTGTGCTAATGCTTCTTTCTACTGCTATGGATAAAATGACACTCAAATTATCTTAAGACTCAAAGATGTAAGAACAGAAATAAACACAAATATATATCAGCTATATTTCTCGCAAGGAAAAACCCAAACTTTTTTATATATGTGTTTATTTCTGTTTCTTGAGGCTCTACCAAACCTACTGCCTATTTAACTAAGCCTTCGATCTGAGTGTTTCCTCTGGAAAACATGGGTATCAAGGGCATCCTAAAAGTTTTCAAAGGAGAAATAACTTATACAAAATCTTGTCCAGTAGGATAAGCACCATATACTTCCCTCAAACTTCTTTCCTATTGATCTTACAAACAGATAACAGAAATGCACAGTTGCCTCTTTTGTTGACATCCCAGTGCTGCTACTTCACTGCTCTGCAGCTTGAGAAAAACTGATTTGGGGGGTGTTGTGTTTCCTGTGAGTATGCGGTAACAGTACTTCGCAGGCTGGTATTTCCAAAGTCCTGTTGAATGTAATGGATGTATTTTAACTTCTTTATATAGAAAGGCTCTGTAATATTGATTAAAAGGAAAATGGAGCTTCATTCTAACACATTTTTACTCAACCAGCCCTAGAATACCTCTCAACGCAGGAATACAACCAGATATATCAACAACTGTCTAATTCTTCACTTTCAGTGCTGACTTGACATCAAGAAAAACTCCCTCTGTAATAAACTGAAATGTTTCTCTGCAACATTTACAAGCTCATGGAAAAATTGCCTGAAGGCTCAAAGATTTAAAGTTTTTTTGTCTAATAAACAATTTAAATAATCCTATTAATTTTGTAAGTCAATAAAAAATAAACAATGAAGACTCCTTTACATAACTTTAGACAGGAAACTACTATTTATGCTTCTTTAAGCTAATGCTATAATGTATTCTCTCTGTCAGACAGTTATGAATATACCTGTCTCTAAAAATCCCTACTGGCAAATGGAAGTCAAAAGAAGGCAATGAATCTAACCGCTCTTGATGGAGGACTTACCAAGGTAGCTACACAGATAGGAAAGGGGGAAAGCTGATGTATTAAAAATGCCTCTACTATTGCAACTCAGGGGAGAAGGTCTTTTAATCCAAGAGCAAGTTTTTAAAGTAAATAAAACCATTTATGTTCAGATCAGTGATCATGTTGTCAATAAGCATCATTCATGAAGGCCCACTTACCTCTAACTGCCCATCCCTCTTCCAGCCACCTCTCATTTCTTCCTCACATTTTCACACAATGTATTGCAGTGTCTACAACAGATTCCCCTTCTTCATGCCTCTTGCTACACACATTGTTCTCCTTAAGCTAAATGATATTTCTGGGCACAGGGTGATATTAATAGGAGATAGACTGGAGAGCTCTGATCTCTTTTTTCACCTCCTTCAGTAATGAATGTCAAATTGTAGATGCTTTTTCTGTTTGACTTCTTTTCTCTCCTTTTTTTTTTTTTTCTTTTCTTTCACTTAGAAGTGGTCTCCAGGTCACAAGGTCAGAAAATGAAAAGGACAAGATTGCAAACATGCTAACTCCTCTGTATTGCACATTATCTTTAATAATTCTCTACTCTCACCTAGCCTTCAGAAGGTACTCAGCATGTGCATAGCCTGGGTGCCAGAGTCTGAAATGGCAACAGGAGCTTTTGTTTAATTAACTAAACTTATCAACATATTCTAAGATGTTAGAGACGTTTTCAGCTGATCACCAAAAGTGTCTCACTTGCAAGGAAGTACAGAGACAAGGAGGCCAAGAAACTTTTGGCTGTATTGATTCAGTTTTCAGTGGCTGACCAAAATTCACTTTATGCCTCTAATGTAAAGCCATAATTAAGAAGAAGTGCTAGTTTTCCTCTTTTTGAGGTATCCTGGGTTTGTGAAAGGAACGTTCTCTGGCAGTCAAGCCTCTGCTGTGGCTTTGGAGAGGTGTACAAACTTAGCGCGTTTGAGGATATTCATTGGCTCCTCAGACTGTAATGCCATATGTAAGGGCTGTAAAAAGCCATAACACAGATCTCAGTTATCAAAAAAAAAATATGAGCAAATCCTTTTTCAGCCTTATCTTTTTTGCTTCAGATTATCCTCTTTTATGTTGGGCAGTGGTACCATAGTGTAAACATGTGCCACTAACATCTTTACTATGTCTGTGCATGCTCATACACTGTAAAAATCTTTAGATTCAGTTCTTGACAGAGACCATAATGGAAGTAATTGTGATACTCTGTTGTGAGACACAGATTTATCCCGGTTTTGAGCAGCAGAGGAACTAATGTGGTATGCAACAGTAGAAACAAAGAAAAGAGGAAAATTGCAAAGAGCTTTACCAGGGAACAAATCTGGAACAAGTCCTGGAAATCTAAAAAAGCTACAGCAGTGCTGCACTGCAGAGAATGATTCTGAATTAGTATTTTGCAAAGGAAAACACTTATAGGTAAAGGAGCTGAAGACAGAAAATACTACTGTAAAGGACCAGATCTATGTCATTTCCAATTGTTTAGCTTATTCCCTTCAAGCTATTTCAGAGAAGATACGATATTTGTACAATTTAGTCCTTCCAAAAACCTGAAGTCAAAGTGTTTCACACCCTGCCATAAAAACCAAGACTGTTATGCTACTTTTACTTCTCCCAGCTTATTTATTCTCATAGCATCTCTAAAATATTAAAATATCAACATCACAGGACGCACTGATAATGAAGGAATAACAAGCTACTTTCATAACAGGACTTAAGGGGTCCAAGTTCCTTTTTTTTGATTTGCCACTGTATCAGTGGAAACACATCTCTAATTACTACTTCTCAGCCAAGCCCATCATTTCCTGCATGAGTGCTTCTCTCCCATTCCCCTGGAAAGCTAAACTGCCTTGTCAAATCTCAGGTGAGACAAGCCAACCTCTGCCTTTGCAGCAAACTAGAAAGGGGTAATATTCTCTGAATTAAACAGATGTCTTAGCTGAAAGGCAACAGCTTACACCATCACCAAACAGTTGAGTTGCTGGCTGAGTCAAGACAGATGTAGGAGCAGTAGAAGCAACCCCCGGGCTGAAGACTGAGGTGCAAGGCGGCACTATATCCTGCAAATGAAAGATCCGTTCTGGCTGAACAGATTCTGGGACTTTGGTGTTATCAAACTTTTTAAAGCAATAATCAGAGAGATTATATTCCTGATGTGCTTCATATGATAACAGATTGTAAAATAAGGTGTAGACAGTGGAGAATCAACGTCTTGAATCTCCTTATTTAGGCAATAACAAAATAATTAGACACTTTTGAAAATTCCCTTTTTTTAATGCAATAAAATTCAATAAAATAATTCAAAAGATGCTTTAACCTTAAGAGGTTTAAAAGGATCCAAGATGGCATGTTGCTACAGTTTAAAATATATCACCATTAATTATAAATCATGTTTTCACAGGTTTGTGACACTTAAAAACTTACTCAGGGCTTGTATTATAAATTCAGTACAAGAACAGGTTTGGGGGAAAAACACAATAGAAATCTTTTTCCCACTTCTGGGCTATATACATGAAGAGAAAAAAACAAACAGCAGTTTATCACTGAGAATAAAAGAAAACCATTATACCAGTTAGAGTCTATCTGTTGTGAAGTCTATGATTTCCATACGCATATTTGCACATTTAATGGGTACTTAAGCAAAGCATTTTTCCTTTAGCTGAATTTTTCAATCCTGTGCAATAACAGACGACTTTGGGCACTTCTAAGAAGAGCAAGGGAGGAAATTAATGAGCCATGAGCTTAACTTTTACAGATATGTTTTCTATGTAAATACAGCTTCCTTTTTTTTCCCCACAAAAATTTAACAGGGAACTTTAGTTTGTGGACTAACAATGACTGCATGGTAACTTCACCAGTAAATATAAAACCTAAGAGCTCCTGTATGTCAAAAAAACTACCCGAAACAAACCTAGTTCAAAGTGCTGATCCTTAACAAGTCTTAATTCATCCAGTTTTCTCAGCAGGCTAGAGGTTTGCAGTGGCACTTATGCCATATGTTATTCTGGTGAACATCTGAGGAAGGTAACTGGTGGAAATCTCAGGTGCAATTCTCTCACAACCCATTAATCAAATGTTATTTAAGTATCACCTGACTCCAGTTATTAGCCATGTGCATTTGGGTCTATTATGATTATATTTCCTTGTTAGACCAAATTCTTGATTTAGTATTTGTTTTGATATAGTCTGCAGTGAAATTATTTTAACATCCAGATTAATTTTAAACCAGAAGACAAAATGTGTAAAATAAATACCCTGTAAATGTAACAAAAAGTCTTCTACTTGTCTTGTTGACTTAAATGGAAGTAAAATAAAATGAAAAAGCTGGCATGTATGCCCAATTACCTGTAAGCTAAGGCCTACCCTTCTAATCAGTTCTCTGTAGATGGGTCTTGACATCTTTTAAGGAACTCTATTGATTTTGAAGAGGCTCAAACAAATGATCAAACATGCAATGCACTGTGTAAGGTATTAAGGTAAAACTGTAAAAAATTCCACAGTAAGAATATTAGAAAAACAATCACAAACATTTAAGATATAACTGGTTTATTTACGCAAAAAGTAATTTATCTTGTTGTGGTTAATTATAATTATTTTGCACTGTTTAAATTGAAATTATTGGTATTCTTTAAATATCAGCAACCCATGAAGAAATTACACTGCTTTATAATCATTACTCTTAGTTAACTTCCAGCTTTCTGTAGTCTCAAAAGTAAATTTACCTATCTGCTGATAAAAGCCAGCTTTTACAAATTTTCATTTAACTGCTTCCTACTAATTCTTCCCTTCTTTTGTTTGTATTTTCCCACCTTCAAAGAGTCTATGTTAATATAATCAGTCCTATTTGACAGTGTTTAAAGCAAAATAACTAACAAGATGCTTATCTCATATATTTAACTGAGTATTAGAGAAAAAATGCAGTGTTTAGAAGACAATTTAGATAATGTCCATTACATCCTCCTACACTTTATTGAGCATGTCATAATTTCTTCTAATTTGTATAAGAACATAGCTGAGAAAGGTGCCATTCAAAAGTCAAGTCCAGCCAAAAGCTTCAGAGACACTAAATATCTGAAGAACAAACTCAGATTTCTTTTATTCACTGTTTGTATTTTCCGTTTACATCCCTTGGTACTCCTTCACCATTTTGAACAAAGTTTGCAAATTTTCATCATCCATTATTTTGATGGCATGACATTTAGTGTCTTTCCAGATCACTCATAAAGGCTTTAAATGCTAAATATACTAGGGGTGATTAATGACTCTTCTTCTGTACCATTGTATCTATCTGAAAGCATTACCCTTCAGCACAATGTTCATTTGTAGTTCACAGCTAGTTCTCTATATACATGAAATTCTAAGTTAACATTTTTGTTATATGCATGAAACTCTGAGTTAACATTTTCAGCAATAGAGGTTGTCTTTATCTACTGCTCTCTCTTCTTTCATGAATGTTTTAAATGCTCTTTATTCTTGTAATTAATACATCGAGTGAATTTCTTTGTGATTGAATGTTGTTCACACACCACAGTCATCACTTCTTGAAGTGACTTCAAAGATTTAAATTAAACAGAATGTATCAAGATTCTGTGTATTGTAACAAGCATTCTTAATAAAGCCAGACTGCCTTTTAGTTAGAAATCTATTGTAATATTGATGGGCATTTTAATTCTCTGGCAGAGTCTAGCTATCAGCATTTCTATGGGATAAATAAAAACATGAATCAATCACAATGTTCTGAATACCATGATGAGTACTGAGTGCAATTTCAGGTGAAAATTGGTCTAGACCATTTAGAGTTTACTTACCCTAAAAGCTGCTTATTTGCTTGTAGAGTTGTAGTTAACTATAATTATTATGCACTGTTTAAATTTTAATTTCTTTAAAGATAAGAAATTCATGAGGAAATTACACTAATTTATTAATCATGTGCTTTATGTGATTTATTCATTATGAGCCTTTTGCAACAATTGAGTCAGGGGACAGATTTCAACTACTGTCATAGAACAAAATTACATATATTGGCATATAATTTCCATGTTTTACCCTTAATTCTCAATTGTTTCTTTTGGAGGTATAAAAGAATATGGGAGTTGTAACTTTCCAAGACAGATGTAAAACATGTGTCTTTGCTCTGGCATTTCCTTAACAGTGTGTTTGTTATTCATTCAAATCCTGATATTTAGCTTTTGGGGAGAGCTAAGAGCAATCAGAGCATTTATTTTAATTCTTATAAACATAGATTATGATCCTGCCATGGGAGGTATCTCATAGCAGCCACATCTGCAAGGCATGTCATCTCAAACCCAAATTACGTTCTTTAATTGTAGACATGTAAGAGAAATAATGGGTTGTAGAGATATGAACCCCATTATGGGCCCCTATCTGTCAACGATCTCTCATCATAAATTACAAAATATTCTTAATTTATGTACTTCTGTGGATCTTATGTAAACCTTTCCACCATAAGTCTGTGTTCTCACATACAATGAGCCATACAACCAAAACTGTATTGTTGATCCGTTCAAGTGTAGCATACTTAATACTATTAATAAACACCATAAAGTGTTTATTAATAAATAGAGGTTTGCATGAACTGATTTTATTGTGGGTTTTTGACATACTTAAATTCCACATGCTAAAGAAAAAATTGTAACCATTCTTTCTCAATTAATTTGCAAGTGCTTATGGAACAGTGCACAGATTCCATCTCCTCAGATACCTTGACAGTCTTTCACAGTGAAAAACCTCAAGTCATTCATTTTGGAACATGCTTGAATGTTACCATGAATACTTGGTAAACATTTCATTCAGAAATAAAACACATTGATGTTTGTTATTGTTTGAGTTCTAAGGGTATTATAGTCCCACTTAACTGTTTCTCTTTCATCTATTGCATAAATAATGAAATAAAAGACATAAAATGATGAATGCCATGGTCATTATTTTTGCAAGAATACCTGTAAATACATATATTACATTTAGAGTAAACACATTAATTTTATAGTTTATAGATTAACTTTTACTGAAGTTATAAAATCATTGAATAAGAAAAAATCTTTTTCCTCTAAAGTACTACTTAAAGAAACTCATGCAATCCATGCAAAGTCTAATTGCTATACAAAATGTTGGCTTTCTGTGAAAAATAACTTGAAGCATACTATGTTATTATACTATAATAATTTTCCTGGACATAAATTTAAAATAATATTATTTGTGATAAAAGAAGTTGAAAAGTCTAATAATGTATTGAAGTATGTGATCAATTGTCAACACAACCTTATAGCAAAACAAATTTATTAGATAAATTTCAAGCCAACAGAATGTTAGGGTAATAATGTAGTTGCCATTACAAAGGTATTTCAGGATTCAGGTATTGAATTGACAAAACTAAAAGGATAAATCCCTATTTATGGCTCCACCCCAAAATGTACTTAACCAGTCTCCAAGGACAGCATGCGAGAGATGGGGTTGCAGCCCTTCCCTGAACTTTATTGCATTTAGTCCTTGAATTCCCTTTTGATCCTTTTTTATTTAACAGTGCCGAAATATCCATATTACAAGGGAGAGAAGGCAAGTGTTTAGCATGCACCTTAAACTCAGCTTGGAAGTGTAAGTACAGCACTGTGCCAGAAAGTAATTCTGAGCCTGTGCTTGAGTTTCATAAAGCTATTGCCAAAAGTTCCCTTAAGGATAGGAAGTACTGATAGCACACATTTTTGAAAGAACTGTCAGCTTATCTGAGCTGATTGTTGAGACACATCCATCCTATCAAAGCCCTTTTGGGATCCAGGAAAAAAAAAGGGTGTCCTTATACCTAAACACCACAAAGGACTCAACTGGATAGACACATGCAGAGTGTCTCTGCCAGCTTACAGCACAGCTGGGGTATCCATCTCCTACAGAGTAATGCTCTAATTAGGGCATTTTCTCTGAATTTTAGCCATAATTGAACCTAAGGAGATTTGCCTCTACAACATTTTCTTCCAAGAACACTGTTCTAGCCACAAAAAAACCCCAGAGCCCCAAAACACAAAAAAATCTCTCCTGTGTCAGTATACCCTGTTCTCCTGAAATTATACTACACTTCTGCTAAGACTGAAAATGTCTGGATACAGAATAAGTGCACCTGCCTTGGTATCCTGGTGGATATGCAGTGATTTGAAACACTCCCTTACTGTATTATATTCTATTATTTTATTTCTATGAAAATGCAATCCTGTATGAAAAAACCATATGAAATTAGAGAACACAAGTCATCCTAATGCCCTTCTGTCTCAAATTATTTTCTGGGGCTGTGAACAAAAACTGATAAAACATCAGAGCTTGGTCTTGAAGATAATTCATATTTTTGAGGTGAATGCAAATGCATACTTTCCCAGATTCCTCTGTGGGAAAGTGTAAGGAAAAGCACTCTGCTTCCTAGTATTTAATATTTGAATGTTCCACAGGCCACTGAATAGATTACACACAAAAAGTGCTCAAATAAACTCTGCTTAGCAAGTTTTTAAAAGTGTTTGTAATTTGCAGAAAACATCTGTATCTTAGAAAAACACCAAGAAAAAACTTCAAGAAAAACAGTTAAGAAAGCTCCAGAAGTGCATCATACCACTGCTAACGCAGCTCTGCAGAGGTGGAAGTTTAAGTCACCCTTGCACTCTGATTATCTTTGGGTTTGGTTTGACTTCTGATGCAAAATAGAGCTGCTTTACGGTTATTTTAATCAGTATTAACAATTAAGTCATGTACCTTCCAATTCTTCCCTTTTTATGGAACTTGTCAGATTATAGCAGTACACCTCCATGTGTACCTCCAGTGTCTCATATAAAATTCCTGACAAGAGGAAGCTAGGTGTTGCATTGGAAAAACCATTTTGATTTTACATTTTCACAAAGGGGAAATTCACCAAAAAGTAGGTAAGGGACTACTGCAGTAGTGCAAAGTCACAGAAGAACATGACATGTCCTGGATGTGTATTCTTCAAGGAAATCTTTTGGACATATTTGAAGCATGTGTGTTTATTAATTTCAAATAGCTTGGGGTTTTGCCCAAAGACAAGAATGAAATAAGGACTGTGATTTTCTCTGTCTCATAATCAGACTCAAAACATTTACAAGTGTTTTAGAGAAAGATCAAGCAAAATTTTGAGCCAAGGGGAAAAAAGCCTTCTACTTTTAATCTCTGTCTTCTCTTAAATCTTTCATCGAGAACAAGTACTAGTAGTCTGAACTCTCTAACCTCCCAGTGATGGGCATGTAGTATGTGAATAGTAAATTACCCAACTCTAAGAACTCTCCAGTGTGAAAGTGTTTACTTCTCTTCTAGCAAAGGTACTTCAGAGAAAGGAAACCTGATCTCAGTAATGTGTGTTTGGGGTTGTACAACAATATGGCTTGATAGCTACAAATGGGTTTTGCTTTAATTTAAGAAAATATTTTATTCTTGTTCAGACAAACTGGGACCTAGCTGACAGATGACATGAGATGATATGCAAGTGCTTCTGAATAGACATCATTGAAAAGTTAGAGCTAAATCCATCTTACAATGACCAGTGATTTTAATGAAGTCTTTTAATATGATCAAGAGAAGTCTAAAATTGGTTTGAGAAATGTTCTCATCATACACACAAAGAACACAAAAATTCAAAGACTGATTCTATAATTAGAGAAACACCCCAAAAGAAAAATAGAAAGACTGACTGAAAAATGAACTATTGAACTAAAGCACATAAGAGACCTTTGAAAAGAACTTAGTTAGTTTCTAAACACAGCTTGTACTGAGAAGTAATGAAAACATATGCTAACAGAGATGGTTGAACACTAAAAGATGATTCTTCTGGCTTTTTCTCTAGGGTTTAGGCACCTTAGATCCAATCTTTAATAACTATTCTTTCTGTATTAAGTGAGTTTCATAAATCTCCACCAACTTAACCAACACTTTTCCTTAAAGATTTCAGGTTTTATAACCATCATTGCTTGAGGGTTACCTTTGTTGTACTAATTAAAGGAGAGCCAGAAACTGATGAAAGTTCAACTGAATGACTCAGGCCAGCTTAGTGCTTGTTCCATCTATACATGATCTTCATAGGAAATAGTCACTTGGAAGGATCCAAGGCAGTTGGGGATCAGGGTCTAGTACTCAAGCTCTGTCTTGATCCTATTTTCATTTGGCAGTGAATATTTATTCTCAAATATGCTCAGAAATCTTTCCCAATATCTGGGGAAGTGGTCCTGATGCAATAGATTTGCACAAAATCATAAAGCACGCATTGTACAGCAGTGAATAAAAATTGTGTGCATCCAGTAAAATTTAGTACACACTGGGCAGGAGAACCTCAGGCCATCCCACTCATGACAGTTTGATGCCAGGGACAGCAAGAGTTGCCCAGAGCCTGGAGAGGGGTCATCCAGAGAACACCTGGAGAGCTGCACGAAGCAATTCCAGCCACTCCAGACAGTGAGTCGGTTTCATCAGGAGCCCGGCATATACACCTCTCTCTTCCACACGTAATGTGGGAAATAAAAAAGAGGAGTTACAGAAGTATGTACAGCAAGCTCACTGCCCTGGCCCTTGTGAGAGCAGACCTTCGCATATTCAGGGACCTGCTTATTAGAGTACCATGGGATAAAGCCCTGGAGGGAAGAGCAGCACAAGAAAGGTGGTTAATATTCAGGGATCACCTCCTCCAAGCTCAGCAGTGATGAAATCCAATGAAGAGGAAGTCAGGCAAAAACACCAAGAGGGCTGTGTGAATCAACACAGAGCTCCTGGACAAACTCAAACACAAAAGGGAAGGAGTCACATGTAGCTGTGGAGAAATACACATTTTAACAAGGGCATGTAGTGATAGAACAAGGAGGAAAGGCTTTAAACTGAGAGTGGGTTTAGATGATATATTAGAAAAAAATTCTTTACTCTGAGGGCAGAGTGGAACAGGAATAGGTTGCCCGGATAAGTGGTGAATGCCCCATCCCTGGCAGTGTTCAAGGCCAGGCTGCATGGGGCTCTGAGAAACCTGGTCTAATGGAATGTGTCCCTGCCTGTGGCAAGGGGGTTGGAACAATATGATCTTTAGGGTTCATTCCAAACCAAACCATTCTATGAGTCAATGATCTTTGGAAGAATCCCAGGTACTGGGTTAAAGCATACTTTAGTACATTTTAGTGCTTAAGGTCACTTAGCGTCAAAGTAGGGAATTTCTTTAAGAAATACCTTGTCAGAAAGTTTCACTTTGATGAAACATGTTGAAAAGAAGAAGCAGTAACTTTCTGATAGTACAGACATGAGCTGAAACCCTGAAAACACCAGTTCAATTTTTGTTCCCTGGAGACTCATTTGAACTCAGAGAAAGTCTATTCCCTTCACAGTCTCATTGCACATGCTAACCACCAAGTTTTAAAAACCCTCTTCTTTCTATTTCTTTCTGGTATATAAACAATGCTGAGGAGCTTTCCTGGAAGAAATGAGCAGATTTCTATTCTGAATATTGTATGCCCAAAGGTTTCAGATTCCTTCTCTAGATTAGTCAGAGTAAGAACCTGAAATCTGATTGTATCTGACCATGGCAAGTGCCTTACCACCTGGCCCAGCCAGCCACATCCAATTAATGCACACTGGTGGATCATTTTTTCACAGACATTTTTCAGATACATACTACTTGTGTAGTGATATGGAATAAATCCTTGCTTGTTGCTCTTTCTTCTCCCACAAATTCGTAGGTTTGCTGTTAGGCCAGGGCTTATTGTGTAGCCATGACATGTTTGTGACACTTTCCTAGTGGACAATTATTTACCATAAGTGAGGTTTATCTCATAATAACCTTCAAGCTATATAGACAAATTAAAGTAGGTTTTCCATAACTTCAATGGTGAGGATGCTCCTGAAGATGAGCAGCTCAGAAGTAATTTTTGTTTTGTTTTTATAGTGAATCTGTTGCCTGTCTGAGCACAGACAAATTAATAGCCTTAAAACCCTTCAAGAATTCACACAATAAATATATCATGAATAGTACATGCCTGTCTTTAGCACTCAAGCAAGCAAACCACTTTTGCAGAGGACGAAAGGAAGTTAACTTCCTGAAACCTGTCTAAAACAGTCTTGATAATAACAGTAGTATTTGCACTGAAACATATTATCAGATGTGAATATCTGCATTGTGAGGCTTTAATAGTTCTCATCTGGGGCTCTGCTTCTTGCTAGTTCATTATGACAAAGCAGCCCAAAATTAGAGAAAATTTGGCTCTGTTCATAAGCTTCCATTTCACAGCTTTCAGTGTCTAGCAGAGTGCTCTTCCAGGGACAAACAACAGGACAGGATTTATCTGACAGACTTAAGGTTAATTTAATTCATAATAGGTCATAGCTGACTATGAAAAGCATGAAAGGATTTCAAAGTCTCATTAGTCCATACTGTTCTTTCCATGCTGCTCTCAAACTCAACATAGCTGGAACAGATGATCAAGGTTGTCTTCTTAATATTCGGGGTGGCGGGAACAAAAACACAAAGCAACGCCTGTGCAAAGTTGCTGTGGTTGTGCTCATCTGACTGAAATGCTAACCATCTATTAGCTGTATTCAGATATTAAAAGTGGCTCATGAGAATGTCTTAAAAGGCATATTAGTTTGGGTGGTTGACTCAGCTGAAAACATAGTGATTCACGTCCTTGTAATTATCTTTTGCAGACAAAACTAAGCAAGCTGAACTGCACACTTCTGAATGAATTGAAGACCAATATTAAATGAGGGCTTATTTAAAACAGTGCTTCCTTTGGAACTGAAGAGCATGAGAGGGATTTAATGCAGCTAATATTAACCATCTACAGTGCAAAAGATATCAAGGTTACTTCTGATAAGAATTCCCAGCAAATATTTCTGTTGTATCCCTGAAGTAATGCAATTCACTTCTCTCTTTAGATGGGATATACTTTCTGAATTTATGAATGGGCCCTAGGTCTTGAGAATTTTGTAGTTATTTTCCCTCCTCACACTCACACCTTTGCTCATACATGCCTATATAACTCAATCAGTTCCTTCCTGTGTGAGCTTTAAGATTTTCTCAACATGACCTGGCACTGTGCACTTGCAGCCCAGAAATCCAACCAAGTCTTGGGCTGCATCAAAAGCATTTGGCCAAAAGGGGCCTCTCTGCTCCGCTGAGACCCCACCTGAGTATTCTGTTTAGAGCTGGGGCTCCCAACCTAAGAGCATGGTTCTGTTGAAGTGAGCCCAGAGGAGGGCCATGAAGACAATTCTCTAGAGATCTGGAGTACCTCTGCTTACAAAGACAGACTGAGAGAGTTGGAGTTTCTCAGCCTGAGGAAGAGAAGGCTCCAGGCAGACCTTATAGCACCTTCCAGTGCCTAAAGGGCATCGTTACAAGAGAGATGGAAAGGGACTTTTTACAAAAGCATGTAGTTATAGAACAAGGGAGAATGGCTTTAATCTGAGAGAACAGGTTTAGATCAGATATTAGGACAAGATTTTTTACTTTTAGGGTGGTGAAAAACTGGCACAGGATGCCCAGAGAAGCTGTGGACACCCCATCCCTGGAAGTGTTCAATACCAGCTTGGATGGTACTTTGAATAGCCTGGTCTAGTGGAAAGTGTCCCTGCCCATGGCAGGGGCCTTGGAACAAGATGATCTATAAGGTCCCTTCAACCCACAGCATTCTGTGATTCTATGATTTTATAAATTATACTTAACCTTTTGCGAATAAGAGCATGAATAATGTTACAATAGCACAAGACAATTGGACAGTGCCCACAAAAAGTTGCCAGTCTGAGAGAAAAATTTTACAGAATAAAAAAAAAAAATAGTAATAAAAAAAAACCAAACAAGAAAAGATATCATTTTTAGATTTCTCCCATACTAAATAAAGATGTTTCAATGCAAACAGGATAAAAAGCTAATATTCACCTATTCAGGAAATGAAGTTTGACACTAAAAGAAGAAATAAAATAGGATTTATCTCAAGAAACCTAGGAAAACTGGATATGTTCCTAAGTGCATGCTCATAAGTCCTTAACAGACTTTTTCACATGTGGAAATGTGTCATTTCACCCTATGGTCCTGTATGGCCCAACAGGGGAGAAAAGGGCAGAGATACATTTAGACTGAACCCACTTACCCGAAGTTTAAACACCTGCTGTAGGATGAGATTAAGTCCAGTCCCTGTCTGTGTTTTCACTGTTGAATAGAAGTCTGGGTACTAATCCTAAGTGACATCAAGCAATCCATGTCAATACTTCTTAGGGTTTACTCCTTACATAGCATAGTTGTACAGGAGAGATAGAGGTTCAAGGCAAAGACAGAAAACAAGTTAAAATTTTCGTTGATTAGTTCTCAGTCTTCCTCCTTGAACTTCTTTAATTCAGCTGTAAGAAAAAAGTGTTCTGCAGGTGCCTGTTTCTCTCCACTAGGTACTATAAAAGGAGTGAAGGATACAGATATCCAGAAACAGTTATTTACAATGCATATATTTAGTGGAATGAGGTGAGACAAACTTGTTTTTTACTGCTACCACTTGTGCTATCGGCTCATGGAGGCACCAGAAATATCTCTACACTGAGTGCAGTGTTCAGTGGAGTAGGGGATAGTCTCATTGTTTTCATTTCAAGATAAAAGTGTAGGCCTAAGAGTAGAGATTTAATTGCCAGTGCACTGTCTTTCAATTGTGAGGGAGTCTCACTTTTATATAATCATCTCTTGAGTAATTCTAGGTCTAAAGAAATTAGCTGCTAATGAAACACTACCATTACTTCAAAAGAAGTCACAACAGCTGATTAACTAAGTATATGTCTTCACAAATGAGCAGAAATTGTCTCAGGGCTCTTTTAGAAGGGATAAATGTGAATAAAAATTGTACTGATAGTGCATTTAAAGGCTGGGAATATATAAATTGTTTATAACAAATTCACCTTTCTTTTCATAGTCATTTAATACTGTATTCATTAGTACTGTGGAATATAAACTGCTAAAAATTCTGTAAAGCACGATGCAAAAAGCAGTAGTATAACACAATTGCATAGGAAAAAAAAATAATCTCTGGTTGTATGTTTCTTCTTTTACTAGTTAGAGTTACAAACTGGGAAGTCAGCAAAACTGACAATGTTTGTTGTTCAGCTGCCAATGTATTTGCTCAGGAACTTGTTGGCAAGGTATGTCCCACATCAGAATACTGTGTATCACAGAAACTGGGTGTTGATCAGCTGTATAAATGATATAACTACCTTCTTTTGGATAAGTCTTGACTGCACCACTGCGGACTCCTCGCAGTGCAGCTTATATAGAGCAGAGTTCAGTTCTTTCCTATTCTTGTAGCTCAATCCTGGTAGGCAGTTCAGTTCAACACAGCGAATCACTCACTTCCTGCCAGTGGGTTGGAGGAGAGAATCAGAAGAGTAAAAGTCAAAAAATGTATGAGTTGAAATAAATGCAGTTCAATAGGTAAGGCAATATCCAGTACATCCTCATTAACCCCCCATCACCCTCTGAGCTCAGGTTGGGTCACTACTGCACTTGTACTGCTTCCTGTGATGCTCATCCTCCACTGGTTCAGGTGGCTCTTCCTGTAGTACTTCCTGTAAAATGCATCTTTAATCATGGCTCACAACAATTTAAAGGTGTATCCACTACAGTCTTCAACACTGATCCCTTTGGGTCAGGCCACAGGGTTTAACATTGCAGAGAACTCTTCCCCTTGTTCCTGCTCTAGCATGACCTCATCTGTAGACCACCATCACTCAGGGATGTATGTGCTCCAGTGCAACCCTATCCAAGATCCACAGTATCTTCAGGGGTGTACCTGCTGTGTAGGGAATTAATCCATGGCCACTGACAAATACTTCAGGGTGTACCTGCTCTGGCATGGGCTTACCTAGAGCTTTGAGGTACTTTGATGCTTTGAGATGTATTTTCTCCAGCATGGACTTTTCCTTGGGCCATAATCCCTTCAGGGGGTATGTACTTTCATCTAGTGGAGCAACATAACAGAAAAATATGACTGGTTTAAAAAGATCAGGAATAAGATGAAGAAAAGGGGTGGGCTTTTTAAAATCAAAGGGATTTTTCTAAAAAGAAAAATAATATCTGTACAGACAAGACAGAGAACTTTCCTAATAATTCTAAGATGAAGGAATTTCTGGAAGGTGGAACACATTCTGACAGTGAGATGTCACAGACCATGACAGACTAGGAGCTAGACACAGTAAAAGAAATCTCCTACATTGCCCTGACAAACAATGGAGAATGATTGGTGCCTAACTTCATCAGCCTGAATCCTCTTTGGGGTGAACCTACCTCTTCCAGTCCACTGTAGCGGGAAAATAGATATCTCAAGAATTTTTTACTTGGCTGAAAAGTCAGCATGGCCATGCAGAAGGTAGGGAAAGAGAAGTTTTCTCTAACAATCTATGCTGGTTTTGGCTGATGTAGAGCTAACTTTTTTCACAATGGCTAATGTGGGGCTGTGTTTTGGATTTGTGCTGAATCCAGGGTTGATGATACAGAGATGTTTTTGTTATTACTGAGCAGGGCTTACACAGAGCCAAGGCCTTTTCTGCTTTTTGTACGGCCACACTGGGGAGAAGGCTGGCAGTGCGTGGGAGGCTAGGAGGGGAAACAGCCAGGACAGGTGACCCAAACTGGCCAAAGGGATATTCCAGACCATGTGACATCATGCTCAGTATATAAAGTGGGGTGAAGAAGGCAGAAGGGGGGACATTTGGAGTGAGGGCACTTGTCTACCCATTACACGTGATGGGGCTCTGCTCTCCTGGAGGTGGCTGAACACCTGCCTGCAGGAAGCAGTGAATTAATTCCTTCTTTTTCTTTGCTTTTGTGAGTATTTTTTGCTTTTCTCTATTAAACTGTCTTTATCTCAGCCCACAAGCTTTCTACCTTTTACTGTTCCAGTTCTCTCCCCAGTCGTGCTGGTGGGGGAGTGAGCGAGTGGCTGCATAGTACTTGGTGGCTGGCTGGGGTTAAAGCATGACACACACTCCCAGAAAAACTGCTGGACAAGTTAGGCTAAATACCAAACCCTAACCACCAAAACCCATTTTTGATTAAGAGTGTAGCTTAAGAATGTGAAACATTAATTTTCTCAACATGAAGAAATTCAAGATGTGTTGACCACTTAATAGAATATTTCTTTATTCACGAGATCTTCAGCCCTTTTGGGACCACACTATTATTCATTCCCACTGTTGATACTAAGCTACTCTGCCGACAGTCATTAGAGATTCCACCAGGGTACAACTAGGCCTTTGTGGCCCTGCCCAGTCTCCCCAGGACCTCTCCTTACCCCTGTCCATGGACACAGGGGGGACATACAAGGCAAGGTCTGGGCACCCAAACCTGTCCTGAAATACAGTGTAGGTCTACTTGCCTTCAACCCTGACTGTGTCACCATTTCCTCCTGCTCTCGACTGGATCTCATGGTTGCACCTAGGACCTGGTTTATCACCCACCATGTTGGGGGCTGCCTATGGACCCTGTAACCAGCCCTGGGCTCTGCCCATCATGCTCAGACCCCACAGGACAGTCTCAGCTTGTCCTCCCTTGTCATGGAGCCCCACTTCTGCTGATCCCTGTCAGATTCCCAGGGACAAGGGAGGAGTGTGTTACCCAATTATGTTATTCAGTAATTCACTGGTTTTTGCTCTTGTTTCAAAATTTTTATCCAATGCCAAATAAAAATGCAAGTTTTTGAAGCAACTGAAGCAATTCTGACCAGGACTCAGTTTTATGCTTCTTGGACCACAATACATAAAATACAATTTGGTAGGGGTCGAAATCTACTTTGCCAGAGTCTGCAGTGAGTACCCAGTGGGACCAGCCAGTGAGTCAGGGACTCATGGAGGGGGTAAGGAGGGACCAGAATCCAGGCAGGAATGCTGGATCAGGGCAGGCAGAGAGGCTGTGCTGGTGCTTAAGGAATCTGAGTGTGTGCTGGTGAACCTGGGGAGTGCAGTGTGTGTGTTGCACTTGTGACCTTCTGCCTCTGCCAAAGAGCTTGGTGTCCTGTTCATCTCTTCCCATAAGTATTCCTGTTATTCTTCCAGAAATTCCTGTCAAGTTAGCACCTATGACAGTGGTCTATACATGTATCTCCATCCCTAATTCAAATCCCTCTGTAAGTCCTTTTTCTACAATGTATATTATAAAGCCATCCATAAAATTGAATAAAAAAATTATCAAAAAATTGTTCATACAAAAAAAAATTATAACACCATCATGTCAAACTTTCTGATCAAGCAGTCTTCCCTTGTGTAGTCCAATATGAGGCTAATCTCTACTTTGGTAGCTGGGAAAAATCTAGAATATTTTTAGTCCTCTCATAGTTTAATAAACAGCAATGAATAACATCAATCACACTTGTCACGCTTATCCAACAGTACAATGAAGGTCTCAGTTTCAGTTCACTTAAGCTGCTTTCTAAAATAAAAGAAATGCAAACTATTAAACAGCAGTGTCAAAAGAACCCTTTAAAAAAGTGCAATGGAGAGAGAGAGACAAAATTCTATTAAGAAATGCCAGTGTTTTGATTCAAACATCGAGAATCAAAATGACTATATTAAAATTGAATGTTTGAGTAAATAATCTACAGATATCCCCAGAAATCTTAAAATTATGTGAAGTCACTCATGAGAGTATTTGTCCTGCCTAAATTTGCACATCAAGACATTATTTGTCTAATCTGCTAATCCCCGTATGCTGCCTCCTTAGTAAAAAGTAAAATGCTCTCATCTTGGGTAGGAATTGTAATTTTTTTCCTCAATAATTTAGATGACTGAACTTCACCTGTTTATTGCCTGAATATTCATGTCTGAAGAGTATTTGCTTACATTTTTATACACTGCAGGCAGGACTTGACAGTAAGCTGAAAGTGCCAGTAAATCAAGAACCTGTAAAAATAATGCCAGTATTTTTATTTTCAGTTGAAACAAGAAGTGCTTTGTAACCCGTACCTAGGCAATGCTTGCGGTACATGACATAAATGACAATCTTGTTCATATATTTGTTATATATTCATAGCAGCATTTCTTAAAAAGAATAAACCTAGAAACAGCTCAGCTTTCCCTAGGAGAGAAGACTTTTTTTTCCATTTGAATAGTAATAGGAGACACCATAAATTTTTTCTTGAATATTTGATTGGTTTTTCTTGCCTTTCGAAATTGTGATTTTTATTTTTCACTTATATATCAATACATAAAGATGTGCAGAATAAATTCTATTTGCTTAGCAATTCCTAGTAGCTTTGATCCATTACTGTAGGTATTAACTGTGTAGCCACATATTAGTAACACAATGAAGCTGAAAAGACACCTTCAAAATTCCTTTTACCCTCCAGTTTTTACAGGCAACATCAAAGTGTGCAGTTTATATCAGACATCCTCCACAACGTGTTCAGATTTCTGGTCATTTTACAGTAAGACATAGTGCAATTGTTTGTGCCAAAATTATTTTTTGTAATTGGGACAGTAGTGGAGAGAATAATTCTTGAAGAAACATGTATAGATATAATTCTCCATAGACATACCAATGATGGCAAAGATCAGGCACTGACGAACAGAAAGATAGTAAATTCAGATTGTTTGCTTGAACATGGAGCCCTTGATCCTCTGCCTAAACATGGAGAATTGAGAACATCTACTGCAAGCCTGAGCAGGAAGTTTAGGGGAGAAAGAAACAAGTGTACCCAGAAATCTAGAACAGGCCTTGCCTGAGCTAATGCAGAAATCTACTTTAGAAAATTTCTATCGCAAAAGTTCTTGTTTGTTTCCATCAACTATATAAGAAGTACAGAAAAATTGCTCAAAAATAGATATTTATATTGCAGACATCTAAAGTGGTTGCAATCAACCTGACCTTAGGCATCCAAGCAACCTACTGGTCTCTTTAAAAAAGACCTCAAATTCTCAGTCTATGACTATATAAATGGATTAATAGAAACCCTCATTCATAGTGACTTTCTCACTCTTTCAGGAATCAGATCACCTCAAAGTCATTGTAGAATGACTCCATAATATGAAGTGTAGCATTTAAATGAGAAGGCAGCTTCCTCCCCAAAGATCTGGGAGTCAGTGCAGAGCCTTTATATGATAAACTGCTGGTTGTTTAAGGAAAAGTCCTTCTGCACAAACAACAATAATTCTCCGACTTTTTAAACTGATTTAAGAATATTGTATAAATGTAAATAATTAAGTGAAGTTTCCATTAGTAATGAGTACCATTGATGGTCTAGTTAGAGTTTACACTCAATTTTGCAGTTAATTATAACCTGTCTGAACATTTTTCTTTTGTATTTCTTCAAAAATAACCTTTTCTGGAGGCATGAATAATGATGCATTTGTATATGGATATATATTATTTATGTGAACACATATATATGTACGTTATTTTCACCTGTCTTCCCAGCTGACCAGCTTGGTTATTAAGGAAATTGGAAAACACGAATCCTATCCATTGTCTAGGTTATTGAGAAAAAAAAACAATTCCTACCCAAGACAAGACAATCTTTTCTTTTTAACTCAGAATTGAACAACTGTGTGCAGACATGATATGAATATGTTGTGCACATATCAAATCTCTAAGAGGCTTATAAATATCATTACCAAAGAGAAATTGTGATTTTGTGATTTGGAAAATTAGAGGCAGTGTGGAAAAGACCTTTGAAAAGCATCAATAACATTGTGAGTAAATCAGAGACCAAATGCTGAGAGTGCTTAAAACCTATGGCACAGGAAAATAAGCATTAATGGAAAAGGTCTACAACTAAAACACTTTCTCCCACAGTATTTTGTAGATTTATGGTCTTTTCTACTGATGTTTCTGTTTCTTTGCTCTTAAACAGGAACTGAAAGTTTTACTTGTACATCCCATTAGATACTATCTCCAGGTACCTTTCAAATCACTGTGCCTTCAGAAACACATTATTCCAAGTTTTCAAGCATACTGGCGTTTTAAAATCTGGACAAAATTGACTTGAAAGAGACATAAGAATACTAAGCTGCTAAATTTGTGATTCTGACAATTGCTGATTATTAATTCAGGAGAATTATAATGTTTAGGCCTGTTCTCTAAAGGTAAACTGTGGTCTCAACAGCTAATAATATAGAATAGACTGGGACTGAGGATCAGAGAAAACACTTTTATACAAGTTTGTCTTATCTATCTATCTATCTATCTACCTATCTATCTATCTATCCACCTAATCTCCTGGGTTTTTAGTTTGGCTTCAGCTAATAGAAGCAATAACTCTGACTTTTCTGAAAGCTTTACCCAGAAAATTCCATCTTAAATGAATCATTCAGGTGCTCACATGATGTGAGTCTTATCATCAGGCTGGAAATTTCATTCCATGAGTCATGTGGAGCTGTTCAAGGAATATAATGCATAACATTTCCAAGTATTCAAAGTACCTGTGCTTCTTCCCATGAGATAGCTTATGAGCAAAAACCAGGCCAGCTGTTATTCATGCTAATTGCTAACATCATTCCAAACAAATATATTTGAGTAAATCATAATGGTTTCCTGGAAAAATCATGTATATAAGAACAGGTGAAGTTTCCCTCATGATAATATTTCAATACAGTTTCTCAAGGCTGTACAGTGTACCAGAAGAGTACTAAGATTGGTTTTTTATGCTGATTTCTTGAATGTCAGTAACAGAGTACCCCTCAAAAGAAAAAAAAAAAAAAAGACACTAGTTGCCAACGTAGGTCAGATCATATATGCTTTGGGCATTTTTTTTTTGTATATATATTTAAAATAATGATAAAAACTAATAAAAAACCACCAACCCCACCCTGTAAATACCAAAGCACTTTTACTACAACTTTGAGCTAATTTTATCATTCATCTGGAAAAGATTTCCCTTTCTTACAATTTGTTTATTCAGAGTTTATCTTAGGGGACAGTCCATGGAATCAATGTGCTGTGCAACAACTAGCTGACTGCATGATCTAATTAACGTTAACTTGTTATTTACTTCTTTCTATTTTTGTCATGGCCATTCCATGTTTCCACTCACTGCAGATAAATCCTAACTCCTCAGAGCAGGATCTGTGGCATCTTCAGTGTTCATGATCACCTATTATATACAGCTGCCAAACCTTGTAGGACTTCTTTTTCTTAAACCATTGCATTATTTAAAAAACCATATCATTAGCTCTCATTTGAGTAGTGATAATAAAAAAAGTCCATCTAAGTATCAAATCAAAATAATCAGATATGAGAAAGAAGTAGAAAAAGAAAAAAAAAAAGAGACATTCATTCATTTTTACCTTGAAAGCACAAAATCTTCTTATAACAGATGGAAATTATGCTATAGATACAGTGTAAACCTTTGTTGCTGTTTTCCTTTTTGTGGCAAATGATGCATTTGTTCCTACCATGTTTAGTCCATCAGATAACCTATATCAGAAGAAACCAAATATAAGGGCTTCAGTGCTGAAAGAACTTTGTTAATTCATTGATAACCAAATGCAGAAGACAGAAAACATTAAGTATTACAATTTAAAATGTTCCAATGTGCCTTTTTATAGAAAAAGTAATTGCATCGATGTTAAATATTCACACTGCAAAGTAGTTTTGAAAAATTGCCCAAGCTAAATTTGTCCCCCACCAAATTTCTATTTTCTGACATTACAACACAGTCCAAGAAATATTTAAGTTTGACTTCTTCTTTTGATATTAATGCAGGCTATAAGAAAACCATCTCAAAGAATCATCAAGTTTATTTTTCAGTCTTGCCGCAAGATGACCACTCTATTGAGACTGTGGTGACCTCACTGTGACTATTCAGTGAGTTTGTAACGCTTCACAGTGAAGCTTTTTACTTTATGCTAATCAGCATTCATTATTTGCAATTAAAAACATGTGCTTTTATCATTTCACAAACATTTGATTGTGACAGTTAATTCAATGCTGGCTTTGTCTTCAGTTTAAAAGAAGAAGTGTAAACCAACTGAATCACAGATACTGTGATGACATAAAAGTACTATTACAGATATAGACAATTATCCCATTGCAATGTTAAGGGATCCGTGTAGGTCATACTTTTAAGGGGGTTTAGATCCTAGCACAGTAATGTCATATAGCTCTGTTAATCTACAAACCCTGGTATCTTTTATCTAAGCAGTCTCTGTAGCAATCAGTCATGCCGATGTTAAACTTTTTATAGTTTTTCAAAGAAAAGCACTTATTCATCTTACAAATGACATCATTATGCTTTGAGAACATGAAAAAGCTTTATTAAATAATTCCTATATTTTATTTAAAGAAAGCATTAGGATTTTAAAAATATTAGACATATATTTAAAATATTTCTTTGCTGGGTCAATTCGTATATGAGATTCCATTTTCTTTATGGACATTTATAATTTCTTTTCTGTATTTCTACTTCATTAATAACACTGAAGTTTAGGCAGAAAACATCATTTTCTGGTCTCTTTATCTTTTTCGTTGTCAGTGGGTGATGCCAGAAAGTTTCTAAAATGTTCAACATTGACACAAGCTCTATTATATTCCTCTTCATCTCTTCATATTTATGTGAATGTAATGATGCCTATGAGGTATTTTAAATTTCAAGTTTCTCTGTCAGCTATTTCAAGTAACCAGTTAAGTTTTTCAAAGATTACCTTCTGCTTCATTGGATTTAAAGTCTACAATCTCCCTTCTTTCCAGTGTTTTGCAAAGATACTAGCATGGCTGAAAATCAGTGAAATAAACAATACAGTTTATTCCAATCACTGGAAGAGGCTGCAGGTGAGCATAAATTACAGACCAAGGAAATTCCCTGTTTCCACATCCAGTGTTCACGTAGTCAATATCACACCAATCTGTACTTAGCTAAATCAAAATCGGCACAAACACAAACATTTACTTTTATTTACAGATAATTCTAGAGTTGAAACTGGTAGACATAATTTGAAATAAAATGCCTATCATTTTGAAAAGGTGGATGTTTATACACATCTCTGTTGTCAGATATGCCGGAAAAGCAAAAGCATGTGCTTTGCTAATGAGTTTTTCAGTTTTGTTTTAAAGGCCTACAGAGACCCGGTGGCACAATCCTCTGTGAGCTATAACAACCTGTTAGGTGAATACCTGCTTGACACCAAAATCCCAGAATCTTAGTAAAAAATATTCCGCTGTGGCAGCACTGAAAGATATGTTCTTGCTCTAAAAAAAATGCAGACTCTCCTTTGTTCTTTTTAAATTTCATGTAACAAATGTTAATTTATTTTCCTTAGGACAATAAACAAAGTCACCTATTGAGACCCTGCAAAGTGGTTGTTTTGAGGTGGCCATAAACTGCTGCCCACAAGCCTTTCCTCAACTTCAGCCAGTATTTAAGAATAAGTGCCAACTGGCAATTATCCAGTTTCATCAGTCCAAATGTTCTTTCAGTTAGTTTGTTAAGTACTACCAAATATTGGCTTCAAGCAATCTAATATAGTTTCAATGATTCTCTGAAAATACTTTGTCCAAGATACTTCATGGATCCTAACAGCAGTGGAAAAATTGACCATCTTTTTTCATTGACATATACATGTTTCACAAGCAGTCTTACAAGATCTTTAATAATATTTAATTTGTACATATAACTTACACTAATAATTTTTTGTTAAATTGTTTTCTTAAGAAGAAATTACAGTGAAAGAATGATGTAAGAATAGAGAAAAACATGGGGAAGGGTTAATATATTGGTGCAGGAATATATAAGCCACACCATGGTTGCCCAGGCCAAATCGTTAGATGAAAGAACTTGAGAAAAGCACAGTTTAGGAAAGACAGGGATTTATTTACTAAGTTCTACTGATTACGAAAAGCATTTTCTGCCAAAAAGAGATCTCAGAAATATTATTTAATTAATCACAAATATTTGCATTTCTGCCATTTTTCCCAAATTTCTCTCAGCTACTAGCTAATCAAATGCAAAAATTACACCTGTAGCTGTCCAGAAGATATTGTTCCATCATTTCAGCTGATGATTCATGTTTTAATGACCCCCACACTGGGTGAATGGGCTTCAGAACTAGCATGGGTCTCTCATCATAATAGAGTGAAATGGCTTTCTTCATCATCAGTGTTGTCTATGGCAAATAATTACAGGAGTCTTCTACTCAGTTCACTTGCACAGAACCCTGAGTCAAATTCAAAGTCTTACTATCATTCTCTAAGGAAGTTCAGTTTCACGTAACTTATAAGGTATCTTCCATCACAGTAATCCTCCTTTAGATTCTAAAAAAATTCTAAAGACTGCACTTACTCAATTTAATTTTCTATAGTCACGACAGATATTATAGCCATGAAGAATAAAGAAGATAGAAAAGAGGGATCAAATAATCCACTCACTACTTCAGAGTAAAGAAAAGTCAAACTACACCATTACGAAAGATTTAAAACTTAGATGGCAATAAGGAGCTAGTGTGAAAAAAATCTGAGGATCCTGTCAGAGGAAGAAATATATATTACCAATAGCTTTTCTATAGAAACAGTGCAATGGTAGTGGCACTGCCCAAGAGGAGATGACAGCTGCATGGAGACTTCTTCAAGCCTGAAAAATGTCACTGGCAGCAGATTTTCTAACTGCATTGTGTGGACATGATTGTTTCTATTTTATTTTGCTAACAGTTGATCTGGAAAGAAGGAGTTTGATTTTAAAAGGGTAAATTTTAATAAATTAGGGATATTTGTTAGTATATTGTGATGAGTTTTCTGGTGGGCTTCTCAGGCCTTGTACCCTCTCTCTTGAGCTGTTTCTGAGTAGAGTGAAGAGTGGACAGTGTTAGGATTTATATACATGAACTGTACCCCACAATTATGGGAGCTGGATTTTTTAATCTTTCCTATATCACATGTCAGAAAGTATTTTCACTGATTGAGCATGCCTGCATACCTGTGACACTCTCAGAGCACAAAGGTCACAATTTAGTCTGACTACTGGGTCTTCAGGAGTCTATGAAGCAAGAAGCAGCCTTCCTTTGAAGCTAGAAAAAAGTGGTTTGGAAGGCTCTTAACAAAAGGTGTCCTTTCTGGTCTGATTTTCCAGGAAAAAATTATTGACTGCTGGATGCTCTCTTTGCAGTGCCTGATGTTGAACATATTACTTTTTGCCTTAAAATAAATGTGGGAAAGGGGACTCTACTCAAGCACAGGCAGGAATGAACAGAACATTGTGCACAGAAAAGGTAAAGGAGAGGGAGCGAAGAGGAGTCAACAGCAGGAATAAAATGAGAGTATTTTATCTGCCCAGAGCTACCCACCCAGCCTAGTCAAGTTTAAAGGCAACATTCAGGCAGACCATCAGCTCATCCAAACATAGTCCCTCAAGCGTAAAGAATAATTTTCCATTCAGCCTGTGGGAAGTGAGCTGCTGCGAAAGTACAAGCAATTCTTTTGAAAATCTACGTAAATGCTCTTTAGGTAACTAACTTAGGAAAGGGGAGCCTGTGTTTGAAAATCATCTGCAGGCCTCTATAGAAGGTGGTTCCTCTAAGGCAAAAAAACTATTTCTAATGTTTTTCTGTCAACTTGTATGCTATTTTAGAAGAGCAACAGACATATATTTAGCCACCTTCTTGTCACTAAACAAACAATGGTGATTTGGGTTGGTTTTTTAACTAAAGGATGGCAGAATGGAGAAAGTGTTATCAGCCCAATGTCATCTGTCTATTTCAACTGAATTTTAGAGTAGAAAACATTTTTAGCTCCCAGTGAAACCCCTTCCATATCACTGTGTGTTCATAGTTGATAAGCTGATAGTTGCAAGATTTATTAATCTTGAAATCATTTGGGGAAAAAAATAAAAAAGCCTAATGTGAGGGGCATAGCTCCTTACAGTCTATAAAATATAGTTGCTTGTGGCATCTGGGGATTGGAGTCCAGAGTCCCATAGACCTCTTCCAAACCTTTATTCTTGACGAATCACTTTGCTATCACACATAGGTCCCAGACCTAAATAGGACCTGGTATGTTCCCATAGCCATACCTTGCTTTCCCGAGTCATGTGTATTCTTTCCAGGTAAGCCAGAACCATGCCTGCCATTCGGAATAGAGTTGAATATTATATACCTCTTAATAAATACATGTTGTCTTTCTTCTTGTTTTCACCTGTGGAAACAATGGCTCAGATACAAGAAATTCATAGGACCATCCTACACATTCTTTATTCTCAAGGGGAAATAATATTGGAGCTCATACAACCAACAATATGCTTGGAAAAGGAGCATATTTGACATTAAATAAATTCAGAAACAAAAATTTCCTTTTTCTTTGTTTTTTTTCCCTCACAAATAAAGTCCAAATTTGGTTTACTGGATGAGTGAAAAACAGATGGGATATTTATTGTCACCACTAAAAAATGTCTCTGCCACTGACTTTTGTTTTCATTAGTGTAAGCAAGATCAGGGAATTTTGTAGGCCTTTTGGAATTGCCTTTATCATGTCAGTGAAACCAACAGAAAGATTTTCTTTTGGGTCTCATTTGTTAGTTACTCTTCCTTTACTTTCTGGGAGTCAAGTACGACATGTCTTTCTTCTTTCTATTTAACATAATTTAAAAAAAAAAACAACCTGACCTCTTAATCAATTAGCTCCTTTTTAAGTCATAATCACAACTCCATGAATTCCCCTGCCTGGAAGAATTAAATCTCAGGTTACAAAGAATAATTAGCTCAATTTTGTCACACATATGTGAGAGCCTAAAGTGTCAATTATCTTCCGTCTCCTGAAACATGTTGAAACATCACATACAGAAGTTGCCATTAACACCTCCTGCTGTTGTGTGAATTGCTTCAGCCCCATCACATGGAGTATGTTAAAGCTTTGAATTAAGATCCACATGAGCAGTACAAGCTTTGAAGACAGCTGCAGAACTCTTGTCTTCAGGCAGTACCCTCATTTAACATTGTTGTATACCATTTACCTTAGCATATGAACTTTAGTGGTTACATTTCTTGGATACTGAGACAGATGGCCCATTTTATACAAAAAAATATGTATGTTTCTCTGTAGACTATGATAAGCTTTCGTTTCCAGAGGAAGAAAGTCTGTTTATTTCTGGAAACATAAAATAACAATTCCCCAAAATATATCCCTTTTAATACAAAGTAACATCTTACTACCACAAAATTTATTAATGAGAATAAACACTATACATACAAGTCAGGAGCAGATAGTCACCAAAATCCTGATATATGAAAATATACATATACATATACATATACATATACATATACATATACATATACATATACATATACATATACATATACATGTACCTGCACATTATCAATCATTTCAGAGCTGTCACAGTACTGGAAGCTAGGCTCAGAATTTCCTGCAAAATACATGGCAATTATTCACTGATACTACTTGTATCAGCCTCACTGTTTACAGGAGTGGATTTTTTACTTCAACAGCAACCACATAATATATAACAGATATATTATATATATTATATTGCATGTGCGAGAAGAACACACCTGTTCCTTCTGTGTTATGTACCATATGAAGCAATCTAAATACTACAGTAATATACATCTCTTTATTTAGAAACAAAGAAAAATTTTTTTCTTCGCACTGGTGCATAGAACAATGTTGAAAGTTGTGCAGAATCAGCCATCTTTTCACAAACTGTTGATGCTGAAAGTCATGCAATTCTAAACCTCCAAGACAAATCCCATATGTTTTCTGATCCTTTCCTTGCCATGTTTTCCTCTTCCAAACATTGCTGCAACTGTATTAGAGTTTGACTGTCTCAAAACATCTGATGCAAATATAAAAATAGGACTGTCTTCCTGTGTCTGATACTATATTAAAAGTTGCTTCAGGAAAGTTGAAAGGGAAAGAGAGATTCCTACTAGCTGATTCACAAAAAGACTCAACTCTGTCCTGAAGAAACAGACGGTTCCAATTAACTCTTTGCATGTATGATTAAACACACAAGAGCACGCAATCTTACATTTTTCTAAATCTGAAAGACATAATAGAGTTTTCCACAGAATCTAGAGGCCTGAAGCAGGTCTAGATATTTTTAGAATGGGAAAAAAATGATGTTGTAGGATATAGCTTTCACTTTTCTACTTGAAAATATCTCATGGATATATTTTGATGCGGAGTACATTTTCACACAATGCAGCCAATAAGGAATAAAATATCTCTGTAAGGGTCATGCATTGCAAAACTGTCTCCAGCTTAGACACTCAGTATGTCCAAGGCGACATTGGCAAAAAATACTGAACAGAGTCAGAAAGGTATCTGGGCTCTTAGCTGACACTTCAGAGGGATTTAAGAGCCTTTATAATTGTAAGCATCTGGGCATTAATGACTTAGAGATTCAATTTTCAAAAGTAACTCAAGTAATTAAAACCCCAGGTTGAACTGAATTGTAATTAGTCTGAGGTTCCAAAGAGCCATATTTTTGAAATTATGAAAATATTTTGAATTGTGGCTTATTGGTTAGTGATATTTCTAAGGGAAAAGAGGTGTAAGTGTATATGAATATACTGTAATAGCAATTAATTTTCACTTCTGAAAATGGACTTGTGTCCTATATTAATAGAACACTTTTGAAAATAGTATTAGCAAGCTAGTGAAAAATTGTGGTGTTGAGAAATAAATACCTATCCTCCTTTAGAACATTGAGTCTTTAACCTTTATATTCAATACTATGTTTATGTTTTTCTTACAACACAAAATGGTTTAAAATTCCAAAAGTAAAGATCATCACTTTAAAAGAAAAATGTGTGGGACTGGTAAAGTGCACACTGCTATACCGGAAGCTGGTGAAGTGCAATTGCAATTACTTGTAAAATTCTTTATGATGTCCGTTAAAAGGGGCTACAGAATCGCACATAATGATGATGATGTTGACAATGATCATTACTGATTCTGAGAGCCACTTGTGTTTTCATATAAACTGCACTGCTTACAAGGTCTGTGAAGTGGGCCTCCCAATACATTTCCTCTCTTGTATTCAGGCAAATTTTTTGATGAAAGCTTCATGTGACATAGTGCTCCAAACTCACTCAGCTAGTGTCTAGAGTAAAAGGCATGCAGTCCCCGGTGATGTCAGAAACAAAACTAAATGTGTCATTTTATTTAAGCTGATAAAGACCAGAAAACATTCTTTTTGTTGCCCACAGAATTTATGCCATTTTCATGACAACATCTGCTTTTTCATCCTACAAATGACTGAATCATTTAAATGTTCATTAGCCAATAAACCATTGAGATGTGTCTTGCTATCGCTTCAAGAATCACAGAATCACAGAACAGGTAAGGTTGGAAAGGACCACTGGGGGTCATCTGGTCCAACCTCTCTTGTCAAGCAGGGTCATCCCAGAGCACACGGCACAGGATTGTGTACAGATAGTTCTTGAATATCTCCAGTGAGGGACAGTCCACAACCTCTCTGGACAATCTATTCCAGTGTGTGGTCACCTGCACAGTGAAGAAGTTCTTCCTCATGTTTAGGTGGAACTTCCTGTGCTTCAGTTTCTGCCCATTGCCTCTTGTCTTATTGCTTGGCACCACCGAGAAGAGCCTGGCTCCATCCTCTGGACATCCTCTCTTCAGATACTGACAGACATTGATGAGGTCCCCTGTCAGTCATCTCTTCTTGAGGCTGAACAGGCACAGCTCCCTCAGCCTTTCCTCATACGAGAGATGCTCCAGTCCCTTAATCATCTTTGTAGCTCTCCACTGGACCCATTTCAGCATCTCCATGTCTCTCCTGTACTGAGGAGCCCAGAACTGGACACAGCACTCAAGATGTGGCCTCACCAGGGCTGAGTAGAGGGGCACCGTCAACTTGCTGGCAATGTTTTTCAAAATACAGCCCAGGATGCCACTGGTCTTAGATCAAAGACAGTTTTTACATATTTTTACATTACTTTCCACAGGAATTATCTGTTATCTTACTGTAAGGTTTGAAAAACACTACGTAGCAATAGCAAAAGTAGATGTGCATTAAGGAATCAAAGCTTCTTTGTAGCTCAAAAGTACTTTAGATTTTACCTTTATTTTCATTTGTCTAATTATATGCAGGTATGATACAATTTTCTGGAAAACCAGAAGACAGGCTTTTAAATCAAGAAAAATACCCAAAACATTTGAAACTTCATAGATAAATGTTAGGTGAAGATACAGCCAGTTGACTGTGGTCCACAGCCTCAAGGAAATGTTAAAAGTGGCTACAGACAACTAGAGTAACTTCTGATAAAGAAATTAGAGAAAGGGCTAATACTGCAAAGAGATTAAGCATCCATCTCCTTTACTAAATTCCCTGAAACATTTACCAATTTTTTGAAGCAGAGAAAGTCACATTTGCAACAACCACAAGGTGTTTGCACAAGGTGCAAAATAAATATATTACTCCCTTGCAATGTTCTGAAAGAAAAGGGCAGAAAGGAGGCCAAGAAGGAATGAAAAATTTTCTTATGAGTGTGTAAAAAATTAGGTACCTTTTAAACAGACATTGAGTTGTGTAACTATTCTAGAGATAATGCAAGAACTTTCCTAGCACTTCTCACTGGATAATGCAACTGGAACTGCTAAAAGTCTTTTGTACTCTTTCAATGCCCAGACACCTCAGAGGTCAAGCTGTAGAACCCACCTGGTCACTAAATGCACGAAACACATCCTTTAAAGGGTACCATAGCACTCAGCACTGAGCCTGAGTCCCATTTATTGACCCAGACCTATATTGTCAGTGTTGCATTTTTCTTTGAGGAGGAAAGCAGACACTAAAATCATAGAATAAAGATAATGCATTATGTATTTAAAGTAAATGGAAATCATGTAGATTGACTGAAATTCAGCTTTTTACTGAGAGAAGAGTCCACAGCCTACAAATCATGGGTTCTCCAGGGCAAAATGAGAAGCTGCCTTTGATTGCCTGTGATCAAGAGCTATTTAATGTGAACTGCAGGAAATAGTCTACATTGCAGTACATTGGAATGGAAGAGATACATAAAGACAAGACCCTTGTCATTGAAAGACAAAAGAACAAAGGCAATTATTATTATATTACTGTGATACCATGATAAAGATTGAGTTCTGCACACAAGAAAGAGATTGGAAAATGTAAAATACTGGACAATACAGAACTCTCAACACAGTAACTGATGCTGAGCAATGAATCAAGTAAGAAAAAACATTTTGTAAAACCAAATGTATAAATACAATAAAATTTTGTCCACAAATACACCCTGCATTCACATTTTTTTCTAATTCATGGATCTTTATCAAACTGGGTCATTATAGCTCATATGACATTCATAGCTATTATTATGAGCTGTAATGGCTACATTATACCAAATATACATATACATAATACCAAAGTGTTCAATGCACTGGAATTTTCTATCCAGTGATCCAGTTAAAAGTACCTTGAGTCCTGAGTGACTCAGCAAATTATGTATTATACTACTCACTATTGAACATGGCTTTGTAAATAGCATCTACCATGGAACGCATAATTTTCAGTATTATCTACATGTAGACATCTCCAGTCTAAAGTGATGATGCTGCAAATGGATGGAGAAAATTCCCAAAGGATAAAAAAGAGTAGTTCATGTAGCAAATGCTAATAATAACAATAAAACTATTGCATAAGTAAAAGTACTTTTAGAAAATAATGAAATCAAAGTAAACAAAAACTCTAGACAATTTTTTCATTCCCAAAATATACATAAATATTAACATGTTTAATCACTGCCTTAGTTAAACTGACCCTGACATGAAAAAATAATAATTCTTAGGAGGCATTTATTAAAAAGCTTTTAAGGGCAGGAGAATAATACGAACTAGAATGACTATCTGTGCTGGTTTTGGCCAGGGTAGAGTTGATTTTCTTCACAGTGGCTGGTATGGGGCTGTGTTTTGGATTTGTGGTGAAGACAGGGTTGAAAATATAGAGATGATTTTGTTACTGCTGAGCAGGGCTTACACAGAGCCAAGGCCTTTTCCGCTTTTCCTGCTGGCAAGGAAGTTGGGGGTGCCTGGAAGGTCAGGAGGGGAGAAAGCCAGGACAGGTGACCCAAACTGACCAAAGGAAGAAGGGGGGAACATTTGGAGTGATGGCTGTTGTCATTCCAAGTCACCATTATGTGAGATGGGTCTCTGCTCTCCTGGAGATGGCTGAACACCTGCCTGCCCATGGGAAGAAGTGAATTAATTCCTTGTTTTATTTTGCTTGTGTGTGCTGCATTCGGTTTTCCTATTAAACTGTCTGTTTCTCAGACCATGATTTTTCTGGCTTTTACACTTCTGACTCTCTCTCCAGTTCTGCTGGTGGGAAAGTGAGCAAGTGGCTGTGTGGGGCTTGATGGCCGGCTAGGGCTAAACCACAACACCAGCTAAAACAACCTTTAAGAACTGGAGAATAAAAATACTGGAGGAAAAAAGCGTCAAATTTTCTATAAGTAACCTAGAAAAAGGCTGAAATTCAAAAAGAACTCTGCTTATGAAAAGGAAAAATAGAAATATATAGGTATCCAGTTGAAGTATCAAAGTATATTAATGTAAAACAATATGCTTGTTAGAAACTGTTACAGTAAAAATCAACGTCCTTAAACGAGGAGCTGAAAAAAAACCAAAAAGATGGCAAAAAAAAGAATAAAATAATAGGGAAAAATAGAAGAGGTAAGAAAGGAGCAAAAAGCAGAAAGAAAAGGAACTAAAAGAAACAGGAAAAAAACCAGGCAAATAGACTAGACAGCAAACCATCCCTGACAGCAAAAGTAACTGCTTCTAATTTAAATAATCTTTATGTCTGTATGACCATTAAATATCATCCATATACTCTATCACAAAAAATAAGCACAACAACAGCTTGTCTCACTGAAGAGGAATATTTGCATCCCACAGGTACCTCTGTAGTACAACTTGATATGTACAGAATGTGCTCAGGAAAGAGCCTTAGCCTCATGCTTCTGCATGGGCTACCTCAAACCTTCAATTGATATTTTGCCAGAAGAAGAGATCAGTGGGAGCGTTTATCATTGTATTCATCAAAATAGCCAATACCACAGCAAGAAAAATCCGTAAATTCAAACTACTTAGGCACAGCTGGGATCATGCAGCGGTATAAACTGAGATATTATGCTGCTGATTTATGAGGAAAACATTATGAAATGCATTTCTGGACATTTTTAAAAACATTATACAAAAATTAGAAATTTAAAAGAAGAACAGTGTGAATTTTGATCTCTGCATTGAAATATGTCAGGAGATTTGGGAAAAGAAAAAAGAAATAAAAGACTGTTACAAATCAAACCTATGCAACTATAACCAACCATTGTTAACTGTAGCAAATTGGAATGAAGCCATTATCTTTATTCTTGCCCTTCCTTTCTGAGAGCATTGGTAGAAGGAATGCCTGGAGTACTGAATTTTGATAGAAATCAAACTACAAAGTCCTGCTTCTGTATATTTAAACATGTAAACTATCACATATATCTGACTTCATATGTGACAGGTTTATCCCTTAGCGTAGTTCAAGTAAAAGCAATTCTAAGAAACTATTCGTGTTTTTTAAAGGCTTACCTACACATTTGATTTAATTATTTTAGCACATGTTAAAATGAGCTATATTACAGAGGTAGCGGAGGGAGTTATAAGTGTTTCCACCAAAGTAATTATGAAGTTTTCATAGTCTTCTTGCCACAAACATTCCCTAAAGTGCATATAGAAGAGTACTAATGAAAATAACAAACAGATAACTTTAATGAAAAGTGGCATCCTGGGACAGTAGTTTATTCTTTTAACTCAACTTTAATGCTGGGGAAGAAAAGTAATTTTATGCATATATATGTTCTGATTTAATAGTCAGTGTATTACCAGTTAAGCCACTAAATCCTCAGTGTTCAAATGGGTGCCACTGGCATCAATTCTTTTATCACTTATTTCCACCACAATGGACCCATGAACTTGACCAGATTCACAGGGATCTAATTGGAAATAGCCTTCTTATCTGGAAACCTCCATGGTTTTTCATATGAAACATTCTGCAGAGTTTGAAAATAGTTGAGAGATAAGCCATAGGCAATACTGTTTAAAGGCCAAATGGAGATATCAAGACTCTGTATCAGCCCAAATGCAAAGAGAGCAGAACCTTGGTTATATAGAAATTGCCACATCTTTGAGGAGATTTCAGGCTTTAGGTAAGGGAGGTTATTACTTGGGTTTTAGTTGCTGCTGCAGCATCCTGAATAAACAATACCTTTTCATTTTGAACAAGCTCTTCTGTACCATTGAAATCTGCTGTTGTCATAATGTGTCTAAAGGAAGACTAAACAGGTGCAAAAATACCAAGCCAAAAGTGCAATGAATAACCATGGATATGGTAACCTGATAAGACAGAGTGAGGATAATTAACAAAATCCCTTTATAACAGAATACAGCCATGGATTCACCACTTGGAAGAAACACATACAGAGTCAGGGGAAGAAGCACAACTCACACAAAGAAAGGGTGGAGAAAAATATATGATTGATAATGAAAAGGTTTGCCTTCTAATTTGTGTCCTGACACCAATACCACAAATGCTCAGAGTTGGGCAAATCATCTTTATGGTCAAACCAGAGAAAAAGACAAACACAGATTTGTGTGTCTGTTCCTAGATGGTTCCTAAAGGTCAAATGGGTCATACTTAAGAACTGAAAAGTTCTGAGACAGGAATCCTACCACTGGAAGTTAGACATCTTGGTAAAATCTCACAACAGTGCTGTGCCACAGGTTCCCATTACTTAAAACAGTTGGAAAAATTCATGCACTAGGCTTTTCCAGCATGAAGATGCCGTAAACAATAGAATATTATTAGTTGTCTTTATAAATATTAAAGAATGTGTCTTTTTCTTTAACCTATCAAGCTCTCAGCCTTTTATCTGTGTTATACCCACTGCACAAATACCATAAGAAAACAGATGTGGAAAGCAATCATAAAACAGTGGGATGCTAGGTGAGTCAAAATATCAGCACTTAGCCATTGACTCATCATCTCATTAAGTACATTGTTAAACACATGTTGCATGCCTGTGAGATTTTAAATTAACTCGTTTGTTCAAATTTCTGCTATGATTTACAATGATATGTGAGACAGTAAATTTTCTTACTTCGATGAACATGCAGAATAAAAATATAAAAAATATATATAAGAATGTTCAGATAAGGACTGAAATAAACCACTGTGGGTATTAAAAATGATCTTTTACTTTAATAAACTGAATGCTTCATAGAACAGTCTTGTTATATAAATATAAATCCTATTTGCTTGATTTTTTACAAGTGAAATCTGAGGTTAGGAATCACGTGAGCAATTTCTGTAACCCTTTTTAAGCAAAATAAGGTAAACACTAGAGATAAATAAAAAATGTAAAAGGCTATTATTTCATCAGTCACAGATATGATCACTTTAACTTAGAAATGTTTTTTTTTAAGAGGGATAGATCCTCTTCTCCAAGCTGTCTGAGTAAAGTTCAAGCAATCAAGCCATTTTTGAATCATAACCTCCAAAGCTATTTTTGTCTTGGATGCCTATAAACACACCACTATTGTGAGAAGTCACAATCTTTCTCTGAAAGTCACAATATTATCCCACCTATAACTCAAAGTTTTCAAAAAAGTTTAATTTACGAGTGTATGCAGGTAGCATAAGTTTATCCACCAGAGTCCTTTCCCTCAGTGCAAAGAGGAATAGATTTCTCCTTCTGGTGTACAGCAGGAGTGGAACAGATAAATATGTTGTTTATCTTCATATTTATTTTCAAGAAACATTATATACAAGGCTTTACATTATCTGGAAAATGAATTATGCATGTGACAATATGGCACACCCCTCAGTCAGCCAATTTCAAATGTCTGCTCTGCCTCTTCAGCCATCACATGCTGTGATCAAAAATAATCTTTCTCTGAAGTTGCTTTGTTTTGGGGTTTTTCCTATTATCCCTGTGAAGGAGTTACTTTAACTTTCTCCCTAACAAACACTATTTGCAACCACAATGAAGTTATATTTAAATCACCAAAGATTAAACAAAGGAGCAGGAGGCCAAGGGAAGGTGCTATCTCTTCAGAAAGCAAGATAATGGCTTGAGAAAGCTGAAGGATTTGTAGACTTTGGATTTGCATATCTTTTAAAATTTTTGTTTAAGTGCACCAAAGGTCAGAAATTAGTAATATAAAGATATTGCTTAGTGCCTGTCTTTCTCTGCTTGACTCCTGTGTTAGTTATGGTGTTTATTTCATACTGGCAATTGTCTTAATGGATCAGGTAATATTGAAGCTGGTCAGCTTCAGCCAACTTATACTACAGCAAGATATTAAGTTGGCGCTCTTTTCAGATCAGGTATTTTAACATTATAGCAAATTCTTTAGCTCCCCTGACACCACACCCTGTTGTGGCTGTGCTGCCACGATATCAGGATGCCATCAGCAGCTTTGCCAATCCAGCTGCTTGGGGTGGCGCGTGGGCCTGGATGCAGGAAGTCCAGGGTATCGCGCTATGCCTTGACCACAGCAGGAAAACACACGAAAGCGATCAGGAATGCAGCTTCCACTTGAGGGGCTTTCCCCAGGCTGGTGGGAGATGTGCCAGAAGAGATAAAGGTGAAGAGAAGCGATCTACTACTTAGACTCCAGAAACTTCAATCTTCAGTAGGTTGCAAGAGCAGTGAGATGACATACCAGGAAGTTACAGGCATTTTTATAGTGGGACATAGGGAGGCGGGGTGAGGGGTACAATCCAATAGAGAAAGGGAATATGGGAGGGATCAACAGGGAATCAGCCAGTGAGGATGGAACAGGGGAGGGATTACAGACACCCAATGGGGAACTGAGGGCAGGGCTGCAGGGGGGCTGTGGGAATTCGCAATTCACCATGCTACACCCCGTTCTTTCTCCTGAAGGTTTCTAGGTAGGGCTGGAACACTTTGTAACACAGCACAGCATACTGGCAAAGATAGCAGCCTTTTTTGTTGGAGTAAATAGGCCTCCTCTTACTTCTAATGAGGGAAGTTTCTCTGCCTGTTTCCCAACATATGAAGCTTCCATCTCTGTACATGGAAGTCTGTGGAACAGCACATATGTTGCTTTGAGTCATCTTAAAACCACTCCTCCTCCCACATGCCCAGTCTTTTGAAGAGGAAGTGAACTGAGTGCCTCCATCTGTGCTGATAAATACAGAAAGACCAGGGAACAATCCATGTTCTAGCCCCCATGATGCAGCATCAACTTCATATTAATTAGCCCCAGCAACATTAGAGTTATCTTTTTGGTTCCAGTAGTCCAAACCAGAGCCAAGAGGTTGATTGAGGGGTGCAGTGTTAAGTTCACCCACTGAATCTCCTGGGAACCCAGTAACACCCAGCTCTGAGACTAAATGCACAGCCATGTGAGGTTCTGTATTGGGTTTGCATGGTAAGATTTTGGCAGTGGGCATCTACAGTGGCAACTTCCATTAAAAGCTGCCAGAAGCTTCCTCCATGTGCAGCAGAGCCAATGCCAGTCAGCTCCAAGAGGGACCCACTGCTGGCCAAGGCTGAGCCCATCAGTGATGGTGATAGCACCTCTGGGATAACAGATTTAACAAGAAGGGGAAAAACCTGCCTAACAGCAACTTCAGCCAGTAGAAAGGAGTGAGAATGTGCAGGAGAAACAGCCCTGCAGAAACCAAAGTTACTGCAGAAGAAGGGGGAGGAGGTGCTCCAGGCTCTGGAGCAGAGATTCTCCTGCAACCCCTGGTGCAGACCATGGTGGGTCAGGCTGTGTCCCTGCAGCCTATGGAAGGGACCCACTCTGGAGCAGTTTGTGAAGAACAGCAGCCTGTGGGAGGGACTCACACTGGAGAAGTTCATGGAGGACTGTCTCCTGTGGAAGGGACCCCCATGATGGAGCAGTAGAAGGGTGTGAGGAGTCCTCCCACAGAGAAGGAAGGAATGGCAGAGACAGTGTGTGATGAACTGACTGCAGCCCCCATTTCCCATGCCCTGGGCTGCTGGAGAGGAGTAGGTAGAGAATTCAGGAGTGAAGGTGAGCCCAGGAAGAAGAAAGGGGTGGGGGGAAGACATTTTAAGATTTAGCTTTTATTTTTTGTTACCCTAGTCTGATTTGATTGGTAGTTAATTTTCCCCAAGTTGAATTTGTTTTGGCTATGATGGCAACTGGTGAGCAATCTCTCCCTGTCTTTATCTTGACCCACAAACCTTTTGTTATCCTTTTTTCCCTGTCCAGCTCAGGAGGGGAGAGATAGAGCAGTTTTGGTAGGCACCTGGCATCTAGACAAGGTAAACTCATCATTATTGCTTAACAAGGTCTTGATCAAGAAATGTAATAATTAGGTGTCTGCCCAGACTACGTGTGAAGAATACATGGGCTACCAGTAGAAAGTTAGGAAATTTAAAAAGGAATCTAATCTGACAAGTGCACTGAGAAGCAAATCACCTAAATTCTGCATATAATGAGGAACCAGTCAAACATAACTAAACAATAAGAGTTAAGACCTTGCTAACTCCTAAGCACTCTGCCTCATACATCCTCATTACACTCCTACCAAGTTTCTCTTGGTTTAAATAGTTGTCTCAGAAGAAAGTCCTGAAAGAACATTCCCTAGCAAAGCTCTAACATCAGCCCATTTTACAAAAATGGATTGGCAGCTCATCTGCCATTACCGGAGTCTTAAAAAAAAAAAAGAAAAAAAAAGGGATTTCCTATTCCTCAATCCCTCAGGTAAAGTTGAGGCCCCTTTGCTCAGTCAAAGGCTCTTTTGATGCTGCAATGTCCAGTCATGGCAATCTGTGGCTTTAAGCAAACCAAGCCATATTTCGTGAGTAAAATTTTGTGATATTTCTCTCGAGTGAGCTTTAGATACTTCACAGAGACCATGACAATTTTAAGTGACTCCCTGATCAACCAGCAAGCTATTTTGAATCCTGCAGTCTGGCATGAACTTCTTCTCAACTGCAGTAAAGGGAGAAAAAACATCCATTCTAATTTGGTGGGAGGTCTTGATTCTGTACAGTTCTCCCTGTAGCTTTCACTTTAAAATTACAACAACCTTGAAACTTGCTATGGGTACAAATTACTGAAGAAAAAAGTTCATGAACTTGAACTCCTTTTATGAAATCTAAAAATAGCTTCTGAAGAGTGCAAAGCCACTGATGTTACAAAGTTCAGTGACCTGTAATAACTATTATTATTTCCATTGACCCATAGTAATGATTGACCTGCACTGGAACTAGCAACACTCAATAGCACATTTTCAATTTTTTTTTTATGTTCCAGTTTCCAAGAGACACACACACACTCTCTCAAAAATATCAGTCTAAATCACACAGGACAGATTTTACTCTGGTTATGCTTTTGGTGGCGATAAAGCTATAATCGTAAAACCAGAAGGTAATGGATAAATGCCTAATCACTAAATACAAATCAATAGACCATTGTGAAGAAAAAACAAAGATAATTTTATGTCTTTGGAAAAAAACCCCAAAAAATCAATATTCATTACACTATTTTATGTGTAAACAACTGTATTTATGTTAATAAAAGCTAGTATCAGGTTGTGCTGAAAGGTGAGAGATGGATGTTACTGTTGCAGAAGGTCAAGCATGGCAATCCAGGTCTGAGAATGAAATTTGTTCACTAAAAATTAGTAACATTTATGCTGGATATATTTATGGTACACATATCAAACATTTGAACATTTAAGGATCTTAATACATTCACACAATGGTTTCAGCATCAAAAGAATTTGTATTTAACACAGTGGTGACCACGTTTTTTCAGAAGCTGATCTTTCTACTTTCACTCAGTAAAAGACTAGAGGTAATCCTTAAAATTTCAGACTGATCAGAATGAGACTTGAGTTAATACTGGATGCAGGAAAAAATGTTCCTTTTCAATAGCTCACTTAATAAATATCTCTTCTCCCGTGTTGATCATTGCTTAATATTTTAAAAAGGTATGCATACCACTTATTATCAAATGAAGGATTAATTCAAGAAAAGTATTTTATTTTCAATGACCCTATGTAGACAACTAGCTTGAATAATATGCAGACAGTACGACAGAGACATTTTAATTTTTCTGTCTTTGCAGCATGATGCGCACAATTCAAATCAGAATGTATTCAGTTTCTGTTACTGTCGGGTTCCTTGGATTGTTAATTTTTGCTCTGCTTTAAGATCTTCTCAGTCAATTTACTTACAATCCATATTCTATACATAGAGGTACTATTTATGCACATAGCAATTTTTGAAGAGATGTACCAGAAGAGCAATCTACCATGTAAAACCTATTCCAGATAGCAGTTCTATGCTCTTGTTCATTGGGTAGACAATTGAAATTGAGCCTTTTATATCCCTAAGGAATAGGGAAAACACTGACATGTTGGTTATGCTGTTGACACTGTCACATTAGATGGTGCTTTACTAAAATAAAATTTGAAATAGAAATTTGCATTAATTGCTGTTTCCTTCACAATCCCATTTTACCATAAATAATGAGAAAAAGGTTTTATCCTTATATAGAGGCTGCTCATTTTCTCACAAATTATGTGTTTGCATTTTTCAACAAAACAAATAAACTGTCTTTTCCCTGAAGAAAGTCACTGTATGAAGAAGTAAAACATTAGATAATTTTATTCTATGCTGAAGGAAATGCCTTTTGACTTTTATTGAACTGCTTGCTGAGTTTTTGATTTCTTGAACCAAATGGTTATTACATGGAGTCCTAGAGATGTGCAGAACTAGGAATAGAGAAATTGTCAACCTCTACATTCGATATTTCAGTGCTGCTAAAAGAAATATAATCTCAAATTTGTCAAATGAAAGTGCTATCTTATTGTGGGCAAAAACTTCAAACATCAACTTCTTACAAATTATTTTCTTCACTGTCTGAGCTACACTGTATAAGTATGAAGAAAAAGTCGTGTCTGGTGGATAAAGCAAATACTTAAAAAAATAATTGTATATAAAGAATTTTACTTTCTGAAACTCTGTTAGGGATAGATGACCTTTTTTTCTCTGTCAGATGTAATTCTTGTATAAAACGATTGTGATGTAGCATCTGTAAATATTTCTTGATTGATAATTTATGAGAAGCGAGGTGCTAGTGTCCTATATTTAGGCTTTTTAGATTTAACAGTGGTCTCAAAGAATATTGCTGATTATTTTAAGAGTATGGTTTAAAGTCACTTCTGCAATGTAACTACTATAGCTGCACACTCAGCATTCTCTTTCTCTATAATCTACTTTTAAACAGATAAAATTTAAACATCTATATCTAAGCTTCTCACTCTAGCCTGAATTTTTAGTGGAAAGAGACACAGAAAACAATTTGTCTCACTTGTTTTAGACGCCTCTGCCTTTCACTTACAGATCCTGGAAATGTCAATACCTCAGGAAGAAAAAAAAAAGGCCTAGACCGGATGCCTGATTTTGAGACAGCAAAGTTAAAGCAAGCAAATCCCACTCTTTCTAATGAATAATACTCTTTTTTCACTACATGTGAAAGTTGAACAAGACAGAAGTATGGTTTTGATATGACTAAAGGATTTTACAAACTCGAGAAAATCTGTATTTGGATGAACCTCAGAAGAGGTTTGGCTCCAACCATTTGTTCAGCTCTGCCAAGCGAAACTAGGGCCTCTGCAGAGAAAACACTATTGTCTCTTATCTCAGAATGGGAGCGGAGTGATCAGAGTGACAACATGAACAATAAAGCTCCTATCAGCTGCAAGATTTCTGAGGCATACAGCCAGAATGCTTTCCTATTATCTAAAAAGTAGCTTAGGCATTAAGTTGTTTGGTTTCACTATCTTTATTTCATCACAGACATAAAAATGTGTTAAATCCCACTGGGAGTTGGTCAATTCACTTGTCTAAATAAAAGATACAATTTGGCCCAAATCCCAGAATACAGAGTAAATATCCTGCATTCAGTCAAAATCTTTTTGGGTTATTTAAGAATTTTGGCGAGCAAGGAATAAGCTAGCATTCAGGAATTAGAGCTAACAACTTCATTAAGAATTTTTACCCGAGTATAGACTCAGGGAAGATGACAGAATCTGGTCCCTGGAAAATTCATATAATAATTTACTGTCAAGGAAGCAAATGTCCATCCCGCATGGCCAAAGAGCTCAGGTGAAGCTACAACATACTGTATGATTTTCAGAGCAGAGCTAAGCAGTTCAACTGACAAGGAAAAATGCATACAGCTGTCTGTTTCAGAGGAACTAAGAAAGGCTGGGATATCACAGGAGCTGCTGCAATCAGAGGAAAAAGTCTCTGTATTGCTGCACTATATCCCTCTCCAACCATTCCCATCACAGAAAACTGAATGGGATTGCAGGCTTAGAAGTTGGCTTAGAAGAACTATCTGACACACATCTTGGAGTCTTGGCTACCTGGCATGTCACCGGGCTTCTTCAGTGCATTGTCCTCCATTGCTGAGAGCAGTGTTCTCCCCTCAGAGGTGGCTTCTGGCACTAACAGGTTGTCACTTCAGCTCAGAAGCCATGGCGTAATGTCAGTGAGAAGTCAATTAAGAAATTTCTACATATTCATGACACTCATAACTTGCAGACATTATGTACACAGTGAGCTGGCAGAAGCTGGAATGCTGTCCCTGAACTAATGTGATAAGGACTGTAATGAAAGACTTATGGTATTAATAATTTTTAGCAGTGTCATATTAGTACTATAGCCCAGCCTGTGCCTTGGCTTGTACTAAACAAGAGTTGTTTCATTATTATTTTAAGCCTTACACAAGAAGTCAGTTAAAGCAACTGTTCATATGCTGTGTAACACAGTATAAAAAAATCTGGTAAAAAAATGTGCTGGAATATAATCTGAGTTAAAGCCTTCCTTCCTCTTATATTTTTAGAAAATTGTGCTTCTTTAATAAATTTTAAATTAGGTTTTCTTTTGAAAGTAAAGTTGTGATCAGACTAAAAATGTATTAAAGGTAATCTTTCTCACTGCTGGACTACATTGGCATTTTTCCAGATAAAAAGAAAAGCACAAAATGCATGGACACATACACAAAACACCATAACCAAAGAACTCGTACATCCATGAAACTTCAAAAGAATCTGAGGAAGAAGTTGGTCAAATGTGTCAAATACTTGGTTTAGAGACTGCAGGAGGCTTTTTTTCCCCAAGTCTCTTTTCTCTGCCAGTGTTTATCAGCTCTGATTTGTGATACTTCAACACAGCAGTCCCCAATAGGCACTAAGCTAACCAGACAGGAAAATCTCATCCACCTTTGTCAGTCTTCCTATCAAACACCCCTTTGCCTCGTGGGGTGTTCCTTCATAAGTTTAGAAATTGTTTTCACATGTTAGCTACTTTCTTGTAAGGTTGTCATGACCACAGTAGAGTTTTGTTCATGAAAAGCTGCTGAGCAGAACCTTTCAAGAGCTTGCAAGAACCAGCCCTTTGAAAGGGTAACTGGAGATTTGAGTGATATAAACCCCAAAGAGTCATCCACTTTCCAGCTCGACTGTAGCTTTATTCAAGCTGGACCCAGAGTTTCTGCTGTTTTACAGCGACACAAGGGAAAGCAGTGCCAAGGCCCCTCTCCTGCTCTGTGCTGAGAACAGAATGATCATGTTAGGTCTGATCTATAGTGACACAGAATGATCACAGCTTTCAGTAAAAATGTGAGTACCAGATGCTCCCTACTTCTGCGAGAAAGGTCACTATCTAATATTCATAGAGTCTTTCACACTGTAATCCACTATTCCGCACAGGAAGTTCAGGATATGAGGCATTTTCCTTACTAAGCAGCAAAACAACAAAAAGTGTATATTGCTAAAAGTTAAAAGGATCCCCTTTACTTGCCCGGTACCTCCTGCAGTTTAAAATCTTTGGTGAAGTGGCAGTCTGTTAGTCATGTGCCTTTCTTAGTTTTCCTGTGACTAGAAATCAATACTCACACCAGGGCTTTCACTGCAAAATGTGACTGTTTCCCCATTGAAAAGCATCTGTCTCAAAGCATCACACTGACTTGAGTCTTACAAAGTTTGTCACCTGAATCAGTTGAATTTCACTGATGGGGAAATCTCACAGCACAGTCTTCCTCTGTGCAACCACAGGTTGTAGCAAAGAGCTTTTTGCTAGACTGAGGGGGCAAAGTGTAGCTGCATCCCTATCTCCTGTAAAAGTTGGCCATAATTGCCAGCCATGCCAAAAGATACTATTTGATATTATCTTTCAGAAGTGACAGTCCTGAATGAATCATCTGGGAAGGCTCCCATGTGCCACTGGAACTCTGCCCACAAAACCAAGGCATTTCAATTGAGTATTAATACCTGCTATGTCCTTTATTCAGGATAAAGTAAAATAAATACTCTATTTTACCATAGCAATAATGCACTTCTTCAGATGTATTTATCAATAACTATGACACTTTTTGGGGGGCTTGTCATTAGATCTCAGACTTGTGGTTTGTAACATACTTGAGGCAATCAGGAATCCCACAGAAATGCTCTTACCTGTTCCTTCTTAATCACTAATTACAACACTAATCTTAAATGCAGTGGTAATCAGATTTTATGTAGCAAAATGCAAGTTTAAAATATATGTTTAACTATATGTGGTTGAATGGAATTAGGCTTATAAATTGCTAACATCTTTGTCCCAGAAAACAGTACTCAATATAGAAACATACTAAAATCAGTTCAATGTTTTCCTGCAACTTTGGAAGGAGCTCCTCCCCCAAAATATCGCTAGGAGTGAAAGAGCCAATTTGGCATCTTTTCTATACTGCTGCTTCTCTCACACCCCTCATTCCATATCCCACACACAGCTGGAACACTTCTCCTTAAACAGGCTGGAGTACTTCTTAACCTGGAGATTTATTGGACACATTAGTCTTTAAGGAGCCTTTAAGACTTACTAGATGTTTCTGATGTCTAACAAAATAAAATATTATAGAGGTACCAGATGCTCCAGAAAACTTTTAATTCTGCTGTTATACCTGTGCTTTAATAAAACAAAAGTCATCAAGCATAATGAAAACTTAAATACTGTAACAGTAGAGTCATCATTTACCCTATCAGTGGCCCAAGGGAAATGCAGTGGCTGTAATGATATGAAAAATGGTATAGGAATAGGTCAGTAATTCAAAAAGCATAAGAGGAAAAAATAACATAAGAGGAAACTGCAACATCAGAGAAACAAAAAATCAAAACTCAAAGGTAGAATTTTATGGGGACTTCAGACTCATTCATGAGAAGACTACTGATTCACTAAAACTAAAATTATAACCAGTCTATGAAATACAACCTCCACATAAATCAGTGTCAAAATCTGACTGAAATCCAAATGAGTCAATATTTCTGTTGAAATGAATAAAATTAGAGCAGATGTGAGTCAAATAAAAGCATCTGCCATGCATGTTCAGTCAAACTAACTTAAACAGGATTGACTTTATGAGCACCTTTAACACCAAGCAGTGCTCAGAACAGTGGACATGCATGAGAATTTAGTAAAGGACTTGGATAGTTTGATTTCTTTCTTAAATTATACATGTTTGCTCTGAACTGTATACACTGCATTGTCTGTTCTATTTGTGCTAGAAATGAATGGCAAAGATATAAACAATTTATAAGGGCGGTACATACTGAGTGGTTTCAAAACCCTAGAGATTAGTGAATAATAAATAAAGCCGGGCCTTTTGTTAGTACTGTAATGCTTCACTGTTTAGGTCACATATGATTATTGTGCTAATGTCATTTTTGGGATGAAATGGTTGTTAAAATCACAGTATATTTCCAAGGGTTTCACTGAATAAAGCACAGCCTGATTCTGCTGCCACTGACTTGAGCAAGAATGAGGTAAAGGTCTAATTCAGACAAACAGTATTGCACTATTTATATTTTAAGGATGGAGAAAATGGAAGAAAGGAATTAATATGATTTGTTTGCAGCCCCAGAGAAAGTCAGCCTTGGAAGTTTTTGTTTCTATTCTGTTCTGTCCTATTCTATTCCATCCTGTTCTATTCTATGCAGCTTGTGCCACTCCCCTCATCCTCACAACACCCGAGAACATCCCAAGAGTGGCTAGACAACATGTTCTGTACGTTTCATTTATTATTTGCTTTTGAAAGATGCAGTTTTACAAAAGACTCAGGCATTAAGTTGGTTTTGGATGGGGATTCTAATTACAGGGTTTTTTGTTTCTTTGCTTTGAAACGGACACGGAGTTTTTCTCATGGAGTTGTAAAAGGAAAGGGGAAGAGTAATTTTTGTTTTGACTGAAGGAAAATGTTTTGCTGTCCTCTGTTTTTAGTGCCTAAGCTGAGATCAAACGTCTGTACACTGTGCTTGCCACGGAGCATGGAGCCACTTAAGGTGGTCTTCAGGCCTTGTGATTTAGAGAGTTCCAACTCCCACATAAACTTTACCTTTGTGAAGGGCAGCTCCACCGTGCTCGACAAATGCAGCTGCCTACAAGAGCCCCAGTACCTGAGCTCTCAGCAGTAGCCTGGATCCAGACCATTGAGCACTTTAAGGCTAAAGATGGACATCTAAAATTCCATTTGAGATGTTGCAGACAGACAGTGTAAGGAATGCTGGGGAGGTTAGCAATCCTTTTGACGGTCCAACATGTTACATAAATGTGTAATTGGTCTTGCGCTATCTAAAGTTTCCTGATTTCTGATAATTTCATGTCTATTTCTATGGCAGGCTTACAATCTAGCCGATAGTGACAGGAGACTATAAAATGAAAACACGTAATTTTCTGCCATAGAGGACCTTTGAGTTCTTAGCCAGCAGCAATCAAATGCTTACAAACTCTTCAAAAACATGACTTTCATTTCGTGGAGGCACAAGCTGCTCAATATTCACCAAGGCTCAGCGATGCCAATGCAGCTGTTAATTCTCGATTTGCCTGCTGACACTCATGCCACAACACAGAATCTCAGAATGGTTTGGGTTGGAAGCAACCTTAAAGGTCATCTCAGTTCCAACCCCCCTGGTCAAGAGCAGGGATGCCACCCACTAGACCAGGTTTCTGAGGGCCTTGAACACTTCCAGGGATGGGGTATCCACAGCTTCTCTGAGCAACCTGTTCCAGTGCGTCACTACCCTCGGCGTAAAGAATTTCTTCCTTAACACCTAATTTAAATCTCTCCTCTTTTAGTTTAAAACTATTCCCCTTGTCCGATGACTACCGGTCCGTGTAAAAAGTCGCTCTCCATCTTTCCAAAGACGAAGAACAAGACGAATTTATTTTACTTTTTAATATCTTTTTCTCGCCTTAGTTTCCAGAGGGGACTGCCTTCTTTCCCTGGTCCAGGCGCTGCCCGGGCGAGCACACACACTCCCATATCGCCGCTCTCCGCTGTGGCCGCGCCGCTGGGCTCAGTACAGCAGCCGCTTCCCTCCCTGCCTGCCGTCTGCTTCCCTTCCGCTGTCCTCCCTGCCCGCTGCCNGCCTGCAGGTGAGGGCCGGGCGGCGGGAGGGGGGACGCGCCGCGTCCGGCCACCCGAGCCCGACTTCGCACGCAGCAGCGAAATTGGCAACAAATTGGCAAAAAAACCGCCGAAAAACCAATCAAAGAAACCAAAACGCGTATACATGTGT
>VWZW01013754.1:3674368-3734999 GCA_013397115.1 Edolisoma coerulescens | reverse complement strand
TTGTCTGGAGGGCACAGATGGTGATGCCCTGGAAGTAGCTGCTGTACTGGGAGGATGGTGGGGAGAGGGAGGATGGCTTCATGTTGCAGATGCAGCACTCTCTGCTCGAAGTGGCAGTGGGGGAGGCAGTGGGCGGCGGGAGGCTCCAGCCCTTGCTCACACTCCTGTGCCTCTCTCTTCTCAGCGCTTGCTCCTCTTCCTGCTCTTCGTTGGGCCTTTCAACTGCTTTGCCAGTTACAGCCGCGCCACTGAGCTCTTCTACAGCCTCAACGAGGGGCTGCCTGCTGGGGTGCTCATTGGCAGCCTGGCCCGTGACCTGCGGCTCCCAACGGCTGGTGGCCAACACCCTGCATCTCTGCAGCCCCCACTCTCCTTCACCCTGGCCTCCCATGGCTTGGGGGGACAGTATGTGCAGCTGGACAACCGCTCCGGGGAGCTGCACACCTCAGCTGTGGAGATAGACCGGGAAGCTCTGTGTGTGGAAAGCAGTGGGGCCACCATCTTTGGGGGATCAGCTGCTGTCTCCTCTTCCTCCCCCTCACCAGAGTCATGCCTACTGCTGCTGGATGTGCTGGTACTGCCACAGGAGTACTTTCGCCTGGTGAAGGTAAAAATTGCTATTCGTGATGTCAACGACAATGCGCCCCGCTTCCCTGTGCCCCACATCCATCTCTCAGTGCCTGAGAACGCACCTGTGAACACCCGCCTGGCTATCGAGCACCCCGCCCTTGACCCCGACATGGGCACCAACAGTGTCCAGACCTACCGCCTGCGAGATAACTACGGTGTCTTCACCCTGGATGTGGAGGAAAATGAGAACGGGGAGAGGACCCCCTACCTGATTGTTATGGGGGCACTGGACAGGGAGACACAGGACGAGTATGTCACAGTCATCGTCGCTGAGGATGGGGGGACACCTCCACTTGTGGGCAGTGCCACCCTCACTATTGGCATCAGCGACATCAATGACAACTGCCCCCAGTTCAACAACTCACAGCTAAACGTCACCCTTTATGGGAATTCCAGCCTAGGGACACATGTGGCTACTGTCCACGCGGTGGACATGGACCTTGGATCTAATGCCCAGATCACCTACTCGTACAGCCAGAAGGTCCCCCAGCCATCCAGAGACTTGTTCCATCTGAATGAAAGCACAGGAGCCATCACACTCTCCACTAAAGTTGATGGGGACACTCTGAGGCTACACAGGCTGATCATACTGGGCAATGGTCCTGGCTGTATTCCTGCTGTGATCACTGTGCTGGTGACCATCATCAAAGTCATGATGAGGCCACCTGAAGTTGTTCCTCGTTTCATAGCTAATGAAGTGGAAGGGGTGGTCTTCTTAAAGGAAATGGAGCCTATCAACACACCTATAGCATTTTTTACCATCAGAGACCCCGATGAAAAATACAAAGTCAGTTGCTATTTGGATGGTGATGGGCCTTTCAGACTTTCACCGTACAAGCCATACAACAATGAATACCTGTTGGAGACCACAAAGCCTTTGGACTTTGAGACACAGCAGCTGTATGACATCTCCGTAGTTGCATGGAACTCGGAAGGATTTCATGTCAAGAAAGTTATCAAAGTACAGGTTCTGGATGACAATGACAACTCGCCAGTTTTCTCTGAACAACTGATAGAATTGTCCATTGAGGAGAACAATGTTCCCAATGCTTTTTTGACCAAACTCCATGCTACTGATGCTGACAGTGGAGAAAGAGGGCAAGTGTCCTATTTCTTAGGTCCTGATGCCCCTTCCTATTTTGCTTTAGATAAAACCACAGGAGTTCTTACAGTTTCCACCCAACTGGACAGAGAAGAAAAAGAGAAATACAGATACACTGTCAAAGCAGTAGATTCTGGATTCCCTCCAAGAGAATCAATAGCAACTGTCACTATCACTGTATTGGATAAAAATGATAACAGTCCAAGATTTATCAATAAGGATTTCAGCTTTTTTGTGCCAGAGAACTTTCCAGGTTTTGGTGAAATTGGAGTTATAAGTGTCACAGATGCTGATGCAGGGCAGAATGGATGGGTTGCCCTTTCAGTTCTGAATGGAAGTGATATTTTTGTTATAGATACTGGAAAAGGAGTTTTGAGAGCTAAAGTCTCCCTGGACAGGGAGCAGCAAAGCTCCTACATTCTGTGGATTGAAGCAGTTGATGGTGGGGATCCTGCCCTGTCTTCTACAGCAAAAATAACTATCCTTCTTCTGGACATAAATGACAACCCTCCTTTGGTCTTGTTTCCTCAATCTAATATGTCGTACTTGCTGGTCCTTCCTTCTACACTTCCTGGCTCTCCCATCACTGAGGTCTATGCTGTCGATAAGGACACTGGCATGAATGCAGTCATAGCTTACAGTATCATAGGAAGAAGAGGCCCTCGACCCGAGTCATTTAGGATTGACCCCAAAACTGGTAATATCACCTTGGAAGAGTCCCTGATGCAAAATGACTATGGCCTCTATCGGCTGCTTGTAAAAGTTAGTGATCACGGCTACCCAGAACCTCTCCATTCCACTGTCATGGTGAACCTTTTCGTCAATGATACTGTCAGCAATGAGAGCTACATCGAAAGTTTGTTAAGGAAGGAGCCTGATATCAGTGTAGAAGAAAAGCAGCCACAAATATCCATAGAGCCTACGCATAAAAAAATGGAGTCAGCATCCTGCATGCCTACCTTGGTAGCTCTTTCAATAATAAGCTTGGGTTCAATTGCTTTAGTAACAGGGATGGGAATTTACATTTGTCTAAGAAAAGGGAAAAAGCATCACAGAGCAGATGAAAACTTGGAAGTACAAATCCCTTTAAATGGAAGAATTAACCTGCACATGTTGGAGAAGAAACCAATGGAGATTTCTAACATTTGATGTTTCTTTGTCTATAACTCCAACATCTGAAAAACCCGGACAACACTAAAACACCTAGCTGTAGGTTGTATTGACAGAGGTTGCAATGAAGGACTGCTAATTTATAATTTAATAATATTGTAATTGTAAATAGCTGTTTACAGTTTTTTAAATTCAATTTCAGTGTACAGCTTTTTTATGAAATGTTAGTAGCTAACAGCTAGCACCCTGACTATAAAAACATGGACATCATTTCCAGCTTTCATAAATCAATAAGATCAGTGAACATAAAAAAGAGGAAGGTAGATGATTCTTTTAAACTCAAGTTTTAAAAGTCTTTTTAACCACGAGAGGGCATCAGATGCTCCTGAACAGGGAACTGTTTGAGGTACTGTCCATGACATAAACAGAATATATTTTAAATATATTGATTTTAGTATAAAATATCTATTGGCATACAGACATTTAACCACTACAAAAAAAAAAAAAAAAGTCTGTCCCGATGTCTGTATAATAAAAATAATAAGTATGTTAAAATGCACTAGTAATGAAAACCCGAATGTTTATTACCTCACAAGTAAAGCTTATACAATAGGATAGAAGAGGCATTAACAAGAAGTGCAATTCCTGTTGAGCAAGAATGCAAGATATTGTAATGAGAATCTGAACTGCTGTGACATATCATTCATTTTTCTCCAGATTTCACCCTCATTATCATTTGCTCCAGCAATCTGCTGGTCATTTTTATGGAAAAATTGTATTTAATATTTCCTAAAGCAAATAATGACAGAGCCCCATCCTCGTCCTCATAAACATGCCAGATGCAAGGAAGCAAGGGAATGGCTAGATCTTCAGTTGTCACAAAAGTGGTGGTATTTTTTTGTACTTAGAGCAATCTGTCGGTAGTACTCCATCAGTTTGGTTGTGCAGTAGATTTTTGTTATGTGTTACTTCTGAACCTGATCTGCCAGATGAAAACAAAAATCACTTCACATTCTAAGGAATTGTAAGACTTTTTTTATTCTGACTGTTGCTCCTTTCTGGATTGGTATTTCATGTGAAAGATCTTGTTTCTGACTTTTGGCGACCATTCCTGGCTCCTTTTCATTGGCTTTGATTTTGGATTAGATCCAGAATCTGACTTGTAAGACTGGTGGCATATTTTCTTGATAATTTATTCTTTGCTGTATCCTCTGCAACAAAGCAGCAATTTTATCAGTGATGTATTACTTTCACTTCATTTTAAGAGCTGAGAACTATCTTTTATATGATGATTGCATCAAATTTCTCTGTGTGAACAAGATAAATTAGTGTTATGCTTAAAAATTATTATTTTGATTTCTCGCATCATGTCTGTAATGTACCAAAAGTGTTTATATGTCTGCAAATTAAAGCTATATATTTTCATAATAACTTATTCTCTCTCTCCTAGAATTTTAATTATAAATCTAAATATTATTTCAGTTATAAGAAATGCATTTTTCACAAATGCGTAAGTACTGGCTATCTGGTCTGACATGTCATAATACTTCCACAAATTAGTACACTTCAAAATCATTAATGACAGTTCATGCTGTGCTTCTTGAAATTACCAGCAAAGACAACTGTATTTCGGTTGATGAAAGTGGTGCAGCAGCTCGTACCTGTTTTGAAAGTAGGGAATGCAATTTGGGGCAGGTTTTGATTTTTCTCTCTGTGACTGGCACATTACTTTGCCTTGAACCTACTGAAGTGTTAGGGCTTCTGCCAGATACTGGTTCTACTTAGCCTAAGTAACAGTATTAACATAATACCCATGTTTTTCCATTCTGGCTGTAGAAAAAAGACTGGTTTTTTTCAGGTTAGAATATTTTCTGTTTGGGCATGATTTGATAGCTGTGTTTCATGAAAAATTAACTCAGCCTGTCAGAGCTTTGTGGTCAATCACCTCTTTTCCTTTATTTTCATATTATCAAAATATAAAAATGGTGTGTATCGCTGAAATGTATTTGCTGCAAAAAGACATTGTTTCTTATCTCTGAAGAAGAATTACATTATTTCTTCAGAAACAGCTTCAGTATTACAGATACTGTGTATTGCTGTGGTGAGGAAGCTAGATCCTCTGCATTTTTCTCTTCAGTAAGGAGGCAAGGTAACTGAAAGACAGGATTCTTTTCATTGCTCTTCTCTTATTTCAATTAGTAGTCGGTATATTCTCAAGACAGTTTAAACAGGAGCAAACCTGAGACTTAAGAAACACAAGAGAAAGATAATCCTGATCCTTCAGTGTGGGTTCATATGACACTGGGCAGATACTTTTATTCAGGTTTGACAAATACATAGTCTTGACCCTGTTTGATTAAGTTTTGTTTAAACATGCTGTTCTTGTTGCCTTTTTTGTTTGTTTAGATCAAGCACGTTCCTAATGCGCAATAAAATGTGATGTTATGAGCTTGTTAAAACCAAAGTAGTGCTCATGAAACATTTCCCTCATGATTTCCTACACATTTAAAGAAAATGGGTTTAAAATCACACCTTCAGCCATACTGTGGCACAGTTACTTGTACAAGAATTTACACTGAATAAGACCTCGTAGAGCAGATTTTTGCCTTCTGTGAGTAGGCTTTCTGTGGGTAATGCCACTGAAAATGGTAAAATATGCAGTGAGCTGGCTTTTTTACTCCATATTTTGTGTTACTTAAAAAACATACAGCTATTAACACGAAGTAATAAGCATAATAGTTAAACATGCAATTTTGAGCCTATCAGTGATTAAAAAACAACAAAATAGGAGTCTTGCATTCATAGAACCTGGGAATTTCTTCCTAAAAAATGCTCTTGCTCAGCTGTAAAATTCTTGATACTGGCTGTATAGCAAACATTTCTGTGATGTTGCTGTTTCCAAAGTATCCCTTGCTGAAATTCCTTTCACATGAAAACACATTTTTAATGAGTATAACTAAAGTAAATTAGTCTCAGATATAAAAGGCCTATTTTATTACCACCTTGTGCAGCGCGCTTGCCAAAATATATGCAAATCTTGTCGACACTGGTAGTCGAGCTGGCACAAAAATAAATGTCTCATTCATTTACAGTATCCACAGAACAATCTTAGAGTGAGGGGGTGCCCTTTGTTCATTTTTATAAAAAATGAGATTGTCCTAAGTTTTGTATTGCCAAATCCTCCTGAACTTGCCATGCAAACACTTTTTCATTAGAATTAACAAATTAAAAAATGAAAGGCAAGAAATGGGCAGTGAGCCCAGTGGCAGTGGACAGAGAAAATCAGTCTTCTCTTTCTACTTCATTTTATTCTTTTTAAAAGAACTCTTTGAAGTTACTATTTTGATGCAAAACTAAGTTAACACCTGGCTGAATATCAATAAAGGATGAGATCTAAAAGTGTGGAAGGGGAATTAGAGCTATTTGCTTTTTCTTGTGTCAAAACTCAGAAAACAATTAATCTTACGGTCTTTTGTTTCCATTTTTCAATATCAGGGTTCAAACATGCAACTGTGCCACAGAGTCCACTGAGAAGAATGTAAAAAGCTCCCACTCTCCTAGCAGGACATCCAAGGAGAGGTACGGTATTAGCAAAACTTGGCCTCCCTAACAGCAGTGACAAACCTTTGATTACCAGCTGGGGTGTCATTGCAAATTTTCTGCCCCTAACAGCTGTTTTGGGAAAATGGCATTAAAATACTCAAATACATGAAGATGATGAGTAGTCCATGACTAATATTTCACTTCCTGGTTCAAAGCAATGAACTTTCTAGGAGCATTGGCCTGCATCACAAAAATACCTTGCAGTTTGGCATAAGTGGAGATACAAAGCATCTCTGCCACAAAGAAATCATCAGCTTAATATGCAGAGTGTTTGTTTTCATAATTCATGTGCATTATCAGAGCCATACTGAAAACTGCCTGCCACCTTCCCTGTACTGTGCTTCTCAGCATCTTCTCACAGTTTCTTTGTACATTCCTCTCACCTGTGTAACTTAAAGAGAAAAACAATGCAAAACAATTAATTATTAAATATTAGCCATCTGAAACTAACAACTTTGATTTAGACCACTCTCCTTCAGAGCTGGAGTTTGAGGAGCTAAGCATATTTATCTCCATTACCAAAATAATTTGAGTTTAAAGGAGATGTCTAGTGAAATTTAAAGTGGAGATAAAGATATTCGGCACCTTCATTTCCTGTAGAGTCGGTTCGTATAGTTTCTGTATGAGTAGCAGTTGTTCAGTGAGATAAAAGTTGCAGGAATTAGTTTTATGCTTTATTTTAATAGTGTGGGAAATATTTTGAGGAAACTATTTGAAAGTTATTTGCAACATGTCATAATTTACAGTTTTCTGAGTTAAAACATGCAAAAGTGCTTGTGCAGGCAGCATTGCTATTTCCCTATCACTCTCCGTAGCAGACTGAACCAGCAGATAAGATAAAACTGTCATCTGCATTCTGAGATGGTGGGATTCAAGGATTATGGCTCACAAACAAATGTAAAGTTAAACAGCTCTGTTTTTCACATTACAGATTAGGAAAATACTTTTATTCTTATACCACAGATTGATAACTTGCATAATCTTTCTGATATTTTCTATCTGAGTGTTTCGGTGATTTCTGCTATATTTGCATTTTAGTTTCATTACAGAATGAATTTTAAAGGCCAAATTTCAACTCTTATTTTTTTTTTATGAGAGTACTGTGAACAGGTGCTAAGAAAACATTGTTCTGAATGAAGAAACATTGAATCATTTGTAATGCATTCAGTCATTTATTCCACTGCTTGTAAAAACAAATATAGGCTTACATGTTGAAGTTGCAGGTTTTCATATTGCTAGCTAATACTGCTCCTAAGTAGGAAACACTTAACTGAAATATATTGTAAGGAATTATTTCAGCTGTTCAAATCAAGAGGACTTGCATTTTAAGCATCGAGTTGGGTGTTTGTCTATTCCCAGCAGCCTTGGCAGTATCAATTTAAAGTACTGCCCTAACTATTTTGTCTTATTTTCCATCTTCAAAGTTTGGGTTAAGTGTTCATCCTCAGAGCAAGCCAGTGAGGTGAGAACTCTTACGTCTTTATGCATAACAGGAGTGACTGCTTGATTTCTCTACCTGTGTGTCAGCATCTAATGCTGCCTGAGGTGCCTTAAGGTATCCCACCTGGCCTCAAGCTGCCCCTCGGGAGGACTGCAGGCTTTCTCTCAATGAGTATATGCCAGCTCAGTGCAGATGCTTTGGCTATTTTAGAAGGTGTTCAGTAAATTCAAATGTGTGTTGAATTGAGTCTTTGATGTGATTGATCTCCATATTTATACATCTATGTTGACATGTCTACAGACAGGTATTGACCACCATGCTCAGAGTCTGAGCTTCCACTATAATCTGGGAGTTTCATCAGCACAGTCAATAGAACTAGAGAGTGCTTCAGTTTGCTCTAAAGAGGGAATTCAGGCAAGGTTTAGCTGCTCTGAAAATTAGTATCAAGTGCTATCTAGATTGCCCTTGAGACTCTCAAGCTTCTGCACAGCGCTTTCAGGAAGTCTTGTGCCTTTCTAGAGTCGTAGCTAGGTGCCAGGAGGGCAAAGCAGCACCTAAGATGGCATGAGAAGACTATGGACAGGCATGCATATCCCACATATGGTGGTGGTGACGCAGCGAGTGTACCAACCTTTCAACTCCACTGAGCAGAGCTTGACAGACTATAACGGGAACGTAAAACATAGATCAGAGACATCTGATACTTAGTGTCAGAGCCAAAGAAAAGACCTACAAGCCTAAAATGTAACCACTGTCATAACTAACTGATAAGCTCTGAAACCTAACTTCATCCCATGTAGTATTGCGTGCAAGTCACTCCTATAGGACACAGTAAAAGGAGGTGTACCTTTGATTTATATGATGGCATAGTACTCACTGCTGAGGAGGTGAGAAAATTTTGTTACTTTTCAAGTGTTTTCAGTTGTATATTTGGAGGTGATGCTAAAGACATCTCTTGGTAAGGACACTCTCTCAAGCCTTCTTTTGGAAAAAGCTTTTGTTTTTAATACAGAGGCTCAAATGTCAAAATCTTCCAAGGTTGAAGAGACACAATCATGCTTGTCTACTAGAGGAGCATTCCACAGAACTGGAGATACTTGGCCTTGAAACACTTTCAAAACTTTTCTTTAAACAATCAGTGACAGTTGAGGGGTGAGAAAACCAGGGAAAACACAGTTCTGTGCTCTTTCCTCCTTGATGAGAAATTGAAAGAGTTACCTTACATATTTTTCAGAGGTAATAGTCTCCTCAAAGTTCAGGATTATTTCAAACTATTACCTTTATTTGTGCTGTAATCCTATTAAAATTACAATCTCAAGACATTTATGGAATAAAGGCTGGTCATCCTCTCTCTAAGGCTCTATTTTCTGAGGAATGTATTTATGAAGGGTCTGGCTGACACAGAACAAAGCAGAACTGCTTCTCAGGATGTGTTCAGGACAGATGGAAATGGAAAAGAACAGAAGACAGCAAGAATAAATAAATGCAGTCAAAATGAAAGGGCCCTTTTCTAAGATTGCATGTGGGAATCAAAAATAAGTAGTCAGAAACAATAAAAAGAATTTTCTGGATCTACTGGATTTACTGTGTATCATCAGCAGTGTTAAGTGTCCCCTTTCAGCAATCTCTCATCCTTTTTCTTAACCTGTAAGGATGAGAGCTTGTTGCAGAGCTTTGGGACCTCCTGACACAATGTACTAATAAAAAATACATTAAAAACTGATTCTCATTGTCAGCAGGTCACAATTGTATAGAGAAATCAAGGCTTTGAGTAGAATATTTTTAAAGTGTCTGTTTTATTATGATAACAGCATTCTCTTTTCATGGTGCTTTTCTGTAGTGTTATTATATTGGGTGCATTCATTTTTGCAAACTTGGGACTAAACCATATTGTTACAAACATTTGCATCTTCTCAGCCAATATAGAAGCTGATACTGTGACATAATTTTTCCTGTGAATGCTGTTAATGTAATGAGAACTTTTCTTGCAACAATACATGAATAGCAGACATGCTTCTGTCCTCACTTTCCCAAAGTGCATAATGATAGGGTAAACTTCATCTTTATGAATAGAATAAACATTTCATTAGAGTAGGACAGGAGGGTTCTGATATACCACTGTTAATATGGTGTACATCCTGCGGATGTTTTCTCAAATGGCTGCCTTGCATATCTCTGTAGAAGTTCTAGAAGTCATCTACTCATTTTGAGAGTGTCTTTTATTTTTTTTTTGTTATAAAAGAAAAGCGAAGGCCACAGAGTTGTACTGGTGTTCTCTTTTATTTATTTCTTTTTACCAAAGTAAGTTTAGCTGAATTGAAAACACAAGGATACTTGTCTTTAACTGGCTTTTCTCTGAATTTGAATTTTGAAATGTAAATAAAGTTAGTCACCTGAAAAGTAGATATGCAAATATCTGAGAAAGCAGTAAAGAAAGGAAGCATGCAGGAAAAAGAAATGTTTTGGAGTAAAACTCAATCTTGAAAGTTCAGCATGAGGTAACTTATGTATTAAGCTCCTCAAGGATGTTTTTCACTTTGCTCAGACACAATGAAAATAATTCAGTCCCTCCAGCTGTATGTACACAGGACACACCCTCTTTGCTGCAGTACTTTCAGGAGGTGAGTAGCCTTGTCTCTCACTAACGTAAATTCAGTTTAAAAGTGTTCAAGTATTCATATTAAACTATAGTTTAATAGGGACAAAATCAAACCAACTGATACTGTCCATCCCCATTACAACTACTTTGAAGGCATCAAAAATTAAATATTACAGGGTCAGACTATGTATTGGTTGTAAATTCCATTTGCTATTGGCTTTGATATTGACTATCAACATCTATCCACTAGTAATTTTATTTAACTGAATATATTGGACAAAGAGCTTAATTAACAATATTTTTATCACTTAAAAAATATTGGAACAAAATCCAAAAGGTTGGTTTTTTTCCCAGTTTTATTTTCTGGAATAAAAATTACATTATTAAGAGCAATACCTTTTTTTTCCTGTTGCTGTCAGCTATGATACAGAATTGTAAGGCCATTACAGAGTACCCAAAGATTTTTCTTTTAGTATTTTTTTTAGAGCCTGATAGTATTTTGTCATTTTCCAAATAAGCTTTTAGATTTTGGCTTGTAATATAATGACATTAAAAACTGCCAAAGGCAGAGATTTCAGTCTTAGCAACATCCAGAAATGCCAAGTCGTGAGCAATTCCCAACACAGATTCATGTAATCTGAACTTCATAGATCTGTATAAGCAATTTGGGAGTACACACGTCTAAGATTGCTTCTCTCATCAAGGCAACTCTACAAGTCTCTAAATTGGGAATGTGGGTGGCTTATGACATATCTCCACCACTCTCAGTTCACAGTAGAAAGACGTTACGGCAGAGCCCTTGCAAAGGCACCTCGGTTAACTATCTGAAATTAAAGAGAGTGAATCTAGATTATGTACTGGAACAAGAGACAACCAAGCATTGTATTTCCCTTTCCCAGTTACAGGGGATGGGAAAAACTCCTGAAGTGGTGCCACATATAAAATCTCTATACATGCTGAAACAACTTCCTTTTCCAATTATGGAAGTTTTTGTGTTAGTGTTTGCTTGGTTTTTTATTTGTTCTTTGTAAGTGTGGAAGTAAATTTCTTTGAAGTCATAGGGAGAGCTGCATTTGATGGAATTGGCAGGTTTTTGCCATGTCACTTGCTGTTTGTAGAAATGAAAACCCATAAATCATAAAAAGAGTGAAATATAGCAGGCATAGAGGCAAGGAAAGGAGTCTCTTTCCCACTCTGTCTTCTTAAGTCTGCAGGTGATAGATAGTAGTGTGCAGAGTATGCAGTTCTTCAGTGGAAGTCGTGTGTGTGATAAGAAATACTGTGTGGGAATTACAAAAGCAGTATGTGTAAATCTGCTCCAGGGGAGTCAAAAAAAATCCTTCTAGCCTAATAAAGGTGCACAGGTTGCTGGAAAGATTTTGAATTGTTGCATGGGTCAAATAGAGCACAACAGCTTACATCATTGCCTCTTCAGCGTGTATCAGAAAGCAATAGGTAAAACTAGGTAAGCCATTTTACTTCTATTGTAAAGCAGTATTTAGAAATAATTTACTTGAATTTAGGCTACTTTTAAATTTACTGTTCTACAAGGTGATCTGGGTGAAAAAACCCAATTTGATATGTGAAACTGGTCTTCAAAAGATGTGCAATTTTTACAGATTCTTTTCAGATAATGATTAATAATAAACTACTGTAAAATTGAAAACTTTTTCACAGTTTTTTGGGGATTTCATCACTTTCCACCAACTTTCATGAGCTAAAAAATAAAAAGATGGAAGTAGTAAACAATTTGAACTATCTGAAATTTATTAAAGACAATAAAAGGAAGGGCCCTTTTGGGCACTAAGGATCAAACTGAAATTACTTATTAGAAACAGTAATATGCATTAGGCCATATTTCATTGAAATTTGGATGCATGAGTACTTTACAGATGTTTTAAAGTATTTTAAATACTTAAATAATTAATACATTAATAATTTTTATTGAGCCAGACGCACCCCTCCTTCCTCCCCTCCCCCCCNAAAAAAGGAAGAAAAGGAAAATATTTTAAAGCATACCAAGAAATTAGATGTACCTGGGAGCAATGAAACAAGTTGCTGTAGTGGCCAAAAAAAATACAGTAAAAAGTATCAGCAGAATTTAATGTAGAGAAGATACCAAAACCTATCAGATGAACAATTATGGGCGAAATGAAACACAAAAAGAAAAAACTTAAGATTTTAAGAATTCACATGTAAATAAAAGAGAAAAAAGTCCAAAAATTGTACAACCAGATGCATGTGGATTTGTTCGTTTTTCTCTAGTTTATAGAACTGATACCTATGACTCTGAGTGACTATCACCTCATTTCCAAGTGTTCTATATATTAGTTCATTAATATGTTCACCCTCCTTTGATTTCTCAGAAAGGTGTTTGACATATAGTGGTGTGATCTCTCATCATTTCTTAATGAGATGATTGTGACCTTTTTTAGGCAGCAAACATAGGGGAAGATTGAAAGATGAATATGTGTTGCAGTGAAACTTCTGGCATATGCTTAAGAATTGGAAATCCCAGGAGAAAAGAAAGTGACATATGGGGATTTAACACAGGTAGATGTGAGACATGTAACTAGGATAGAAAAAAGATGCTGCTGTAATAATTCAATTAATTATTATTAATGTTGGATAATGAATAAAATTGCAGTAGGCTATGAAATGAAAACAAACCAAAAAAATTATGGTAGAAAATTCCTGGGTCCAGCAAGATGCATTTTCCTTTGAGAATACAACTACTAAATACTGAGTTTGGACACCCAACTATTAGCTCAAACTTGGTAACTTCCAATTAGCTCAAATTTGTAAAACAAATTAGTCTGAAAAGTAGTTTTTAAGGCACAGATACAAAATTACTTCTAGAGGACAAACTGGTTCTTCTTTCCACCTAAGAGCGCAGAGATAGTCCAGGGTACTCTTGTAGCTTTTTAATAATGCGTCTCAATTTCATCTGCAGTCTTTGAACATAGTCTTGGTATCAGGGGTTTGAACCACTGCTTTTCCATAAAAGAATATTTTATCTATTGAAGTGCAGTAGAGAGAGAAATCCTCATTCATCTGGTAATGAGTGAGTGGGAAAGAAATTATATTCTTTATTTCATGAGGATTAGAATTTATTTTGCATACCAAACAGAATACTGAACAACAGACACCAGAGTTGAACCGCTTTTTCTAGATTTGTTGATGGTTAATTTGTTTAAATCACAGAGTAACTAGAATACAGATGTTATACCAATATTTAGAAAGGTTAGATGTGATGACTCAAATATTTTCAAATAAAATAATATATAAAATTTAGCTAAAATAAAGAAAAAGCTGTTTTGCAACTAACATGGCAGCGAACTGGGGCCTCTAGTATAAGGACATGGACCTATTAGAGTGAGTCCAGAGGAGAGCCACTAAGTTGATCATGGGGCTAGAACACCTCTCCTATTAAGGCAGGCTGAGAGAGCTGAGGTTGTTCAGCCAGGAGATGAAGAGGCTTTGGGGAGACCTAAGAGCACCTTCCAGTACCTTAACGGGGCCTACAAGTGAGCTGGAGAGGGATGTTTTACAATGACATGAAGTGATAGGACAAGGGGGAATGTCTTTAACCTGAAAGAGGGTATGTTTAGATTAGAACTTAGGGAGAAATTCTTTACTGTGAGGATGGTTAGGCACAGGAACAGGCTGCCCCAAAGAAGTTGGGGATGCTCCATCACTGGAAGTATTCATGGCCAGGCTGGATGGGGCTTTGAGCAACGTGGTCTAGTGAAAGATATCCCTGCCTGTGTCAGGGTGGGTTGGAACTAGATGATCTTTAGGGTCCCTTCCAACCCAAACCATTCTAGGATTTCGTGAATTAAAAGATAAGAATGTATGGCCATTAATCAAAGTAGAAATGATCCTGTGCAAAGCTCATCTTTTCAACATAGTGAACCTGAATTTACTCTTTGATTAAATTATAAACTTTGTGAAGTCAAGCTGTAATAGTCAAACAAGTATAAGATATTTGACTTCTAAGTGAATTACATACTTCAAAAGTTAGCATTATGTGATTTCAGTCAAACAAGTTTTGCAATTTCTAAAGCTAATGCAGTTACTACCCTTTAATGACAGATGTCAGGCAAAAATTCTTCGGTGGGAAAATGTCTTTTAATGATGGGTTTTATGAACTGATTCTGTGGATATAAGTTTTAATTTTATGTTCCTTAATAAAAGCCAAATGAATAAACAACTTGACTTGTACTGCAATGTAATGCCATAAAGATATAAAATAGAAAAGAAAAAGCAAGAAAAAAATCCTAGGTTTTGGGGGTTTTTTTCTGGTTTTGTTGTTCTATAAACAGAAAAGTAAAAACAGAAATAGAGAAATAATATTATTCTGTACAAGGCATTAGTCAGAAAAGAGCTGGAACATTGCATTTTAAAAGGTCATTTAAAAATGGGAGATATGTAAGTAAGTCTCAATTCTTTTTGAAATTGAGAGAAAATTAATTAATTTGAGAGACTGGAGGGTTAGTATATTTTTCTTAAAGGAAGTAATGGACTGATTGCACTGAAAAGAAGTTCTAAATACAACACACTTTTTATTGTAGCAAAAATAAAGGAGTAAAAGTAGGCATTTGGTGTCTCTAGATCAAAGCTGAATGACATTCTGAAATGTAACCTGAAACAGTCAGGCACAATTAATTGAGATCAAAGAAATACCTAGTGCATTAAATATTGTGTATTTGTAACTTCTGATGAACTAGGGGCAGACTAGATGTAGTGATGTGGTGCTAGACCTATTGGAACTATGACATAGATTGATTTTATATTACCTTGATTTACCCCTTTTCCTCTCTTCCCCTCCCCCTGTTACTGGAATGGTTAGATGAACAAACTAAAGTTATCTGTTAATGTATCTGAAATCAAGTACAAGTGATATTTTTGAAGAATTTCAAAGAAAACTGCTTATAATAAAGTGTCTAATATGAACTTTGTACTCGAGCAATCACAATAAAGCCTATGGTTGTCTAGACTATAGGGACAGATTTTAAAAAGTGAATTCCCTTTCTTCATATATTCACTCATTGATATGACTACGAGCTAAACAATCCTCTATCACTGTAATTATTAAATACTTAGGGTAAAAATAGTAGACAGTGTGGTGGATTGACCCTTGGTGGGCATCTGGCAGCCAGCTAAGGTCAACTGACCACAAAGAGGTTCTCAAACAATGGAAAAGAAAATGTTCCCTATCAGCATATTTGTACACTAATTGTTGAGAAACACATTAATAAATACAGAATCCACCAGGCAAAAAAAAAGAGATCAGTATTAAAACAGAGACCTCTGCACTGAGACTACTCCTTGGGATAAGATAGAAAAATAATAAAGGACATGGTTTTCCTAAACATGTGAAATGACCTTTTCCCATGATCGGTCTCCATATGTAGAACTACTTCTAGAGAAGTAAACTGAATACAAATGTGTAAATATAATTTTGCACAATATTGAAGTTATCAATTTATTTAATTTTTTAAGCCAAGTAATCTCTTTCTGTCTCTTCTCACCCTGCAGAAATTAGCCAGTAGAAAGTACAAGCACAGGTGCCTAGTGAGCATTAATATTCATGCATGTTTAGTTGTGCAGACATACGTGCATACATATGTGTGACACACATGAAAACTGTATGGCATGAAGCCTAAATTGTAGACATAAATTTCAATTCTGCATCTAAGTTGTACAGCTTTATCCTAGTCTGTGTGGAAGCCTTGTCTCTTGCAGAAATAACCCTCCTATTACTAACCCATGGTTTAATCGCTTTTTCTGAACAGCCTGGCCATGTAGTTTCATCTACCTTGGTTAAGCTGAGGGGAACCACTCGGTGAAATTCAAAACAGAGGTCGTCGAGGACCCCATACAGAGAAAGGAGTATCAGAGCGAGGATTCTTGCCTGTCATTCATATGGAAGCATCCCATAGAGAGCTTCTCTTTCTCAGTTTAGTAGGTGAGATAAACTGGTGTATTACATGGGAAACTAAGGCAGGGTAGGTTGGAAATAAATTTCTACTCAGCTGCATCTAATTGGACAGTTGATAGCACTGAAAAGTTCAGTGAAATCTTAACACTCAGTAATTACTGAGCAGATGACTACAATGAATGGGTACATTAGGCAGAGGAACGTAAGCGGTGCCCTGTAACTGACCTGGTTGGCTTGAACTAACTCAGAAGTGATAGGTCCAATATCCAACTATTGCTCTTGTGGGACTGTCATTTCTCCCACAAGCAGTACTGTCACTGGTTATAAACTGGCCTTATCATTGTCCCTTTAGCTGTTCTGAAACACTTTGACAATCCTCAAGAGTTTCAGATGAAACAAATGACTGCAGTTGTACAATAAAATCTTGCTCCTGCTCACCTATTATCCACTGCAGATAAATCATGGTTTTAAACTGACATCAAACATAGCCAGGTCTGGTTTTTATTGAGCTATTATAACAATGATTTAAAATTTAATAAACTCGTTGTAGAAGTCAAGCTTTTAATTATTTTCATTTCAGTCTGTGCCACCCTCATAGCTGATCTCTGTAACAGGCAATTTGCTTCCCTTTGTGTTGTAGATGACCAGTGGGGCTTTAATTTCCCCAGCAGATGTGGTGAGAACACGAGGAAGTAAGGTGATAAGCACTTTCTAATGGAAGTGTGTATCTTGGTTTATCTTGTGTCTGTGAAGAACATCAGGCAGTTCTGTGATTTACAATAATTGCTATGCATTCTAGAAATTGCTCAGCTTATGGCAGGGTTTACTCACTGTATTATTACTTTGGTTTAATGGAAACAGGCTGTTGCAAAAAAAACCAAAACAAACAACCCAACAAAAAACTGATATAAATCAGCAAACCAACCAGCCAGAAACTCCTCTCCCCTCTCCCCCAGCCCCTGTCTGGAATAACTGTGTAGATCCATTAAGAGTGCCTGAAAAAAGTTGTCCGAAGCACATTAGAGGGAGGGATGGCTACACCCCCATGTATTTGCCAAGAATTTCCGAGTTCCTATAACAATAATAAAGCCTTTAAATATAGAGTTTCAATAGATTTTAATAATCTTTTTGTCTTAGTTGAAGCATTTATTCTCTGAAAATAAAACAATATAAATTGGTTTGAGGGTATCTCATTATTCTAGTTATTGGTAATCACGTGCTCACTAAGACAAGACTTAGAGCTGCTGAAAGAAGTCATACTGTTAAAGTTAGTGCACATATCCACAATACATTGTAGACAAAGATTTGGTCTTCCAGAGGAAAAAATCATGTGCTCAAAGACTGCTTTAGCTGGGGAAAAATGCTAGAAATCAGAAAGGATATGTTTAGAGAAATAAATAAGGGACAATCAGTTCCATGTCTGTGGTGGTAACAGCTGTGCATCTGCCTGACTTGAAGTCTTAAAAGGCAAGCTGAGAAAAATACAAAAAAATTATAAAATTTGTTTGGATTGACTTAGAATTAAAAGGCAATTTTCCACACAAGCATATACTAATACAATAACAATTATTTCAGAACTCATGAAAGATTTAAGTTTTGGTTTCTTTCAAAAAAAGTTAGGAAGCAAGGGAATACTGACGAAAGAGAAGATGTTACAATGTTCTTTTTTATTTTTTATCCTATTTACTTATTTTTCTCCCTCTCTGTGGAAGACCTGTATTCACATTCTTTCTTTGCATGCAGATATTTAAATCCTTATCTAAAGAAAATACCCTAATACCCACTTTATTTAGTATAGCTGGATGTTCTTAATCTCTTCTACTGATATTGTACTTTGAATAAACTATTAAATATTAAATAAAGTTCAGATGTCTTATCTGCTGGGAAAGAATAGTAAGCATGAGGCTCTTTGTTTGCCTGTCCATTCCTGTTCCTTTGTTTGATGACAGTGAAAGCTCCTAATTTGCTGCTGATTTTTGTATCAAATTATGTTCTTCCTCTGTGGTTGGATAAATAAAGGAATATATTTATAGTTGCTGTGTTACAAATTGGAATATTAAGTGATTTTTCTAAATGAAGGAATAATGAAAACATTAATGAAAAGGTTAAGATAAAGAGAGGGGGATAAAAGGAAATGAGTAATTAAGGCCTAAATAACAGTAATAACTAGCCTTTACATCAAATGAAAATATCTTGTGTAATCAGTAAACCCCACACATGGTGAAAAGGCAGGAGGAAGCAATCCCACAACCCCACAAGTCTGTCTGCAGATACTGTGAAGTGCTTCATCTATTGCTCTGCATGTAAGAGCTCTTTGTAAGACACTGTATAATCATATGTGTGCAGAGAAAAATAAGTAGAGAACTACTGAGGATCTGGCCATAGTTTCTGCATCCCGTCATCCTCTACAGTGTTGAGTGGGCTGTAGCTTGGTTCTGCATTTTTTTTCCCTTAAGTAGTTAACAAGAAGTGTACCTATTCTTCAGCTGATAGATAGACTTATCGAAAGTTTTTACTCTCTTAGTTCAGCTACCAAAACCTAAAATGTATGCCTCAAATGCACCACCCAAAACTTTGTCATACCTTATATCCCTCCATTAGATTTGAAAAAAAAAAAATTGGTTTAGAATGCAGGTCTTTAATGATCTTAAAGTGAGTGATCTGGCCAATGGACTCTAAGAAGCTTCTCTCACATTTTCTTTCTTTCATAGAATCATAGAATATGCTGATTTGGGAAGGATCCACAAAAATCATTGAGTACAAATTCTGGCCCTGTGCAGGACATTGCAGGAATCACACTATGTGTCACAGAGTATTGTCCAAATGTTTCTTGAACTCTGTCAAGCTTGATGCTGTGACCGCTTCTCTGGGGAGCCTCTTCCAGTGCTGTTCCAACCACCCTCTGGGTGAAGAAAAACCTTTTCCAAATATCCATCCTAAACCTCCCCTGACTCAGCTTCATGCCATTTTCTTGAGTCCTGTCACTGGTCATGAGAGTGAAGAGATCAGTACCAGCCCCTCCACTTCCTCTCATGCAGATGCTGAACACCGCAGTGAGGTCAGTCTCCTCTTCTCCAGGCTGAACACACCAAGTGACCTCAGCTGCTCCTCACAAGGCTTACCCTCACGGCCCTTCACCATTCTCATGGCCCTACTTCTAGGGATAAGTGAAGACAAAGGGAAGATTGTTTTTTTAAAACCCACCATTCTGATGAGATGATGCAAACAATGGTATGTTTTCTTTAGATTTTGGTGTATTTTACTACTGAGATCCTGATTTTCCAAGACATTCTAGAAACTTAGAGCAATGCTCTAGTTTCAAGGAATTGAGCAGAGTGGCTAGAGAATAGATTGTCCCATGTCAAAACAATGGATTTATATGTACTTCTGTGGATTTAGTTCATATTTCCTCCCAAACAGATCTGTGGACTAGAGGACAGTTGAAGCATACAAGAAAAACAGATGTTTTCCTGTCCTTCTATAATTATCTAGTCATAAAGTCAGAGGTAATTTCTTTTTATGAGTTCATCCTTCCTTTCCTGCAGGGAACTTGAATCAAGGTAGTATGGCACTCTGGTTTATCAAAGTCAGAAACCAGATACTAGTAGAATTTTCCATTACTCGTATGAGAAAGAAAAAACAGTGAGGTTCCTTCTTTAAAGGATCTTTTTTTCCTTTCTTGTATTTATAGCTCATAAACCTGATGCTACTTAAGCTCTGCCCTACAACGTCACTGTCATCATCTACAAGCTGTGCACATCATCCAAGTTATATCACAGTGTTTTCATACGTTCTTGCAGTTAATTAAAATGGACCATTTTGCTTAATGAACTACCATATTTCACCTAACTGTAATTCAAGTCAATGTTTTCAGCGTAACTCTTAATTGCTAAAGTATCAGGTAGTTATGTACTTACTATTTTATATATGTTAAAAGTTATCAATTAATGATTTAAAAATGCACCAGATGACCACACAATTTTTTAAGAAAGGAACAGATGTAAACTATGGAGCAATTTTGCTAGGCAAAATGTCTAGTCCTGTTAGTCTTAAGATTTTTGATGAATACTATCTTAATCTTAAAAAAAAAAAAATTAAAAAAGAAAAAAGAGAACTAAGTATGCCTATTTTCAATCTTGAAAAGACTTCAAAAGTGCTTCAAAAATCACATTTTCTTTGTAATTTTTTTGTTTGGTAATGAACTTTTATCAATCAATAATTTGAGATTAACAATCTCAATGTATTATTAACATAGTAACAGAATCATAGAATATGCTGAGTTGGAAGGGACCCATTGGGATCATCAAGTCCAGGTCCTGGCCCTACACAGGACGCTCCAAGAACCACACCATGTGCTTGAGAGTGTTTTCCAACTTGAACTCAGACAGGCTTGGCCTGTTCCAGTGTTCAAGCACCCTCTTGGGTGAATGGCCTGGATTGGAAGGGACCGTAAAAATCGTCTAGTTCCAACCCCTCTGGCATGGGATAATGGCATTCTTCAATTACTGAATCCACAGAGGCAGGTATCCAATGGAGAAAAATGAAGGTGCAAGATAAGGCACTACAATGAGGTAAATACTGTAAAAGCTTTAGAGGAAATTAGGTTTTGAATCTTAACCTTAACAATAGTTTTCTTCTGTAAGCCATCAGCAGTCAGATGACTTAAAGTCAGTCCATTCATTCTAACCAGCTATTTAAGACTAATTAGAAGTGAATGAATCTAAAAGTTGGACAGGACTTAGGGTGATAAAAAAATCCAATCCTGTCTAGCCATACTCTAGATCTAAATCATCTACTCAGAACTTCTGAGCTAGGCAAAAGTCTAACAGGAGCTTCATTCAGCTGAGGGACATGACACTAACTAGATTTAGAGATTTACACCTCTAAATCCAAACTTGCAAGTTAAAACATTGGTGTTCAATGACCATCTCCAAAAGCACCCAGGTAGCTCTATTCTGATTGAAGAGCTCCCTAAAATTGTTTCACCATGGCAACGTTTGCAGCAGCCTAGCTTCCAGTATAGTTAAAATGAAGAGGATTAGGCACACATGGGGTCGAGTTCATCTGAAGAAGAAGATGCCAGGAATAGGTCAGTCAAATCACTCATTCAAATTGTCTGTGTGTTTCTATTTGCTTTAGAGGGAACTCGGCAACTAACTCAGACTGAGATCTCTACAATTAGAGAGTCTGAATCCTATTCCCAAACTCCTTTGTTTTATCTACATGTTTAGAGCATTTTTTTCTTATTTTTTTGCTTGTTAAAGGTTTTGCAATTGCAATGACAAAGAAGCCCAAACAAAGGAGATACCCTTTAACCACAAAATTCCTACTGACTTTAATGAAATCAGTATGGAACTGACATACTGAACTAGGATACACCAAAGCCTTCCATTTCCAATATACTAATCTCATAGAGCGGGAAGGAAACCTTCTACTCAGTGGATTAAAACTTCAGAAATTCAGGCAAATCTTTAATGGTTTTATCCTGGAGTTGTTATTCAAACTAATTGTTTTTATTTTGGGTGGGTTTTTTAGTAAATCTTGCTATTTGTCTGAGAATTAAAAATTAAATTGCTCTCTAAAGGATCAATTTACAACTGAACTTTATTGCTTAGCCCATGTGGAAAGTTTTCATCTATCATCCATCAATGCAATTTTCACTCACTAGTAGAACGAGAAGTTTCAAAGGAAACAGTATATGCATGTGAAATTAATTAGGTTCAACCGTGACCTCATTACATTGATGGAGTGTAGTGCTGCTACCTGCAACCAAAACAAGTTTATTTTGATTAAATATACTTGAGTTTATAAAAACAACATATCTCACCCAAGTCATAGGATTTCAGGAACATACAGGTTTTATTCTAAAGTTATCTACTACTCACAACAAGACAAAATGAGATTTCTTCTTTCTCTTGTTTTTTAAGGCCATGGCACAAATATGTGGTTTGCAAAAAAAACCACTGCATGATAGGTTCCTTGGCAGAAGTTTCATATAATCAGATTTCATTTTAAAATTCCTCTGTGTTTTAAAATACATATTAAACCCATCAGAATATGGTCTACTGTCGCTTTTAATCTTCTCAGAAAATTTACTTTCATTCCTCACAGGGAGAAATGAGTAGGAAATACTGTTTCCAAATCACCAGAGCATTTTGAATTTTAGAAAAATCCCTGGGTGGTAAAGATACATTGTGCTGTGACTCTGGCCTCTGAATAACTAAATCGATACGACACATAAAGTTTGAAAGTACTAAATCCCTTAGGGAAGGAATTTAATCCAGGTCTTCCACATCTCAGTTAAATATTGCTACTACCTGGTCACTTATTCTGGGGTATCACTTGTTTCTTCCTTAACAGATATTCTATCCAAGATTTGCAAAACCTTTCCTAGAGTATGCCATTAAAACCGATTCATCACAGCAAAAGGCCTGGTTTGAGGAAAATGGTATTTTCTGACAACAGAATCTCATTACTAAAACTTTCCTAGTGGATATTCATCACCATCTCCTGAAACTTACTTTGATTATTTAGATGAGTAAATTTCTTATTAGCTTTCCATACACACAAATAAAACCAAATCAAACCAAACCAAAGCAAACAAAAAATCAAAAAACAAAACCAAAAGCAAACAAACAAAAGGAAAAAAATAAATACCAGAGTGAAAGAAAAATCCAGGGGGAAGTCAGTGGTTCTAGCAATACTTTGCTCATGAGCAAATCTTGCTGAAATAAATGTTGCTTCTGGTTTACAGTGCATGCCTGAGGTTATGTTTTATCATTTTAAAAACATTAAACTTGATATTGAGTTATACACTTGGCATGATATGCACATAATTCATTTTAAAATCTTGTTTCTGACTATATCTTCTGAAGAATGAGAACAAAAAACATAGTCTGATGTTTCAAACAGGATGAGGAAAGATTTAATTGTAATCCTTGTTCTGCTCATAATTAGTTGCTGTGTTCTGGATAAATTACTGATAACTTACCTTATCCTTCTGAGAGAAGAAGATGATAATACAAAACAAAGAAACGTAGTGAGGTGGTTCATTCACTGATGTGTCTTTGTGCAGTAAAATATTTCCCTGCACTGCTCTGCATATATGTAAAATGTTATTCTAAAATAATTGTATCAATTATTAAATAGTATTAATATGGAATTTCTTCTGCCTTTAAAATGATATTTTAGTAACACAACCACATTCATCTCAAAAATTTCATTTTTGTGAAACTAGACCTTAGGTTTAGATAGGAGGCAATGTAATTATGGAAGATATTCCGTCACACACAAAATGTGTCATCTTGTCTCTTATCACAAAGAGACATTAAAGTCATAATTATTGCATTATATAACTAGTTATGTAGTGCTGAAGAGCATGGTGAGAAAGGTGTTTTTCAAATCGAATAATTATTATAGCTTCCATCAGTGTACTTCCAGCAATCATACTATGTATTTATAGTCAGCAATGAAAATAAATGGAGTGCTGTTGTTACTTGTCCCATCAAAAACTTTCACAATGGCAATGACAAGAACATTGCGTTCCTCTCACTAGCAGAAAATAAAATGTACACCTTGAGACAGATAAATTTTCCTTACTGTATTTTACTGTGTAATTCTAGCACTCACCAGTCTTCAGCTTTTCTGTTAACACTTTCAAATTACTCCAGGACCAACCGGTATTCATGTCTAATTTGCTGCACATTTGCAAGGTGTGTAAAAAGACAGCTTTTATTAAGAAAAGCCACCATTAGTTTTAGAGCAAATGTAATATATCTGACAGCTGAACAGTGGTTTGGGTTTTTTTTAGTATTTGCCTTTTTTTTTGAAAGTACAGCAAGAGTAAAAAGAATTAAAGCAACTTTGTCTATTATTGCTCCAAAGTGGAAAATTTTCTTCCCTTCCTCTGATTTTGCAGAGCAGTTAATATTGTCTTACCTCTAACCAAACCATTCTGGAAACTAGAGTATCTGAAATTACATTTAATTATTTAATTGTGTGGACAGCAAGTAGTTAGCATTGCTTCTGGGCTGCTCACATTTCTAGATGGGCATTATTGTTCTCTCTGTGGCATGAACAGAAACAATTACCACATCAATAAAGTAAGAGGTAGCGTTACATGGGATTGAAATCATGATCAGAACAGTGACCTGGCTATGACACAAATTAATTTACCCTCTTGCTTTTATTCTTTTTAATAATTCAGGCATCCTTTCTCTGGGTATGCTTGCGTATGTTCTGACTTTGCACTCTTCGCAGTCTTTATTTGCTACTGTTAATATGCTCTTTCTGACATTTAAAAGTTCTATTTAAAAGAGTTTGTAAATACTAAATTGAACCCTATAATGTAAAAGAAAAGTCTCTAAGCAAATATGTTGTATAACTGAAAATGTTTCTTCTTTCTTTTGCTTTTTTTTCTTTCTTGGCCTGATCACCCTCAAGTCTTCGATAACGTGATTATTTATATAAAAAGGAAATTAAGTTAATTGAACTGCTTGGATTTTTTCTGTTAAGAAAATACTGAAATTCACAAGTATTCACAACAATAGTTTCCATGTTGATAATCACTGAATATAAACCAGAAATATAAAATTGCAGAAAAACTATCTATGACAAAGGGTACAGAAGTGGGGAAGGAAAGGAGAAAAAAGGGAAGATGGAAAGGCAGATGGGGTGAGAGGTAAATTATCTGAACAGAAAGGGATTTTTAATCACACTGTAACTTACATATAAAAGTGTTACAGAAATCTCCAGTAAAGACATATTCTAGATTTATGTGTTGTTAAAAATAGAATACTATATAAGGGTCATTACATTCCTTAAAAATAGAAAAAAATGTGTCTTCCCTAGTCCTATGCATTTTGTTCTACTTCAAACTTCCTTTCTGGTTTCTTTCTCTTCTATGTAAGTATGTTTTTTGCCACTCTTAAAGTCTTGGTAGAATTTTCTCCCCATTTTTGTTTTGATTCTGCTTTGACCTGTGTTTACACAACCCCTTTCTTTACAGATTTCTTAATTTTCCTTTTCTTCTAACGCTCAAAGCAGGTTAGTTACCTCTAGCCCATATCTATCACTTCTCTGTCATCTTTATGCAGTTTATTACCATTTTCTAGATAAGTTTTACAAACTAAGGCTTCATACTATCATATGTATGTAGTTTATGGTAAAATCTGAAAGGCCATATAAAGATCACACTTTTTCTTCTCCATATAAATTCTCAGATCTGGATGTCCATAAACTGAACAGAAAAGGCAGAAAATAAAGTGTTGTATTCCGCATTTCTAGAGGCTGAGCTTATGAAAACAATTACTAAACCTAGATGCTTTGGGTTAATAGTACTGTTAAATAAACAAGTCTCATGGGGTGTAATTCTTTCAAGCAAAATCCTGAACAGGATGAAAGTCTGTTCACCTGAAATCGAAAGTAGTGAGTATTAAGACTCTGTAGAATGTTAGAAGCACTGAACTTCAAACTCATATATAAATATGTATATATTTAAAGGATTTTGGCAAGGTTAATTCTCATCTTACTGAACTTGAGTTTCAGGGAGCAGCATGAGTAGGGCTGGTCTCCAAGGGAGGATGAGCTGAGAGCCCAGGGTTCCTGGGTTTTCCCAGCACAGGCTGCGTGGTGCCATCACTGATAGGTTCAGAACTGCAGGGTCTGGGCAGGACAGCACTGGGGACAGCGACAGGGGCCATCCACAGTGCCACACAATCAATGTAAGCAGTCATGTCTAGGGGCCACCCAGGGTGACTAATCTGGAACAGCTGGATACCAGGCCAGAGATAGAACTAGAGACAAGGCTAGCTGTAACATAGTTCTATGCTCCATCTGTGGGACAGCAGCAGAGATAGGACTGGATGCTAAATTACCCATAAGGTAAGTCCTGGAAGATCAGTCAGTAAATTAGGGCAATAGGACACAAGATGTAAGATACAATGACAGCATACCTCAGCCAAGAATTAGGGTCCTGAACCTGAGCTGAGATGGGATCCTGTGAGCAAGGAGTGACTGGTCAGGGCCATTAAGGCCTATTCAGTGCCTTTCAAGCTCTGACAGTTAAGAAAATTAATATAGAAATGCCATTGACAAGATGCCATCAGTAATCTGTGGAAAGAGATAGGTACTTCCAAAGAGTCCACATCTTTGGTGGATTCAGTTAAACTCTGGAGTTGTGTGTCACTCTCTGCTGACTCTGTCAGAGACCTGAGATGACTATTGTGCTAACTTAGGTGATGTGAATCTGACCTGAAGATGTTGGGTAGGAGAGTGTTGTGTGTGTGTGTTTGTTTGTGTGTACGCACTTTAACCAATGCCACCAGCATTTAATTTCGGGTTCCATCTGGCATGAAAGTCCTCGCTTTGCTGAGATTGTAGGGAATTCGAGACCAGGGCCCAAGAGGTCTTTCTCATTCCTCTGTCCCTCTGAAATAAATTCATATTAACTTCAACATATCAGACTGTAGGAGAAGAAGAGATGGCTCTTAAAAGCCATCATTAAAGGTCATGTAATGTACTTCTTAAATACTGAAATAGTGAGGAAAATATTTTCAGCTCAAAATAAACAGAGATCTAGGGATGATTTATCACATATTTCAAAATCATGTCAGGATACTTAGAGTAGGTGGAAGGAAGCAGAGGATATAAGAAAACAAATGGTCTTTTCTAGGCCAAGAAAAAATGCATTAACCTGTTTCTGCAAATTCTGTCTGCACACAAAGCCTTTACTCTATAGTCATGGAGCTATACATTTCATTTTTGAAGGGAATGGCTATATACAGATACCATTCCAAAAACACTGACTCACCAAGAGACAGATTAGTCATGCAGGCAGTGTCAGAAAGAATTGAGAGAAAATATAAGACCATGAAATATGGGGATGTATGTACTGATTAAACCAAATAGGTGGCAACATAGCAGATACCTGTGGAAAAAAACATGAGATTAGGATAAATATAGATTATTGGGTTTGTTTTTGGTCTGATGTATCACCTCTGCTAACAATGTCAGTTTCTGCAAGAAAGGTATTCCTGAGATTAATGTATCTCTCTCTCCTTGTGCAGAATAACTCTTTCTTGCATTAATTTGTCTGATACTCCTTTTGAACTCCCTTGAGAGTTTTGGCATCCACTTCTTGTATCAACAACTTCCACAGTTTAATTATTTATTATATGGAAAAGTAATTCCTGATTTTTCTTCAAAACCTGTCAGTTAATTTCATTTGATGAAATAACAATTGCCCCCAATTCTTGTGCTGTTCGCTGCTTTCATACTATTAATGATTTTACAAGTCTTCATCACAAAAGTCTCTTCAGTCTTCTATTTTCCAGGCTACACACTCCCTGCCTGTTTAATTGCTTGTCATAACAAAGTTTTCTATATCTCCTATCATCCTAGCCAAACCACCTTTTCAAGTTTCATATATTTTGAAGTTGAGAAAGTGGAAGCTTGAATAGACCGTCACAAAAAGTTGTAGATGTGTACTCATCATGGGATTATCCACTGAGATAATGCTGTTTTCACTTGTGTTCTTTAATCTTTTCATAATAATTCTTAGCATGCCTTACTGAGTGCCAGTGAGCACAGAGCTAACATTTACAAAGAACTATTCACCATGACAGCAAGACCTCTTTCCTGAAAGGTAATAGATAATTCAGGTCTCAGGTTTTTGTATATAATAAATTATTTTTTTACCCACATATTCATTATTTTGTAGTTATTGACACTGAATTTTATCTCACATTTTATCTTCCAGCCATTCAATAACACTTTACTACTTACTCCCTTTTCCAGATAATTTATGAATAGACTGAATAGGACCAGGACAAAATTATTTGTGGTGTTGCTTTTTGTTTCTTTTTCCTTGTGCCTCTTTCTTATTTTTTATCTAGCTAGTTATCCATGAGATGGATATCCATAATATTTTAAATCATGACAGCTTCATTTCTTTCAACCTTTCATATAAGCCATTGTCATTATAGAATCTTACAATCATAAAATACCAGGTTGGAAAGGACTTCGAGGACCATCTGGTTTAAATTTCCTTGGCAAAAGCACAGTCTAGAAAAGATGGCCCAGCACCCTGTCCAGCTGAACTGTAAAAGTGTACAATGTGTGGGAGTCCACCACTTCCATGGGAGATTATTCCAATGGTTGGACATTGGAATGTGAAAAAATTTACTCTCCTGTCCAGTCAGAATGTCCCCATGAGTAACTTGTTTCCATTACCCTTTTCTTTTCTGTGTGACTACTTGTAAAAAAGGGAGTCTCCATCTTCTTTCTAGCCACCTTTGAAATACTGGAATGTGGTGACAAGGTCTCCACTTAGCCTTCTTTTCTCAAAACTGAAGAAACCCAGTTCTCTCAGCTTTTCCTCACATGTCAGATTTCTGAGTCCTTTCATCATCTTTGTGGCCCTTATCTGGACCCACTCCAGCCTTTCCACAGCTTTTTTTGCATAGCGGGGATCAAAACTGAAGTGAGAATTCCAGATGTGGCCTGACAGATGCTGAGTAGGGTAGGATGATGACTTCTTTATATCTGCTGATGATGCCCTTTTTGACACAGTCTCTCATTCTGTTTGTTTTGATACCTCTGGCCAATTTCAATTTGAGCTGAGCTTTTACATTTCTAACTGCATCTCTGGATGTCCTGGAAATGTCCTTGTAGCTTTCAATAGGTATTTGTCTCCTTTTCCATCTCTGTAATACTCTTATAAAACACTTCAATGCAATAAACTCTGAAACAGTCTACCAGTCTAAATATAAATTCTATCTATTAAATGGGAAGTAACATGAGAAAAGAACATGACATTTCACACTGAAAGAGTATTTCTTGAGACAATCGTCTCTGTATACTTAGTAACATGTTACAGGAAAACTGTGCAGAATCAGAGAGAACCTCCCTGCTCCCCTTCCCTCCCATGACTCATAAATTTGTGGGTGGTATTCCAACAAGGGTAGTGTGATTTGCTCTTTGACTTCCTGTCTGAGTAATGAGGATTGCTCAAAAGATCAGGTTAGTTAATCCATCCTATGCAGAAACAGAAAATAGAAGATGGCCTCAGAGGGGAAAAAGATAGGCAAGAAACTGTTGCTATGCTCTACATCTTGCTCTAGTCAAGAATTTACCACACCATCCTCCAGATATTGTAAGATGGTGTTAGATTTAGATTCTCCAGGTAATTAAGAAAAGAAGAGAAATAAAATATAATCAGCACCTGCCTCCATAGAAGAATAGGAGAACATGAGGTGATCCAGGTCCTGGAAGAGTTTGATCATGTGCTGCTATTGTTCCTGCAGATGCAAATAAGAAAAGATCTGACTTGCAAGCAGATCCATGGCATAGATCTTCTGACAGTAGGAACCAAAGTTACCACCACTAAGAAACAGGTGAGAAACTGAACTGTTGTCAACACATACTAATGACCAAACCAGGAAAATGTTAAATCACCCCAGCAAAGAGTACTCCATCACTAGACAGCCTAAGGAAACCCAAACAATTTGCATCTTCATTTTCTTCTATCCAGCACTTTCACTGCTACTGTTCACTCTGCTCTTCACATAACCAGTATCAGTTTGGAGATTAAAGGATGTGCACACTTTCACATTAGTAGAATGTCTGCTAATATATACCATGATCACAGACAACAATCTATTTGTTCAGGGGGATATCTTTAGCTTTGCCCCCAGCCAGTCTCTCACATGGTACTGAGACCAGGAGTCAAAGAGCAAGATCAAAGAATATTTAAATGTGGTTAATAAAAAAATCCCAGTTTAGGTGGCTTGCATTATTTATCTCATTCTTTATTCAGTCTGATGCAGCTCCTGGGTCATGGCAAAGGGGTTTTACTTTTCATCTTCATGTAAAGTGAGACTAAATTCTTACTTACCCATTGGCAACAAAGTACTGCTATTTAGCCTTGCTAATGAGGGGGAAAAGCCAAAGAGATAATTTGTTACTTGATGATAAGAAACACTAAGGGATTCCTTCTTGGCTTTGCTTTTCTGTGTCTGTTGTTTCTGGTTTGACTTAAATTCTTTATATTCCTTTCTTCCTTTGTGCAGAGTAGGAACAATGTAGACATATGACACTGGGTATTGCAAGAGACAAAAATAAATACCAGGCACTTACATTAATAGTACCAGAAAGAATTTACAAGAAGATAGGATACATGAAAAATACTGTCACCCTGGATAAAAATGTCCATAAATACACATGTTCAGATCTGACATTTTATTCCAGTGTATGACTCAATATAACCCTCCAACAATGAATGCCCTTCCATTTAAAAAATGATCAAAACATTCAGAGCTGAATTCTGATATGCTTATTCTGACTTAGTAGAAGTCTACTTTGAAGAGAAATCCATTAACTTACAACAGCTTGAGGAGCTAGTAACTCTTCAGAATAAATGGAAGCATCATTCTATCAGTTAATTGCACAGAAACATCTTTCTGGCTTTTTTATTCTTCCTCTGGTTTTAACACTATATTTCTACCTACTTCAGAATAAAAACATTAGCGTATCAGTGTCTCCACACATCAACTAGAATGGTTACATCTTTGAAAAACAATCTTTATTGGAAATATATGAAAGAGAAAAATATGCCACTTTCAGTTCTGACAAAAGAGCTTCTAGATCTTGCATAAAATCATTTTTACAATTTTGTATCAATGTGAGGAAAACTTCATTGTACACATCTTGATTAGTATTTGGATGGTTTTTAAGCAACATTTCAAAGAGATGCTAAATGTGATTCAGTATGACAAAGCAGGTGGAGCATAAAATGAGTCAGAACAGAACAGATGACAGGTCTATCAAAACCAGGATACTTTCTCCAACAACTTCGTACACCAGATGTTTCAGAGGGCTAAAAAAATAAATAAATCACTACCAAAATATGTGAAATTAGAGTTCAAGAGGTGAAGAGAGTGTTGTTTTTAGAGGTAGGATGTGTTCTGTTACATCCTGACCAAAATAGATTAATGACCTTTAGGAGATCATCTGAAGTAGGTTATTCACAAATCCTATTCTTCAGATGGCCGCTTTTCCCTTTTCTAATTTATTTCCTTTGAAAGGCTTTGGATACAAAAGATAAATATTTTAAACATTCTCTTACCCATCGAGTCTTTCATATAGGGTAGTTTCTTCCATTACTGGATTACTGGCTCTATTTGATGCTCCAGGCACAGAGTCAGCATCTCTGAATTCCACAGTTTGGTTTGTATATTCAGACACTTACCAAAAATAAAAGCAGAAGAAAAAACGCAATTACGGGAATTACACATGCTTACAAAAAAAAAAAAAATTAACTCATAGTATAGAATTAGAAATGTATTTGCATTTATTAATAACTTTATTTGCAAATGTCTGAATAAAAATACTTCTAGCTTTCTCATATTGTCGACTAGAATGGCCTATATTTACATTTACCATTTGAGTATTTTGTTTAGCATCCTGCAATGCAGTATTTGGAATGAGTGATGACCACCATATCAATACAAGAATTCACTTAACAAACTCAGCAGATTTCATGAACTAGAAACCAGAAAGCTGAGTGGTTTCTGAAGTGCGGCAGAACTCAGAGGCTGAAGTATAGCTGTGCATCTAGTAGAAGTCTCTATTGCTATTTATAACATATAGAAAACACTTGCCTGATTCTGTAAGTTTTTTCCAAAGGTAAACATCTCTATATCCAATTTCTGTCCAGCAGAACCATATAACAGAGTCAAACAAGGGTGCTGATGGCTTCTTCTACATAACTGCATTAGTGAAACAGAATACAGGCACAGTAACTGAGCATAGAAGGTGTACATGATGGTTTATTTCCTCAGTACTGGATCCCTTTGCAGACGCCAAGAAAGGATAAGACAGAGATAGCCATGTTGGAAATTAAATTGACATTTTAACACCCTGGAAAAACTTTGAATGTTACTCTCTTTTGGACTTTATTCTAATGAGTTCCAAATAAATTCAAGCCAAATATATTTGCATATTGGGGCCATAAAACTCAAAAATTACATCTCTGATGAACTACTGCCTGTAGCTGAGAAATAGCTGAAGGCAGAGACTCCTGCAAAATGTAGGTTCTATCACAGAAAACGATTTTTATTTGTTTTGGTTACGAAACATTCTCAGTCTTCTAGCTGTATTTTAATACTTTTTTGTTTTGTTCCTTCTCCATAGTCTTTCAATTTAGCTGTCCATATACAGTGGTCCAGCATCAATCCAGGCTTTTACTTACATATCTGAAGTCAGACCAAGGTCCAAGACTTCTGTGATTTCTTTACCACACTCAAAACCAGAAATATCTTCAAGTCAAGTTAGAAAGGCTTAAAGTACATGAGTTCAAGTGTATGTGATACCTACTCAGCCTGGGATGCAGACAAGACACAATGTGGCCAAGAATTTTGAAGAATCTGCAGGTTTCAATATGTGCGTAACTGCTCTGTCCCAGCTGTCCCCAAAGTTAGAAAAACTGGCCATGCTTCAGAAAATCCCTTTGGATTTTAGATTTAAAAGAAAGCAAGTAAATGTACTGTCTTTCTTATTTTGCACTATTATTTAGTCATTCTGACTGATTGACCAGTTTGTTTCTCCATTTTGAGGATGTTGCTTTTGCTGATGGAACATCAAAAGAAGTAAACGGAGAGAAAGGAAAGATCCTATCCCACAGCCCCTCAAGAGTGGCAGAAGTCAATTCTATTTGTAATGTTTCAATGTGATCCTCAATATTCATAAAAGGAGTAGGGTAGGTCTGTGTGGGAATAATTTCCTCAGAACAATTCTACAGACATCCAAACTTTTGGAATGTCTTTTAAAAGAACATCTAAGCAGTGAAAATTTTTGGACTTCTTCTGAAAATTGAAGGAATCATGGTTTTGTCTTTTCATTCATCATTCTGTTAGTCTTTTTTCTGCTACTATTTTCTACACACTATCTTAATTTTATAAGGGTGTTGTTGACTGTTTCTGAAATTAACTATGCTTAATAGCAACAAATTCTGTGAAAAGAAGAAGTGTTTCTTCCTCTAGAAGTTTAGGATTACAGAAAAATAATCCATTGCTACACATTACAGAAAAAAAGTGGTCACTGTTTTATTATTTGGTCACCCTTTTATGCACAGTGTGTATGATATTGAATGACATATTCCTTCAGATGTAGAGGTGAGAAGCCTAAAGAAATTCTATCTGCATGAAAAAATATTAGATACTTATCCTGATTTTTAAAGGTTTTTATGCAAAGCAAATTAATAATGTTTACTCTTCATATTTCATGTGAAGTGGGCATTAATTACCCATGCATGCTTTGCTGATTTGCAGTTCACATGGCAATACTTATAAATAATAATCTGAAAATGCTTGGGGAGATTCATTCATTTGACAGAATGCATCAAAACTCTGCTCTCAGCTGATAACTTAGGAAAGAAGTGCATCTGGGAAAAAAAAGAAAGATGTCAAAGGCTGGAGAGAAGGAAGAAATGAGCATTAAAAGTGATTCACAAGCTGGAGAACTATTCTATACAGTAAAAAAGTTAAGGAAATTATTCTTTTTCAGTGATCGAAGACAAGAGAAATGTCTTGATTATAGTAAGTGGAGTATCTCTGGAGAGGAAAACTACTGAATACAGAAGGAGTCTTTAAAACAGTATAAAAAAAATCCTTAAATGACCCAAGAACGAGATATTGAAGTAACAGAGATTGGGTAATTTTTTTTTTTTTTAACTTTAAGAGTGATTAACAATTGGAAGAAATTGAAGTAGTGGATTTGTCATCTCCTGATGGCTTCAAATCATGAAAAAATTCATTTCAGGAGTGTATGCTTTAGTAAAAAACAGTTAGGAAAAAAGCTAATAATAAGACATTTGGCATGTTAGGATCAAGTTGGATAATTTAATGGTCAATTATGATGTTAACATTTAAACATCTAAATTAATATCTTGATCAGTTTTGTGAGTATCTTGAGTGTGATGGGCAAGTCACCAGAATAGTCATTCCTACTCTGCAGAAGACTATGTTTATAAAAAAGTCTGTTTTAGAGTAGTCTTTCATAACCATAGCTATTACATCTCAGGGCCTCCCTACTTTTCAAGGTATTACATTTGCAACCCTGTCAAAAGAAATGTGGTTTAATCACTAAAAACACTTGAGGGTAAATAAATATTGAATTGAATATTTCCAATTAGGTATCTAGGAGAGACTGGACTATTAGTGATGAATGACTCCAAATATTTGCCCATTTGAGGAGGTTCCAGGGGGCTTTGCTAAGCCAGATTTGCGTCCCTCGAGGGAGGAGGTGAGTTTTTGGGTGTGTAATGACTAGTTTGCCTTCGACAGAGGGGGTGAACCATCACCACCTGGAGGCCACAATGAAGAGGCAAATCCTGCAAAGCACCATGGTGCCTCTTATCATGCTAATTGCCCTCCCCTACACAACTCAGATGGAAAACTTCCACCCACCTGCCCCCCGGGGAAGGTCTGATGGGGCATAACTGGCTTAACTACTCTGCCTGAGTGGCAGCTGTCATGTCTTAGAAGGTGTCATAAATCATTTAAGACCCCTGAAGTGTTCCCAGACTCATTTCTGAGGCCTTTCACCACAGGACTGAAAGCTCCCCTTCCAGAGGAAGTACCTGGGCATTCCTGCCAAGGCTGAGTGTATTTTAACACATCAGACTCCATGTTTCACAGGCTTCTTCCCTCGTACCCAATGGATCATGACAGATCAAGACCATCACTTGGACCAACAGACAAACTGCAAAAATCAAGCCTTGTCATAGATCCATGGGTGATTATGTATCTTTGTACTCTTATTCTTTCTCTCTTTCTTCTACGTTTTCTTAAGTGATATTTTTACTCTTTCATATTGCCATATCACTATAGATAATAACAACCAAAACAGCTACATACCGGCTTTCCATTACAACCAAATTCTTCTAAATAACCCCTACACATATATTTTTACAAACACCAATCATTCAGTGTCGTTTCACTCTAATCTGCCCCAAGGGATCTGTTAACAAGAACCTGGGTTACTCTCACCTTCTGGGGCAGGTCACAACACTATCCTATCACATTTATAGTCAGGGTTAGATTTATTTTGCCAAAGTTGTCACCTGTATTAAGATTATAACATGGATATAAATTAGTAATGCAAGTTAAGTAGTCTTTTTCAAAAGTAAGTAATCTAATCTTAATACTTAATTATGAAGATAAGCAAATTAGAGAATCTGGAGTACCGGAAAAGACATTAATCTCACTCAGGTTTAACCATCTAGGAGCTAAGCATTTTGTACATTCTCATTAGGTTCTTCCTTTAGCTAGTGCAAACAGGCTATTCCAGAGACAGTTTATTCCTGTGTATTAGTACCCTTGGATGGGAAAACAGCCTCTGGAGTATACATTTGTTCCCCTCTGTCAGGTGTGAAAACTTTGTGCTAGACCGGATAACTGCTTTTAAGCAGCTCAAGTTAGGTAAGATGAACAGCATCTCAGCACTTTTTACGCACTTCTTCCCTGGTATTCCAAACTGTTTTGGCAGTGCATGTTTTTGGTGTCTCTTAGAAATATAGATCCTGAGGCAGAAACTTTGAGAGCTGCCCAATTACTTTTTCTGACCAGGAGCAGAGAAGCCCCAACTTCACCACACTGTTCTCTCAGGCCACCTACCTACTTATTTCTCTGCTGAGCTGTTGGGATCTTTGGACGAGACAGTACATGGTGTTGGGAGGGAAAGAAAAAGTCCCCAAAATAATGGAATTTTTTTACCAGGAATAAAGAAAGGAAGAAGCAAGGAATTTCCTTTTTCCCCTCCATCCTCCTAGGGAAACCTATACCGTGCATTCCTGCTAATAACCACAGTGGCCAGGAGGGCTGGTAGGACCAAGCTCAGACACATAAAGAATCACCCCATACTCTCTGTCCTTCAAGTTCTGAAATCTGAATGGAAAGTCACTCCAACAGTATACTTTGGGAACTTGTAAATTTCTTCTCTCAGCAAAGATAAGTTATACTAAAATTTATTCAGCAGATGACTTTATTGTTTCTCTTGATAGTGATACAAGTCTCATTAACAGGGGATACTTGAGTTTATATAAGTGAAGAGAGAGGTGGGGGATTGCGTATGTCGAAAAAAGTGACAAGAAAATGAAAAATAAATGTAAGTAAAAGAAAATAATTTTACCAGTATAATACAAAAGTGTATGCAAGAATTGCATCATGTAATGAGTACATAAAAAGTGAACTTACATGCCACTCCCTTACTGACATGAGGCAACCAGATGATCATGACAATCTTTATCCTCTTCTTCCCCACTGAAGTGTACAGAGGCAGGGTCTTCCTGAGATGTAGCAAAACTCCTCTTTCATTAGCACTTGGCATCAGCCAGTCACCTACTGGCTTGTGGTGCAGTTTGTTTCCCATTTGGATCACAGATGTGTCTTCCCTTCCTTACATAACTTTATTTTCTAAAGGGTACCATCTGACTGGTTGTGCAGTTCTGTACATTGTCAATCAGAGAAGGAAGCAAGACCGAACATTTTCATTCATCATTTGATCCATAACTACTTGAATCAACAAGCTCTCAGTGCTTAACGCAAGATCTGTTTTTTCCTTCTTCACCAAAAGAAAGACCAGCTTTCCAGATAATCCACAGGGTAGCCTACTGACAAATTATGATATTTGGGAGAGGATATTGTAGTTAACAGCAGTCAGGACTGCTGTACCTGCTTTGCAGGATTTCTTGGTGGGACCCTAGGTAACTTGCCAGTCACTGTTAACACATTGTTGGCATTAAGCAGGATATCCAGGAATGCTTTTGCTCGCAATAGAATTGTGAAAAATATAGTTTAACAGACAGGCTTGCAGTTTATGCAGGGCTAATCCACACGGATCATAAGGATCATACTGATGGGCTGTATTCATGCCAACTATTACAATCCTGTAACTTCCCATGTTGACTAACATAAAGTAGCAATTGAAATTTGGTTTGCTAAAGCATTTATCACCCTGATCTGTCCACACTGATCCTTTCCAACCACCCAAACCACTGCAGTTTATAATTTAGTCCAATGACTGAGCAGCAGCCAACTGTGGTTCCTTCTAATGTATCAATCTAAGGAACAGTGGCTGGTCAGAAACTTCTGCATGTTAACAAATCCATGTTTATAGGGAAGCAAAATCAGGTAAGAAGGGCAGGTGGTAGCAATTTCACTCGTTCACATCTAACATGCAGTTCAGTAGGAGTCAATGCAGTAAGACATTCATCTACCCCATCTTAGTTAAAAAAAAAAAAAAAAAAGAGAGATTTTTACATCTGAGCAGCTCTTCTTGTCAGAGAGAAATGGGCATTTTCAACAAGTGATTGAAATCACACTTTGTTGCCAAGGTCAGCAATGGAAACATTTATACAGCAATTCAATGTACCCGATTAAATTAAACTCCCTCTTCCTGGCTCCATCACTGTTCCTTGGTGTATGAGGTTATCTCACATTTGAGGAATAAGAGGAAGAGAGACATCTGTACTGTCTTCACAAGAATCTTTTACAAGCAATATTTAGGAAGAATGTCCAGAAACTACCATGTCTTTTCTATAGAAGTACACATACATAATTAGTATGCAGGTTTGAAGACAATAGTCTTATGTAACCCATTTTTAATTTTTATTTTGTTAAGTTCTACAATAAACTTGAAAAAATCCAAACCCTTTTGGTGTCTTTGAGATCAGTTTATTTTTGTTCCAAGTGCTCCCCAGGTGCTTGCTATATTTAGTAGAACGTGCTTTAAAAGAAACTTTACTCAAGTAGAGCAACATTGTCTTTAGAGCAACATTGTCTTTTGGAAAGCATGGAGGTGCAAGAATTAAATAAGTAACATTATTCATAAAATTTATATTTAATTTCTAAGTGGTTTTAATTAAAATCATGTATGATATTTGGACTTATACACATTTATAACACTTCAGTATTATTTTTAGGTCTCTTAGGTCTCTCTGAGGGAACTCGATATTACAAAAATTAATCTTTTTGTTTTGATTTGGTTTGGTTTTTTCATTTTGTCTGATGAATGAGTGAAACCACTTACAAGACTTGGGCCTTAAGTATTAATAATGAGTACAGTATGCCCTTGACTTATCCTCCTCTGAGTTACTGAATCATATTAGCTACATTCAGTTGCATTTAAATTGGCTTCACACTTATTCCTTTTATCATTATTTGCACTGTGATGTGAAATAACTTCATCTGTTTTTCCCTTTCTTGCTTTGTCATCTGAAGTTAAGTGCCTAGCTTTTATTAAAAAAAAACCAAACAAACAAAAAAAAAAGCTGTGCATTTCTTCTGCTTGCCACATGTTTAAAAAAAGTTGCAAATGACCACACTACACATTTGAAAGAAAGTTCCACTATTTTAGAAATAACCTTGATGGAACAGGAGCATATAAAAGCACTTACTTTAGGTAAAAGCCATTGCTGAAACTAAAATGAGGAGGTTTTGAGTGTTTCCTTATGGGTGACTGCAGCTTCCAGCATAGGTTGATAAACACAAAATTTCAGTAACTGACAGCAGTTCAAAAACATATGTTAAGAAAGTAACATTATTTCATTTTTGTCTTTCATCATGAAGGTTGTTAATAAATAACTGTATACTGTCCACACTGAAATATTTCCTTAAAATACAAGGCTCATCTGAGGTAAAACTTTGCAACTGCTTTATGTATCATCGCAGTAATATAGGGTGAAAAGGCCTAAATTGTCTAACATAATGAAAAAAAAGCATTTGAGTAGGCAGTTAATAATTATCCTAATTAGATTTGCTCAGTGTAATCTGCTGAGTAGTCCTTGATGATCACAAGTGGTCATGACCCTAATTCTATTTACATGTCTCACCATCACAATTAAGACAGGGATCTAAGCAGATCTGTACTTCCTTCATTTTCTATATTTTTACAGCTGTTACATTAGATGAGACACAGCATTTCACAAATTAAGTTAGCTTCCGAGCTGGAGCTGATTCATGGCTGGGCAGTTCAGTGTTGGAAGACTCAGTAGACAACTGCCTGTATCTGAGTACATAGGCATGTTTAAGTAGATGAACACCCTTAGCCTGTGGCAAATGTTCTCAAAGTCACACACAGTCAACCAAATCATGTTTTCATTGTGCAGTTTCTCTGCCAGGGATCTGGAAAGCAAAGAAAATAGAGAAGTCCACATCTTCCAACACATGACACAAACTTAAATTTCCTTAAGCATGCAGCTGCAAGCAAGCATGGTAAAACAGTTTCAGTTATGTAGTGCTGCCCCTGAACTTGCTTCCTCAGTTTCAGAAGTAGTGGTTCAGTGGTCATTATAAAGAAAAAAAATAAAGGCATCTGCATAACAGAATTCATTCGTTTCATGGGGTTGCATAAACACCCTCCTCTGACAGCCACCACTGATGTGATCATGGGGTGCTATGAAGGTTTAACAAAATGGTGGCCCTGATTGGTTGTACTGTTCTCCAGCAGACAATAATAGCCAGATATAAAACAGGCACCATGGTTCTCCCTCGCTGCCATTCTCTCTTTTGGAAAAGTACCACATTGTGAAAGGAAGAATTTCAAGAACTGCTATCTTGGCATTGTGCAGTTTTAAGGGAAAGTGTTCGTTTCTTCAGTGATGACAGTGGACAGCTCTCCAGAGCACAAATGTCGTGTCTTCTAAGAATAAAAATAGCTACATTAAATTGCATTGTTAAATTAGTCTTTGCTATAGGTTCATTTCACAGGAAGCTTTGGGAATATGGTGTAATGTATTCATCATTACACTATATTAGCAATTCTTTTTATAATTTCAGAGAAGCAATTTTTAATGTGTTATTTCGGAATAATAAAAGTGAGGGAGGAGCCTTTTACTACTATTCAGAGACGTGTATGTCATGGCTACTTCAGGTTTATTAGTCCAATAATCCCCTGAAAAAATTATTACACAATAAAAAGGAAAGATAAGTCAGAGGAGAATTAAAATAAAGAAACAAAAACAGTTGCAACGGACAAATAGGATTTGCATGAGAGGACACTAGAACACCTCAGGATAAGGAAGACATCCCTTAAAAGCAGCAGGAAGCAAATTACACCATCTGTTAAAAAAAACAACTGAGCCTTTTCAAAGTACCTTTAGGGCTACACATAAACACTGTCTTAAGTGCCTTTTGCAGTATGTCTATCATGGCCTAGAAATGCTTCAGAAGAACTACCCACTGTGACCTATAATCTCTAGTCAAAAGCAATTATTATAAATGCATCTGAAAACACAGCTGAGCTCTCAAAATCTCCCCACAGACATTCTACTCAGTATTGCAGAGGTCTTGCTCTAATGCCATGACCTACGAAGCTTTAGACAAGGGAGTTCAAACAAATTTAAGATATCTAGCTATTGCTAATTACATATAAGGAACTTGATAATGCCAGGATAAATTCAATCATGGTTTTTTTAGGGTTTTTGCAAAAATAAATTCTTCCAAGATGCAAAAAAAGAGTTTAATTATCTACATATAAATATCTTATCGGTGTATACTGTATAGATTAAAACCAGCCTTAAATTTGAGTATATATGCTGTCTAAATAAAAGTACACAAATATGGTAGACAGTTTTTGTACCAGGTCCCAGAGGAAAATATCTGGGGAAAAAAAAAAAAAGCTGTATAGGAAAAAAAAAATCTATATTTTTTATTATTTATATTTTTTCCCTTAGAAGGAGAAGTATGTCTAAAGGAGCTTTCCACTCAAGCAGAAACACAACTGTTTTATCCTTGGCCTGAATCACAAGGCCTGGAGCTGGGGCAAACCTGTGGGTAGCAAAGAGGACAAGAGTATCTAACATACCTAAAGGCGCTGTGTACAGTATATTTCAAAATACTGTGGTGCTGCATGCAGACTAATTGAGAAAATGATGTAGAAGTGTGTTAGAAAATACAAGAAAAAGAACCCAACTGGATTCCACAATGAAGAAGGAGAAATCAATAATATGCACACCCATTCACAGAATCACAGAATAATAGAATGAGTTAAGTATGAAGGGGCACTCGTAATTCTCCCTGTGACAGAACTCCGGACTTTCCATGTTCTCTGACATAAAGGGCAACTGCACCACTTTGCTTTACTGGCCTAAAAAAAAAAGTTTTACAAAAACCCCCATGTAGCTATTCATTACAACATTTCAGTTATGCAAACCATTGGGATTTAGAGAAAAACTTCCCTTGGTGGTACATTAATTGTGATGTACTTATGCCATTAAAGCCACTGAGCCTTACATCCTTCATTTCAATGAGACATTCCGTACTAACAACCTTTTCTACAGAGCAAAAGGGTCTAGGTCCTTCAGTTGTTCATATATTTCTTGCTATACCACATGAAACAACATCACTGACTGAAAAAAATCCAAAAGATGATGTACTGGGCTCAAGAAAGAAACCTATTATAAGAATATGTGTGAGATCTAGCAAGGGTTGAATAACATGAAGACTATGAGAATGAGTTATTGTAAAGGATTTCTTTAATTAATCCAAATTCCAATAAAATGTGTAAGGTGTCTGATGTCTCACCTTATCATTTTGACTAGATTCTGCCAAATATATTCTTTATTAGATGATATTCTATTACGTTGGGTCCCCCAGATTTCAAGTGCTATTTTTCCCCTCAAGATAATTTGCAGTGGCATGCTATTTAACCTCTCACTACAAAGATGTATTGGAACCATAACAACTTATCTCTGAACCTGTCCCTGATTTTTTCCAATTAAAAATATCACAAATCTACTTCTACTTATACTGCTTTACAGTAACTACCTGTAATTTCACGCAGTTTTAGGCTGTGATTTGTTTATGGAAACTGTATCTATTGTGCTACAACATCTGCTTTTCGGTCAGATCCTGCTAATATCCAGTTTTCCAGCTGAGTTGATTCAAGCACTGAGATTCAAATTCATTCAGTGGCCATCTGCATTTAACAGTCCCAAATTCAAGCTTTTTACCTTGTCTACCAATCACAAAAAGAGAGCACAATTTGCTTTTGGCTACTTCTCATGAAAAATGCCAAACCAGCATCCACATGTCACAAAAAAAGAAAAAAAAAAGAAAAACGAAATATATTTCGCTTAAAAAATATTTATTCTTCCTCAAAATATGTTTTGCTGACTGAAATATATAAACCTCATAAAAATTTATAGGCTTACAAAGAAAACTAACTGCAAGAGTTTGCTATGCTCTTGCACATAAACAGGCTGCTGGCAGCTAATCTCACTGATTATGCAAAGATGGAATTATAGTATGAATTACTGATGGTCTTGTAGGCTTGGATTCCCTGCTTCAAAAAGACTAAATTCTTTTATGTTCTGTGACAAATGACCTACCTAGCTGTTCGGCCATGCAGGGGAACAAGCACAGGAGCTTGATACTGGTGAAACTTGATTGTAAAAAATCCTTTTCCACCCTGAGTGCTAGCAGATTGTCTCAATATAATTAATGTTATTTCCTTTGTATCAGCTTTATACTTTGTTTTCATTCTTCACAGCCTTAGAACAGGAGAGGAATGGAGAAAAATAGGACCCTACTTCAGTCAAGTGCCTGCCAAATCATCACAAAACATTTGCACAAAAATATTTGTTGACACAGCTGTGTTCAGTGAAATTTGATGAAGTTGACAATGTCCTTCATTAGCCTCATAAACTCATATGTTTTTAAACTATATGCAAGCCTCTTTAAGAGCTACATTAAAAATATTTCCTTGAATTGATGTGTGTAGAGACCACGATTTCACGGTCTCACGAGCCTCACAGATGTCTATGGGGTATTAAATAAGAAGTCAGATCCATTCAATATGTAAAAGAAATGAGCAAGTACTCACAGGAGCTTAAGCACCACTTCTGCTAATGACATAGTTGTGTTGGTGGTTTGTTTTTACAACAGCTTCTCATTTTCTTCTTTCAGAGTGGAATTAATTTCCCTCTTCTTGTTATAAAGAGATGAAAGCTAAAATTTCTAAAGAACCCAAGGTTGCCATATATTCACTGAGAATTTCTTCCACTTAATCAACTATTGCAGTTCATCAAGGAGCAATTTTGAGTTGGCCTCCAAGTAAGAATGCAGAATATTCAACCAAAACTGTTGATAATTAAAGACTAAATAGGTAGGCCACGGCAGATATAAATTTACTTCTGTGATCTGAATTCTTTTGGTTTATTAACCTCTTCAAGAGCAAGGATCTGGAGAGGGGAAGAAGATGCCCAGGAAGGTGTTAATCTTGTTAGATATAATAAATGTATCTATTGCAAGAGGTGACAAAGCTTTAATTCATAGGATAGATCTATGTCTTCAGAGCTGTCTCTGTATCCAGACTACCTTTCTTTTGATGCAGCATTTTTGTACAGAATCTTTCTGAGTGAAAATTAACCCTACACTCAAGTTGAGTTCTGCTCAGCTGTCACCCCCATCACTCTATTGTTGGCAGGAGGCATGGAACACCACCTGTCAGCACACCTCCTGAGAAGCTGGTTTATTTCTATGAGTTTTGAAGACTGTTGCCACAGAGAGCACTGGCCTTTTGTAAGTTTGAAGATCTGGGATTGCCACTGATTTAACAGGCCACAGGATGTACTAACTCTGTAAGCCTCATGACTAAATATCTTAATATTTGTTTTGTCAGGGCTTATTTTGGGGCTTTCTGGCAATTTGTTTTGGTTTGCTTTGCTGTAACAACCATTGTCCAGTAACAAGGTGAATATTATCTTTTTTGTTTTAGTTTTGCTCAGCTTTGTACAATTTTGTATAGCAGGTACAATGTTTAGTGTTGCATAAATGTTGATTAATTTCTGTTACATTGATGAAAGGTATTTTGTGTAGAATCTATTACCCTAGAATACTGGTGGGATGCAGAGGAGCACAAGCACGGGATGATAGCAGAAGCCTTGTAAGCATGTGCACATGACAGCATCAAAAGCCTCGGGTATAAGAACAGGTCAGCAGCTGCTGGTTAACGAAAATTAAAGGGGTGCAGCCTTGTGAGATGGATAGAATTTGTTTCAGGGGTTAACAGAAAGAGCAAGAAAGAGGTACTTAGATCGTGTAAACCGCACCATCTATAGTAAATGTGGATGTAGAGTGAAGTTACAGAGCAATGAAAAGAGAATGAGGTGTTCTCAATGTGTCAAAACAGCTCTCAACAGTGAGGAAGAAAGCCCCACTACCAACATCTGGATCCCCACATCTGTAACCTGGAGAAGGAGTTGGGTTGTTTACTGTTCCCAATAACATCCTCAGACAAGCATTGGTTGTACAAGCAGAATCCCAGAGAAAGAGAGCTATACAAAACTTTTTGTATAACAGTGTTAATGATATTAGTAATGATTTTTATTTTTTATGGATTAATTGGAAAATTTACAGTAAAAATCTTAGTATCATTACACCAGGACTACTAATAATACCTATCTCATCTTGAACAGATTTACTTTTTAAACAGATTAAGAGTAAATTTCTCAACTTTATATAAAAGATGCACTGCTTTGGCCTGAAAAGACTATAGAAGTAATAAAATAAATCTTCCTTTTGATTAGCTAAAAGAACTTCATGCTCCTCTTGTGGCATTTCATGAACTAAGAAAAAATACTTTCTGCTCTTTCTAGCTGCAAGATTTCAGCAATCTGTTTGACCAAGAGAAGTATCAAAGCTTTAAGGAAGGACTGTGAAAGAAATCATTAAACTTTTGAGTAAAGCAGCTATATATTGGTCATTCCAACCCAGATAATTATTTTTAATGGTTATTCTAGATGTTCTATGAGTTATTTTTCAAAGCTTAAGTGCCATGATCCTCTGAAAATGTATCTTATAAAATGATAGTGGAACTATGTCAATTTTTGCCATGGATTAACTATCTAAAATGCGTACTTGGAGTACTAACTTGACCCATTTTGTACCTCTTTCTTTGAGTCCATGGGACTTATGAAATTCTTGAGGAAAGGATGGAACCTCTTTAAGATGACAGCAGGAAATGATCAGCCCAATTAATTTTAGATAATTAAATTGGTTCCTAAATAGAAAATATCCAGATTATTTTCTGACAGAAGAAATAGGAGTGTCATAAATAAACAGCTGGAAGAAATTTTCTTGGCTCTGTACAGCAGATTTTAATTTTCTCCATCACTTTCACAGAAATCAATTACATTTGCATGTATATATGTGCATATATATATATATATAATTTTGTTTGTGAATAACGAGGTCATACACCTTTGTCTGCTTCATTTGAATAATTGCTTCAGTGGCATGTTTTTGGCTAGCGAATTTTATGATCATTGCCCCATGTGTTATTTGTAAGTAAAATAGATTCATGTAATAATACAAAAAATAAAATTAAAAAAAAAAAAAGCAGGGGAATGAGATATGGAAGGGCGAGATGGTGGGCTTGAGGTCTCAGGAAATGTGTTAGACAGCCAGAAGTTGAATACTGATCTCTTAATCCAGTGTCTTAGTCTCAACCCTATCCAATCACATTTGTTCAGACACTCTTCTAAAAGCAGATTCTAAAACAACAAATTCCTGTTATGTAAAGGGATATTTCTTTGCATATATATGCACAGTTGTTTCTTTCTTATCTATTCACGTATTTATTCATAAACACTTTATGCCAGAAATTAAATGACTTGATAGTTTTGGTAAATGTATGGAAGACATATGGAAAATGTATATAAAACAGATTCTAATCTTAAGTGAAAACTCAAATAATTTCATGAGCAAGCTTCACATGATACTGGATCAAAACATGGAAATTAATTCAATGTGATTCAAAAGCCTGGTATAGTCAATTGCATCAAATCTTGCCCAAGGCAGGGGGCTTGGAACTAGGTGATCTTAAAGGTTCCTTCCAACCCAAGTCATTCTATGATTCTTTAAAATCCATTTTTAATCATCTCTACAGCTTTTTTTCTGTGAGTTTGGGGGTTTTATTTAATTGGTTTTGGGTTTTTTTTCAGCTGGTCAAGATATATCAGCAAGTACCAACACCCTGTCCAAGGTTTTTTCAAAAGTTGTATGAGGACATAATTTTTGAAAAAGTGTAAGGGAATCACAAAAACAATATATGGGAGACTACATTGCACAGCTTGTTTTCCTATTGCCCTTGAAGAATGCCAACACAGATCATAATCCCTTAAATAAAGTCAGGCATATTCTGTATGTATTCAGAATATTCTGTATGTCTTCTTCTGTATGTCTGTACTGTATTTCACTAAGGTACCATAAATATTAGCCATGATTCACTGATATGAAAAAAAGTGTAGCACTCTCTGTGACTACCCAGTAAATCTGTCAAGAGCCCAAGAGTTCTGATATTTACTCTTCATTCGGAAATAAGACAGTATAAACTGTAGAAAGTTCATTAAGTAACAGTTTTCTTTCTTTGAAAATTTGTTTTAAAAATTATGCAATAATTCATAGTATCAAGTTATTTTACAATCTGTGATGATTGCTGCTTATTAATTCAAACAACAGGATAAGCAGGAATACAGATTCTGATAAGGTCACATATCACCACCACTAGAATTCCCCTGTGGAATTCTTGCAAGATGGAAGGGTGATGGCAAGTTGAGTGAGAATGGTGGGTTTAACTATGGAAAGTATATTAGAGTAAATTGTATTGATTATTTAGTACTAAGCAAGCGGTTTTACTTGTCAATTTCGCGTAATTCAGCTCTGCAGAAATTCAACCTAATATTCAGCTGTCTGCTTGACAGCTTGTCTTTCTCAAACAGAAGCTATATTATAATCACACATGGAAATAATGGCAAAGAAAAGGCTGCAAAAGCAAATAATATCCCTGATATTGATGATAGTCTCTTAAACGAATTCCCTCAGGAGTTCTTTACTTGGGGAAAGACATGAAGTTCATTGAGGCATTTATTTGGTTAGATAATAAATAATGTTAAGAAAGGAAGTTTCTTAACGTCCTTAACTTAAAGAGGGGGGGGATCTAAAGGCAATGCTAATCAACAGCAAAATTAGAGATGAAGTTACTGAGGTTCTTCCTCAACTTTTCATAATAACATAATCTTTGGTTTCTCCTGGAATTGTCTTGCCTTCTATATTCAAAGGAATCAGAAAAACCCCTTCTTTTCAGCTATCATGAAAAGCTTACATTCCTTCCAGCAAGACACAGGAGTAGCTGCTTTGGTGCTTGATTCTCTGTGTTGTACCATTGCAAATTATTTTATCCAATTCTGGAAGACATAGGTAGAAAAGTTTTTCCTGTCACAAGCCTACTTACAGTTAGTCCTATTGTCTAACATTTGCAGCAAAAGAGTCCACATGCTCAGCAACAAATCCCATTTTATTCGCATTAGCACCTATCTCCAGAAGCATGATAAAATTTTTCTGCATGGAATATGAAGAGTGCATATTTTCTAAGAGTCCGTAATAGGAAAGGACTACATTATAGGCAACTTTCCTAGGAAGCCTGCTCCATACTCATAAACAAAAAAATTATTAAAAAAATTGCAGACTGACTGTCTCCTCCTGAGCATTTGACAGATTTTCAGAGGAATTTCTCTGTGTTTATTATCTGGGGGTGTTTGTCCATGGTTATCAATTTTGTGTGAGATCTGACGTGGCAGTGCAAAAGGATGAAGATCTTCTCACAGCATATGGCATAACTTGGGTTCTCTCATTCCATGGGGCCCCTATAATTCCTTGGAAGCCCTAGGAAGGTATGTATAAACTATGTAAGAATTACTTTCAGTTAGAAAACAGTAACACTCCTTTGAATAAAATTGTAGAGAGTAGTTCTTTTTCTTTTTTAATGGGTCTACCTGGAGATCCTAATCCCTTATACTCACTCAAGTTAACACTAGGACCAATAGAATTTTTGCCTGAATAAGAAATGTAAGAGAGAGAAGATAGTATTCATAAGTAAGAGAATAGCTTCTTTGTGCTGAACTGTGAATCATGCAACAGATTTGCTGAATGGGACACATATTGCCTGCAGCTGAAGAGCTGATTATTTCCGATTATAAAGCAGATAACATTCATCTGAGGATAACTTCAGATTTTAGAGATCAAAATGTCATTAGAGGTTAAATGTAGGGTTTAAAATACAATAAATTAAGTACCCAAGCCAAGCAGAGACTGGATTTTTGTTCCGACTGCAATAATGTGACTGACTGGAAGCATTTAGTTTTTTACACATTCTTAACCTGGTCTGGAAACCCATTATATATTTGCTGTCCTCCATTGAAAAAGACAGGAAAAAAGTTGCTGTTAATGCTAAAAGTCACATGCATGTATAAATGGAAAAAAGGAAAATGTCTGTGTTCTAGCTTCTGTAGTTTAAATAGCAATAGATTTGCAAGGGATTTTAGAGGAAAATTCTACTCAGTATAAGTAAGAGAACTTGCTAAGAATATCTTTATTTCTTTTGCTTTTAAATTCTCTCTGCATTACTTGAAGCAGAACAGACTGGAAATGTGTAGCAACCTCGCAGTGACATAAAGAGTTTAAACTGGCTGCCTATCCACAAATGATCTTCTGCCTATTGCCTAGATACTGACATTAGTGTTCCTTTCTACTTTTCTATTGCTGAACTTTTCTTTCTCAAGGCTACCTGCACTTTGGTTCAGTTGCCATCACCATTCATGAAGATTGCAAAAGTCTTTAAAGAAAGAAATAAATGAGAAAGAGAAAATTTGCTATTCTAACAGGGTGCTCCTATTCTCACTCCATCAAGGGATAGCTTTTATTGCATTTGATCCCTTGTATTTATTACTTCTCAAGGCAAATCAGAATATTTTGGCATAGAAAGATGGTTAAAATTATTATGAAATCTGGACATTGCAAGCCATAATATTTCCTGACTAGTTTCCCTCTGTCATGTCTATGCTATACGACTGTTGACTGAAGGCTTTGCAGCTGAGCATGTAAGCTAGTTCTTTCTCCGAGTCTGTTTGCCTCTTTTAGGCACTAGATAGCACAGTATGATTTGTGTACTTGGTTTTTAAGAATCACGTCACAGAACTGTGAAATAACCATATTTCTCAGCAATGCACTTCCTACCATCTCTCCCATTTTTGACTTTCTCCTTTATACTCAAGAATTCACACCTGCTCATGTCACTTTCTGAAATGTTGCACTGACACATCTAACACTCATAAATTAAATTAGGCTGCCATTTTCTGTTTATTATTCTAGATAATGAAGCAAATGTGATATCTCAAAAACTTAGAGTAGGAGGATAATGTCACACCTATGACTTTAGGGTTGACCCTTTCAGTACTTGATTATTTTTTTATCTTATGGTATTATTTCTTTTTTCAGGGAGGAAGTCTAAGCAGTCCACAAAAAAATCTGCCGACAAATATGTGCTTAAGCTACTGTAGGCCATAGCTCAAACTGCTATGGACTACAGATGATGCTGAGCTGATCCATCTGTGTCTCATGCCATATGCCAGCTTCTCTACTTAGTGTGTGCTAGGGCATGGATCTGTTAGCGATTAAGTCCTCAGAAAACTTTTATCGGATTACGGTATGATGGCCATGCTACCCTGCCTTCATAGATGAAAAAGATAAAACACAACCTTAAAATTACTTTGTGTCTCCACCAACTACAAAGAGAGGTCAGGATGCCTAGATCAGATATGGTTATCTACATTCAATCAGATGAATTATATTCTGGGTGCCTAAATTTGCAGTCCTAAATTAGCAAGCCTAACCAGGGTGTTCTGAACCATTTCATTCTCCATTCACTTTGCAGAAAGACTCATAAACTTCAGTCTTTATCTCACACATCTCAAATTGGGTGATAAATGCAGACATTGCCTTCTTCACCCTCCCAGAAAATCAGAGAGGAACAGCTAAGTAAAACATTGATTTAGAACAACTTTTATGAGTGTAAGAACCATAGAAATTTATGGACTATCACCAATGCTAGATCAAACCTTAATTTATTTATCTAAATCTTAAAAATCTGCTGAGATTGAGATTCCTCAACTTGGATTGGAAACCTGGTCTCGTGTTACACTGCAGTAGTACTTGGTATGTTTGTTATTAGTGATCTCAAACTGATTTATAGTATTTGAAAATGAGAGGTCTTGGGTATTAATTTCTTATATAAATAGGGAAAAAAAGTCCTTAGTTCAGTTGAGGCAATAATAACCACATATTTTTATTTTATATTTTATATTTTTAATTTATATTTTAACCACGTATTTTTAGACTTCCTTTGCTTTGATGAAACAAGGTGATAATAATTATGTAGATAAGAAATGCATATATTTACAGGTGCATGCTTCACAAAGCATTGAAATACCCTCCAAATCCTAATGCTAGTGCAAGATATTGTTTCATGTATTTCTATTCCATTTTCAATATTTGTTGTCATTTTTGAGGAACTAATTACTCAGTTCAATAAGTCTCAACAATAGGATGTTTTCTGACCTTCAAACTATTTTTTCTGTTATTTATTTAGACCATGCTTCTGAGGCCCTGTAGTCCACATTCATTGCATCTTTTGTTTCTCTTCTACAATTTTCTCATAATTTTGAATGCTGCAAGTGCTCAAATTCCAAGATAATAAATAAACCCAGAGTAAAACCTAATTAGACTAGATTTTTCTTAACAGTAACCAGGAGTAAATATAGTTTCATATAGTTTCACAAAAGGGGGAAATTTATTTATTTGTTTGTTTTCTCAATAGAAGAGCAATTGGAGTTTGGAAGACCCCATAAGCAAATGGCTAAATGCTTGGGCATTTTGGCTCTAACTTATAACACTTAAACAAATTTGTCTTGGGTTTACTAAAACAAAAAAACATTTCCCACACATGCCATCCTAGGAAATAATATGTAGATCAGTTTTATAGCTGTGTGAACTAAGGATATATCATAAGTCAGAAGCAGCAGCTGCTCCCTTTGCTAGCCAAGCCATTTAAACAGCATTTGCTCATCAGTTTCATTTTTCTTAGCATGATCCAAACGCAGTGACAGAAAACAATAAGTGTCTTGGCTCAAAAAATCCTAGGTTTGGATCTAATCACACTCTTCTGCCAAAATTAAATGTTTATACCAAGTTCTGGTTTTGGATTTTCTACTCAAGAACAGTCCACAGAATACGGTTCAAAACTAAGTGCTTACAAGGGTATTATCGAAATTGAGAAAGCTATAGACTGTACCGTTATGTTTCAAGGACTAAAGGGTTTTGTAGGTTTCTTTGACTTACTAACTGCAAAGACTATTTTTTATTAAATGATCATTTTTATAGAGATCAGCCTAGTGGAAATAATAGAGTTTCATAACATCTTCTGTGTCCATTTTGGTTAATGAGCCAAAAATGTTCTTAGGCATTAATGGCCCTCTCACGGTAGTCAACAATAAGTAGAATAATCACTGATGTTAATTGTAATAAGACTCACTGAGTAAAGCTTCTGGGACTAGAGACTTCTCTCAAAAAGGGAGAAAAAAGAACATGGAAAACCTCAGGTTTTGAGTGGAAATATTCCCTGTAGTTGATGCAGCTCCCATCTCTAATCAAAAAGAACCAGTAGTATACCAAGAAAGATATCAACAGCAGAAAAAAAATGGAAAAGAACCACATGATAGAGTGAAAGAGGAGCACAAGACATTAGAGTCAAACCCCAGGCAGGACATATGCCCTGTTGTATAAAACAGCTTTCAAGACCCTCACTACAGGTGTTTTTTCACCCCTTCCATCTGCTGATAACATCAAAAAGTAACCTGAATGCAAAGACTAGTTAAAATTAATTTGGTTGTATTATCCGCTTTACTGGTTTCTTGCAAAAATTGATTATGTTATGTTCATAATATTGAAAATATTTCTATTTAAAAATTTAAAAACACAGCAGATAAGGCATATTTAATTATTATTTAAGACACAGTAGTCACTGTGATTAGAACTGTGAACCGTTTTTTCATCCTGAATTCTTGGTCTCAGGATCTGCAGCTTTATGAAATATTGTATTCATTGGACAGAGGTTACATATAGCACAAATTTGGGCAAAGACAGTTTGCCTATCTTTTTTGTCAAGCTTCATAAATGTAGTGATCAAGGAAGACCTGTGCATATCTCATCTGACCCCCTGTATAATATATAATTTCCAACAGTAATTCCCAGTTTCAGTAGAGTTGCAATTGAACTGTGTCTTCTCTTTAGAAAAAGTCATAACCCCTACTATTACATTTAGTAGTTGCCAAATACAAAAATATACTTTTCCACTTAAGAAAAAAAAGGGCCGCAGACAATTTATTGTAATTTATCAGCTTTGTCACTGAAAGAATTAAAAACAGGACTCTGAAATTTGGAAGCAATAGATCTTTCATTAAATCCCTTAGGAAATTATGAGAAACTTACTCCAATTTCACAGGAGTATACAATTTTTAAAATGCATGCAATACCCTCATTCTAGCTCTATTTCCCCCAGGTAAAACATAAAGCAAATCAGTAAACTGCTCCTTCAAGGAACACATCTCCAGAGTAAGATGTACATAGAGCTAGAGAGCAGAACAGTTCAAGGGAAAACTGTTTCCTAACAGTTTTGGAAATATAAAATCTAAATGCAATTTTTGTGTTGGCATCAAATGGTAGAGATAATTCTCAACTAATGAGCAGGAAGTAGAAAAACCCAGCCGAAGATGCTGTGTGAATCATGCCTCCCTCCCCAGTACAATTAGACCATTAGAGGTCCTGTAACAGACTCAGCTTATTAGGAATAAACACCTATATATCTGTATTAAAGGTAGGTTGAGAGGAATTAAGCTACAGCTGAAGCTCATCATTCTGTGTATTTATTGCTTGTAAGCAGCTCTTAGATATTACCATCAACTTCTACAGCTCAAAGAATTGTCACCATTATTGCAGAGAGTTCAAGGACCAGTCCTTAGAAACTATGGTGTTAAAAACCTAACATAGATTGTGACTAAATAATACACTGCAGGCTAAGGATACTATGTAGAACAATAGCGAACAGATGCCAGTAACAATAGGCTAAATAAAGATCTGAATGTACAAATACCTGCATTCACTCTGGTGAGTTGTACGTCAGTGGGAACACGGAGTAAGTATTTCTTCTCTATAAATTAAATGCTTTCAGAATCAGGCTATTAGTTTTGTAGTTAATGGATATCACTTCTAAAAGGCACCTAATAAAACTAGCACTGCTCAGACATATGCCACTAAATTAGCTTAGTTAACTGGCAATTACACTGAAAGAAATCTATACTTCTAGAAAGAAAATATATCTTATAGTTGCTGATTAAAATCCCATTCCACAAAGCATTGCGGCAAGTGATTAGTCTGAAACACCTGCTTAATTTCCACTGAAGTTAAAGACACTTTTGTAAGTGTTCTGGGGTTTTCATGAAGAGCTGAGAGGTGATATAATCAAAATATGTACCACAGGCAAAAAAAGAACACGTTACATAAAATGTCTGATTTACAAGACACTTATTCTTACATGTACATCAGTTTAATAATAGAAGGCTGAGGGGGGAAAAAAGCTAATCATGGGTATCCAGGACACCAGTACCAGAAAAATACAGATGCTATTCTAAGACACTGTGTTGAGTTATAATATATACACTGGCAGAATTTATAAACACTTGTTATGCACTACAGTTTTACACAAAACTTTGAATTTTTCGCTCCCTGCCTATACAGTGCTCAGACAGACAGATTAAACAGTCTCTCACTGTCATTCCTGTCATTAATTTACTGTTATTTTGTTCTATGGAGACCATTTTCTAGGATTAACAAGCAATATTGAAGTATTTTAAAAATGGCTGAACTGTGCCTGGTGTTCTAGTCACTAGAAATCATTATCAAGAAAAAATTATAAATAATCATCTATTTCAGGGCATAAATCCACGTTCCATGGATGGCTAGATAAAACTATCAGATTACAATGAAGTAAGTTACCCAGTCTTGTTCTGATCCACATGCAAATCTATATGAAATAAATTTTAATGAAAGCTTGGAAATGGCATCCATGTGAGTGACTTCAAAGAATCAAAGTCATCCTTTCCTGAGCAACTCTTACGTACTTTTCTTTCCTATTTTTTTTATTTGCTTTGTTTTGTGTCATGAGTTCTGGATATGAGCAAGGATGGTAGCTCCATGTACCTTTGCCCAGACCAGGCAAAATTAATTAGAAGTCTTTTAAGAGCTATTATCAGGAAAAGGAAAAGGAAACTGAGCATCTTAATGTGCAGAGCATGAAGTCATTTAACATGAAACAGATGAGACATAGAGAGGATTTTTTAAGCTATTTTTGCCTCAGGCTCCTCAGTGGGGATAGGACATAGAGCTAAAAAGATATGTCACTTTATTTATAAGCCCATTTAAATCACAAAAATAACTTTTTAAAATAAGTTTTTCATAAGCTATCTCATAAAAATACTACTCTGAAAATCTGGTTTTAGTTTGCTTTCAATGAAGAGATTTTCATCTCATTGAAACCAGTGTAGTACGATGTAGTGGGAGCCCACATCTTAATGAAATTGCTATTTTTGATACTTGGATAATGTGTGAAAATACAGAGATATTAGAGTATATAGAATATACATATCCTATACATTGAAAATATAGAAAGATAGATTTTCTTTATAAAATAAGGGGTTTGATATTAACCTTTATCAAACATATGTAGGTTGGGTCTATGAAACAAATAGAATATACCCAGATAAGTGGCAAAATACTTTCCCTTCAAATGAAAAATGAGGGAATGGATTGTATAGAAAGACTGCAGGAAGTAAAGGGAAGAAATGGAAGACCAGATCAACTATGTTATTATGTAGATGACTGTTGGAGGGAATCAATAATTTCTTGAATGCATAGACAACAGATAGAGTAATATAAATACATATTAGGAATGGGAAAATCCATAAAGAACCTGCTTCTTCCATGATCAAGTCATCATTATATAAAAGTTGTCTATCTGGATTCTAGTGCTGTCTCCAGAAGCATTTGTGAGAACAGATTTAGGAAACTCAGTATTACCCTGAATGGAGCACAGCGCTTCATAGGTAAGCTCTTATTTCCCTAAGAAAAGAATAAGAAATAGCATAGAACTGATGTAGCCTTGTAAAACAGACAAGATTAAAGGAGATTGGTGTAAAAATAAAAGCAAATCAGAGAAACCAGAAAAAATTCTAAGTAAATGTAATCCCTGGGAGAGTTGATTTTCGTTGCTGCTCTGTTCAGGAGAAAGACATTTTACCCCCCTCCTCAGATTCAAGAGCAAAAATATCTTACATAATATTTTATGACTTGTGAGTTCTGAAGCTACAATTTTAGCTACTCCCTTTTAGAAGCTAGCCACCCTTTTAGCTAGTCTTGATTAGAAACTAGAGGACAGATATCTTTGTCCTATTTCTATGTGCCCAACATCAAAAACTCGTTATCAAATTTATCTCATTTAAAGCATCATCTTACATTTTTCTCTCGTTATCTTTCTACTGTCAGGCCTAGACTTCATGTTCAGGAAGAATATTTAAGTGTAGTATTGAGTAAGCCAAATACATATGGCAAATAACCCCCATGCATTGATCTGGAATTCTGTGAGTATGTTGGAACTAATGAGAAAAAGGGAGCAGGAAGCAGGTTCACAGACTGAGCCCCTGGCAGTCCACTTGCTGTATTTGTTTAGACCGCTCCAGTTAGCACTCTCTACAACAATGCCTGAACAGAGGTCTGAAAGATTATTTTGGGCACCACCCCAAAAACCAGAATTGATCTGCACAATTTGGCTCCTTTCACTCTGAATAGTCCTTTACCACATGGGGCTTTTCACCCCCAAGGATTTTGGCTTTCCTCTCATGTAACTTCCAGGGTTTGGATTGCTGTAAAAACACTCCTCTGCCTGGCTGAAGTTCAACCACCAAATTGTTTCAGACACATTCAACTGAAAAAGCACAGAAGCTGGTAACCATATGATAGGGCCAAGGAGTTACAGCATCAGGCCCAGAGGGTTGAGTGTGATGCAGCATGGATGCAGCTGCTGTGCTTACAGTGGCCAGCCTTGGCACTGTACCCCTTGGCACAAGAGGTATCAGATGGTCTCCAACAGGTGCCCTTAGAGAGGAACAAACATAGTTTGTTCCCCATAGTTTTCTTTAGTTACCAGTATAGTCATAGTCCATGTCTCCAGATAGAAGTGCATTTTTGGTTTGTGAAATCTATCAAATGAACCAGCAACAGATTTCTAAGAATTAGTGGAAAAGTGAGCAGCAGTGCATAAACCTAAGGTTGAGACAACTAACAATCCAGAAATAAGAAAAGCAGGTGCTTCAGATGCCAATGCTATGCCAATTCCAGTGAGCTGAATGTGCCTGGGACAGTTCTGTGTCACAGAGGCCAAGTAGTATGAAATGACCTACAACCTGTTCCAACATGTTTTGCCTCACCAGGCAGGATGGTGGCATGCAAACTGCTTGTTGAGAAAGATCTGTGGCATGTGTCAACCCATCATTGATGCTGAGGAAATGTTTAGCACAGGACCAGTCAGCCTGCTTCTGGAGCAGGTTATTGAGACCTGGGTTCTAAAAAGATCAAGAATCACCTCCTCCAAAGTCAAGAATGGTTCTTCTCAGAGAGCAAGAGCTAAAACTAGAATGTACAAGGAGATGCTGACTAAACTCTAATGTAGAAATGAAACATATAAGAGGGGGAAGAAGGGATCTTGGAGGAAGGTAGTGACACTTTGAAAACATGCAAGATTGTAGATAGGAAAGACAAACCCCCCCCTGGATTTTATTGGGCAAGGCATGTGAAGGGCAACAAAAAGGGCCTCTAGGGATATATCAACAACAACAAAAAGTAGGTTAAGAGTCAGGGTGGCAAAAGATATGGAAATAAATGAGGCAGTTGATGCTATCCTTATACCAGTCTTTAGTGGTATTGACCAGCCTTCATGAATCTCAGGCCCCTGTGACACTGGAAAATTCTTTGATGGAGGAGGATCAGATTAGGGCGTGTTTGAGCAATCGGACATGAAAAAGTCCATTATGAAACACTATTACAAAGGAACGTTTCTTCTCCTTTAAGGGTACCTATTCAAGGACATTTTCACTGTAAATAAAAGGTATAATAAGAAAAGGAGGAAGCCATAAACAACATACAGGGACACCTAACTGACAAATGAAAGGGGAGGCAGTGATAACAACCAAACCTAGTCAGTCATGGTAATTGATGAGGGCATGTGAGAGTGTGAGAATATTTATTCCAGCAAGGTTATCTGTTTGATGATCTTGTCAGTTGGCAACCTAAGGGAAAATAGAGAAAGAAGAAACAAAATATACCAAACACAGATGTGGCAAAACACACATGGGAAGAAGAAACAAAATATACCAAACACAGATGTGGCAAAACACACATGGGAAAAATGAAAAGAGACAAACCTCACCAGTCACACTCACTGATGACCTACCCAGAAATTACAGGCACTACTTCCAAAAAGATCAACTTGGATTTTGCAACTGTTAAGGCTGTAAACCAGGGGAGACCCAGGCTGGGTGGGTTGTGGGCATCAGTAGAGTTGTACAGACACACGCTGTGATGTGTAGGGAAAAGAGGATCAGAGAAAAACTAAAGGGAGGTAGACAGAAGGTGATATGAAAGGGCCTGGTTGTGTGTAAAATGAGCCATATGCTCAGTCACCCAAGTCTGTCTGGTTTCACTAAATCCTTTCTTTACAATCTCTCTGTGTAATCTGTAGTTTTCAAGGCTATATCTCATAACATTCAAACTGAATGGTGTATGGATAGTGAGCTACACTAACAACCAACAGGCTCTTGTGCTACAACCAACAGATTATGGTCATCACTGTGAAGTCCTCTAGAGGCAAGTACAGTATTCCAAGGCTTGACACTGACTCCAATAACACAGTGCACTGTCAGCAAATTTGCTGGTGATGTGAAACTGGGAGGGATGTTTGGCAGCCATAGGGTTGTACTGGAGAACTGGGCAGAAGAGCTAATGCAGTGAAACAAAGACAAAGGCAAAATATGGAACCTGGGGATGAACAACCCCACACCAGCACTTGGTGGGGAACAACCAACTGTAAAGTGGCTCTGCAGGAAAGGTCCTGGGAGTAAAGATGGACAAACTGTCAATGACACAGTGGTGCACCTTTCAGCAAAGAAGGCCAACAGCATTCCAGGCTACCTTAGGAGAAATGTTCCCAGCAGGCTGAGACAGGCGGTACTTCGTCTCTGCTAGGCACTGGTGAGACAAATCTGGAGTGCTATGTCCAGTTCCTAAAGTCCTCAGTACAAAAAAGATACAGAATTACTGTGACAAATTCAGCAAAGGGACACAAAAATTGGCCACAAAGATTCTCTAATGGGCTGGAGTATCTGACATAGAAGAGAGCCTGAGGGTGCTAAGGTTGCTCAGCTTCAAAAAGAGCAGATTCAAGGGGTTCTTATCAAAGTGTACAAACATCTGATGGGGGCAGGGAGAAAAGAAGATGGAGACTCCAAGGTATGAAGTGATAAGAGAAGAGGAAATAAAAACAAATTAAAATACAGGTAATTCTACTTGAACATAACCTTTTTTTTCTGACAGTGGTCAAACGCTGGAACAGACGGCGCAGAGAAGTTGTGGAGTCTCTTTCTATAGGATGTTAAAAATATGATTGGACATGGCACTGACAAGCTTACTGTAGCTGACCTTGCTCTTAGAAGGGCATAGGGCTAGATGACCTCAAGAGGCACCTTTCAAGCTCAGCTATTCCATGATTCTGAAATGCCATGATTCTGTGACTGTTTGAAAACATTTCTTGAGTTACTAGAATGGATAAAGCCAATATGACTGGCTATTCATAGTAGCTGATGCCTCTACATAAAAGTCATTCCACTTTTCCAAACAGTTAAAAAATCAGGGGGTTTTTTTAATTGTGAAATTGCTTGCTAGTGAAGATTAATCACTCTGTTGTGATTTGTTATGAATTAAACTGATAATGGATGAAGACAGTCATTACCAAAAATAATAAATTCAGCATATGTAGTTCATGATTTCTTTTTTAATTTTAATCTAGGAAATAAGAGAGAAAACATGAAATCAACACCAAATGATCCCATCCCGATACTCCTTATATTTTACGGCTTTTCTTGCTTTTAAATTGACTTCAGATTTCTCATATGTATTTTTCAATATATACTCTGAATTGTTCTGAAAGTTATTCCTGTTCCACTTAGTTTATGCAAACAGTACACAGCATGTTTTAGGAATAACAACTTCCAGCCTTCTGCTCAGGAAATATAATAACAAGAAAAAAAAGAAAGGGAAAGAAAAAGGCATTTATACTTTGAAGGGTAGAATATAGATTTAAATTGTTTGTGGAATGTTCTAAAAATGAAATGAAATTTAGTTTTCAATATGGGCAACAATATTGAATTTAGTATCAAAGAGAAGATGAGAGCAGAAAATTAAAAGATTCATATCTGAAATGACAGTAAAATCAAGCAACTTAATGCAGTCAGGGATGAAACATTGTCTCCTGAAGAAAACTGCAAATGAAACTGCAGTTTTAATGGCAACATTTTTCAATAAATGCACCAAGTTATATATATTTCCAGGTAATCAAGGAACAGCAGGCACAGCTAATAAAATGGTGGACAGTTACTGGACAGTAAAAAAGCAGGCCCTAAAGGTATGCAAAGCTTTAGAAGGTATTTGGAAGCAAAGAATAATTAGAGACATGAAGCAAAATGCTAAAAGGGGTAGATGGTACAAGGCATAGATTGTGAGCTATAAATTCTTCTCTGACACCTACTTTTCAGAGTAGTGAAATGTAGTAGATGAAACATGTCTGGATTTCAGTGAAGCAGATGACATGTTGCCACAGGAGAAATTACTCATTGAACTTGAGAAGACAGCAATTCATAGGTAGGATTGGAAGTTGGAAAATTAAGGTTACTATAGCAAAAACCTCGTGGACCTCTTTGAAAAATAAATTTATTTCGTATTTTAATATTTCTTTAATGATATTTATTCAAGAAATCAGACCCCTGAACATTGCTAGTACCACAAAGCTGGGAAACATTTTTTTGCAAAGCAGAGGCAGAGCACACTATTGTACAGGAAGCATGAAATATTCTTAAGGATAATGAAAGGAAGGGTGGTGTAGGACAGGGTGAGAGAGGATACAACAGGAAACAATGAAAAGGAGAACGGG